>VXAU01003156.1:3953015-4006486 GCA_013399695.1 Formicarius rufipectus
AGGAAGGAAGGAAGGAAGGAAGGAAGGAAGGAAGGAAGGAAGGAAGGAAGGAAGGAAGGAAGGAAGGAAGGAAGGAAGGAATCTTTCCTTCACAGCTGGAAGAGGCTGTGAAACAGAGAAATGCATTTTCTACCTTTTTTCCCCCAGTCCTCATGAAAATCAAATGCACCATCTCTTCCTCCCCTTCCATCTCCCAGAATCAATTTACAATCCTGGCAAATCAGCCTGGAATGCAAGTCCAATAAAGTTGGCATAATTGTCTTTGTTCTGAGGAGCTGGATGAGGCTGCTCTGCAGGAAAGTCCAAAGAAAAAAACCCCCAAACATGATGCAACTGGGGCAGTGTAAGCCTGGCTCACTGTCCACACCAAGGTGTGGGTGCAGGGCAGGGGCAGCTGGGCAAGGCAGGTCCCTGGGGCTGAGCTGGGCAGCTCCAAGCAGTTCTTTTTAAGCTTGCTGGTGATTTTTCAAGGAAAACATGCAGTGGAGGGAGGAGCAGATTATTTTCATGTATTAATGTTTAGCAGACGAAGAGAAAACTGAAGCATTTCATGACAGCTACAAGATCTTGCTTCTTTTTGTGTTAATTGCGTCTGATTTAAAAGCTCACCCAAAGCAAATAACCCAAAGCAGAAAACTCAAAATATTTTGCT
This sequence comes from Formicarius rufipectus, assembly GCA_013399695.1. Taxonomy (NCBI): domain Eukaryota; kingdom Metazoa; phylum Chordata; class Aves; order Passeriformes; family Formicariidae; genus Formicarius; species Formicarius rufipectus. Next base: position 3,953,668 of record VXAU01003156.1, read on the forward strand.
TAGAAAACATTGACACAAGAACAGGTTGTTAATTTTTTTTTTCCTTTTCAAGGAACCGTTCCAAAGAAAGCCAATTCCATTAACAAGAATCTGAAAGAGGTGATGTGAGTGAGTGTTAACAAAGGTTCAGGGAGTGAAAGCATTCCCTGTTTGCTCCCAAGCCCCAGCTCCAGGAGTTATGAGGATGCAGGATTGGAGCTTTGGTTAAAAGCCACACAAACACAAAAGCTGTTGTTTTCCCAGTGGTGGAAATCCAGAAAATGAAATGATGCTGCTGCGACAGTCGGGAGAGCCGAGCTTTGCCCCCGGCGGTGTCCGTGTGTCCTTGGGGTGCTGGGGGTCTCCTCCCTTCTCCCTCCCAGGCTTTGCTTCCCTTCTGTCCCTTTGCATCCTCCTCGGGAGCACCTTCACCAGCTGCTCTGAAGTCGCTGCCCTTAGGGGGTTCCCCTCGGGGCCGTGGGGGTGATGTGCGCCCGCAGTAATTCCTGCCCTTCCTCCTACCTTTATTCAAGAGCAGCCCCAGCCTCCCACCTTGTTCCCCTTGGAGACCAAGCCCACCTTGGGGGCTGCATCCAACCCGGGCAGAACCACCTTCCCAGAGCCTGTGTTTAATGGAATCAGGAGAGCAGGACCTTGGGACGAGCAGTTTGCTTCTTTGGGACAAATCGATCTTCACAGCTCTTGATGCTGCGTTTGAAATGCATCCCGCTGTTCCCGGCACTTACACCAGCTCGCTCTCTCTCCCGCACACGCGCCTTTGTTGTTCCAACATCAAAGGAGCAATCCCTCTCCCGCTATCCCGGGTAATTCCAGCCCCACACTCCACCCGGTGAGGCTCGGGTGCACTTTGGCTCCTCGGAGGGAGGTGGTGAATGAACTGAGGTGGATTTGGGCTTTGGCCCCATCGCAGGTTGAGAATTGGGTCTGTAAAAAAGGGATGTCGAGATGACAACGGTGCGGTGGGACACGTTCTCGATGTGGTCTGTGCTGTCGTTGTGTATGTCATGCAGTGAATCACATGGAGAAGACCCCAGGGGGAGACAGACACTTTGGACTGAAACTGGGTCTTATCTACGAGTTGCTGCTTAAACTTTTGGCAAATTGGGGCTGCCTATACCTACAATAAGAAAGACACTAAGCTGTTAGAGAGTGTCCAAAGGAGGGCAACAAAGATGGGGAAGGGCCTGGAGGGTGTGTGAGGACACTGAGGGCACTTGGGGTGTTCAGAGGGAGAAGAGGAGACTGAGGGGAGACCCCATTGCAGGTCCAACTTCCTCGGGAGGGGCAGGCACTGAGCTCTGCTCTGTGGGGACCAGGGACAGCACCAGGGAATGGCTGGAGCTGTGTCAGGGCAGGGTCAGGTGGCATCTCAGGTAAAGGTCCTTCCCCCAGAGGGTGGTGGGCACTGCCCAGGCTCCCCAGGGCAGTGGGCACAGCCCCAAGGCTGCCAGAGCTCCAGGAGGGTTTGGATGATGCTCTGGGGCACAGGGGGTGATTCCTGGAGCTGGTCCTGTGCAGGGCTGAGGGTTGGACTCGCTCATCCTGGTGGGTCCCCTCCAGCTCAGCAGATTCTGTGTTTGTGTGACTCTGACAGCCTTGATGGTGGGCTGAGGGTTGGGTTGTTCCCCTTCTTGACCCCTGGTGGTTGTTCCTGTTGCTTTGTTGACCTCCTGTTGCCTGTCCTCCCATCTCCGTGCTGCTCAACACACGCTGTGGCTTTGGGTGGAATTCCATGGTCCCTGGAGCCCAGTGGAGCAGCCCCTGCTGAGGACAAGGACAGGCAGCAGAAGAGCAGACCCAGCTCAGCTCAGACACGCCAATCCCATCTGGCACTGAGGGTATCTTTGGGCTCCACGGGGCTCCTCCTCCCTCCTCCCGAGGCTCCAGCCCCAGCTGGAGCTCTTGGAGAGGCTTTAATGCTCATCTGTGGTGCACGGGAAGCCTCGGGAAGGTTAAACCCACCCAAATTGCTGAGGCTTTGGAATAAAAGCAGAGTGTCTCCAGGAGGGAGATCTGCTGAACCAAAGGCCTTCAGCAGTTGCCTTGACTTCAGCAGCTTTCCCCCGAGGATCCAGAGGGGTCACCTGCATCCACATTCCCACAGGAATCCCCATGGGTCTCCCCAGGGTCTCTTTCTGTCCCTGCAGTCAGGCTCACATCTCCTGCCTGGGTGAGGTCACCAAAGACCCCCAGGGCTGAGGTGGCTCAGGGACCCCCTTGCTGTGCTCTCATCTGTCTACCCAACCTTGAACTGAAACAACTGGAGCCATCAAAAGATCTGGCCCGTCTGGGGACATTTTCCCTCTGAAGATGCCAATCCACCAGCACAAGTAGCAACAGAGAAACACCAAGTGGAAACCTGCACCTCATGGGTCTGGACTGGTCCTTTCAGCCATATCCTGGCTGGGAAATGTGCTCCCTGGCGCTTGCTTCCCTTTCCTTTTTGCATAATTAAGAGAGGTTGCAGAGCACTTGGCCTGCTTGGAGTATTCACATCACAAGCCTCGTGGCATTTGTTTTTCTCATGTCCTCCCAGCGTGGCCCAGCCATCCCCACTCCCAAGGCAGCCAAACAAAAGGGAATTCCATTTGCAAGCTTCTCCAGCAAATGCCAAGGCCCAGAGTGGGAGCACGGGAGTCTCCAGAGATGCTTTTCCCCTCTGTGTGAATAACTGTACATCCTCTGGGGCTCCAAAGGTAGAAAATGAGGTAGAACATGGCATTCCTGTGGTTGGGAACACCTACGGGAGACCTTGGCTTTTCCTGCCTCATCACTGAGAGCCGGGGGAGCAATAATCCCCTGTATGAATCAATCCTGAGTTGCCTGGAACAAGGACAGCATGGGGACCTTGATCCCAGCCACAGGACCCGGCGGTGTTGCCGTCATCAGAAAATAAATAAAAAATATGGCTTTTAATCCTCTTAATTGGTCGCATTACTGATTCTCTCTGGCGCTGGCTGGGGAATGAGAAAATCTATAACCTGCTCTGGCTTGTCCACCCCAGCCTGTGCCTGAGACTGTGTTGTCATTCCGAGCAGGGAGAGCAGAAACCACCTGAACACTCGGCAGGAACAGCCCCTGCCCTCCCCACCAGCCCCACACAGCTCCCACGGCACCAGTCGCAGTTTGAGGAGCCCAGGAACCATTTCCATGAAGCCCATGAAGGGTCTAATGAGGCAGGATGGACTTTATTTTGTTTTTCCTCTGCTTTGCTTTTGGAGGAGCCTAATTTTCCTCCGTAAACCTTTGCCAATGACAGACACTCTCATAAAGCAATTTTATTGGATTTTGGAACAATTTAATTAGGGCTCTGGCCGCCGTGGCTGCGCAGTCGGTGTCTCTGGGGATGGGAACACAGAAGTGGTGGCAGCTCTCGACGTGCAGGGGGTGGAGGGAGAGGAGGGAAAAGGGACAGACCAGAAGGACTTGGGAGGGAAAAACGGATCTTGGCTGCATCTCTTCCAAGGGCTGAGAAGAAACCAGGGGTACCAGCTTGCCCACCTGCCTGCTCCATGCCTTCTCAAGAGCTTTGTAGGGTGGGCATGGCCCTGAAAGGTCCAGTCCTGGTTGGGCTCACTCAGGGCTCGAGGTGGGGACTTGGAAGCAAAGCAGGACACATTCCTTCACAGAGATTCTTGGCCTTGGGGGCAGCAGGAGCTCCAAAAGGAGTCTACCACAAGTCCAGCTTTGCTTTCTCTTCATCCTGTGCCATGGCAGAGCAGCCTTGGACCACCATGATAGGAATGAAGCCTGACCATGGAGGGATGGAGCAGGACCCACCCTGCTGCCTCCACCACCACGTGTGAGGAGCAGAGCTCAAGGTTCCCAAGCCCTGTCTAGATGCTTTGAGAAGACATTTGAGCCAGAGTGTGCCCACGTGGGCAAGAAGGCCAAGGGCACCTGGGCTGTGCCAGCACAGATGTGGCAGCAGGACCAGGCAGTGCCTATCCCTGTGCTGGCACGGCTGAGGCACCTCCAGTCCTGGGGGCAGTTTGGGACCTCTCATGAGAAGAAAGACATTGAAGAGACGAAGGGTGTGCAGGGGACAAGGGGACGGCACTGGGAAGGGGCTGGAGCAGCAGGAGGGGCTGAGGGAGCTGGGGAGGCTCAGCCTGGAGAAAAGGAGGCTCAGGGGGGACCTTCTGGCTCTGCAAGTCCCTGCCAGGAGCGGGAAGCTGGGGAGGGGTCGGGATCTGTTCCAGGAACAGGGACAGAAGGAGAGGGAACAGCCTCAGGATGGGACAGGGCAGGGGCATGATGGAGGTTTGGGAAAATTCTTCCATGGAGAGGGTTGTCAGGCATTGGAAGGGGNACCTCTCATGAGAAGAAAGACATTGAAGAGATGAAGGGTGTGCAGGGGACAAGGGGACGGCACTGGGAAGGGGCTGGAGCAGCAGGAGGGGCTGAGGGAGCTGGGGAGGCTCAGCCTGGAGAAAAGGAGGCTCAGGGGGGACCTTCTGGCTCTGCAAGTCCCTGCCAGGAGCGGGGAGCTGGGGAGGGGTCGGGATCTGTTCCAGGAACAGGGACAGAAGGAGAGGGAACAGCCTCAGGATGGGACAGGGCAGGGGCATGATGGAGGTTTGGGAAAATTCTTCCATGGAGAGGGTTGTCAGGCATTGGAAGGGGCTGCCCAGGGCAGGGGTGGAGACCCCATCCCTGGAGGATTTAAGAGCCATGTGGATACAGCACTTGGGGACATGGATCAGTGCTGGCCTTGGCGGTGCTGGGGGAACAGCTGGGGGAACTCCATGATCTTGGAGGTCTTCTCCAACCTTAACAATCTGTTATCCTACCCCATGGACACCAAATGCCCCTCCAGCCCACGTGCCAACCCAGTGTCCACCCGAACCTCCAGACCCCCCTTATCCCAGAGGGAAAGGGAAAGGAGAAAAGGAAAAAAAAAACAGGTGAGAGACAACGACAAAGCAAACTCAGAGTGGGTAAATACTGAAATTTATTACTAACAAGATAAGAACTAAAAGTAATAAAACTAAGAAGTAAGAAATAAGTCAGTCTTAAGAACACCCCTCTCCTCCAACTCCTCCGTCTTCCCAGCAGTTCCAGGGAGCAGGGAATGGGGGTTTGCAGGTGGGTGTTGTTGCTGCCATTGCTCTTGTCCTGGGGGTCACTCCATGGGGGGCAGTCGGGTCTCTGCCCCCCGATGGGCTCCGTGGGCTGCAGGGGGACAACCTGCTCCCCCACGGTCCTGCCCACGGGCTGCAGGGGGGCCACAGCTCTGAGTCCTTCCCCTGCTCCCCTGGGGTCCCTCCCACGGGGGACAGTCCTTGATAGACTCTCCAACGTGAGTCCAACTCCCGGGCAACACTTCTATGGGGGAAAATCCTGCTCCAGGTGGGGCTCCTTCTCCAGGAGTCATGGCCATGAGTCTCTTCCAGGATCTCGCTCCATCCTGGGCCTCCCACAGGGCAACAGCTCCTTCTGCATCCACCTGCTCCTCCAGGGGCTGCAGGGGGGAATAACTTCTAGTCCTTCCCCCCCTGCTCCAGCAGGAGGTCCCTCCTTCTCCTCCTCCTGCTCCCACCTTGGTCTCTGTGTTGTTATCCCATGGATGGAATTCCCAACTGCCCCACACTCCTAAATCCTTAACTATGTTATCCCAGAGCTGTGACTGTGAGTCTTAATTGGCTCGACTTTGGCCACCAGCAGGAGGTCCCTCCTGGCCCTGGCTGTCCTTGGCTCCACAGGACAGGGGAAGCTTCAGGCAGCTTCTGCCAGCAGCCACCCTGGATAACCCCCTCCTTCTACTAAAATTCAGCTACAGAAACCTCTGACACTCACCAGGCAGGAGATGGGAAGCAGCGCAGGAAAGAAGAGGAAGAAACACAGGGACAGTGGTGTGTGTTCGGGGGCTGGTGGGGAGCAGCCAAGCTGAGGGATCTGAGCCAGCTTCCTCCATGGGATTGGGGGGAATTCTGCAACTTCATAGCAGAAATAGGTGCCCTGCACCCTGAATATTCCACTCCTCCCAGGGACAGGCCTGGGAACGGACCTTTTCCTGGGACAAAACGTAATTTTCAACAAGGTTTTGCTTTAAAAATGGGTTTTCAACAAGGAAAAGTCAAAAATACCCCAGCAGGTCAGGAGCAAGGGAGACAATGCTTTGCTTATGGTAGAGTTGCACTTCATTTTATCCAGTTTATTAACACAGTCTCTGTTCCAGGCATAGGGACCATTCCCACAGACTTGCTGCAATCCTGCATGTACAAATTTTCCTGCCTGGTTTTGAGGGAGTTCCAAAGAATTCCCCAAAATTGTTTCTCCCAAGCTCAAGTGAGTGTGACCCAGCCCTGCTGCTGAACTTTGGGATGCTTTTCATGCTCCATCACACCTAAATCCCCCACTGCAGCACTTGGGGCAGGTTTTCCTTGGCTCCAGCCTTGTTTTTCTTTGGGAATGTAACACCAGCACAGACTGCAAACCCATCAGTGGGCAACTGGGTGGTTTGGACCCAGCTGGAGAACTCTGGGCTACCTCTGGGCTAAGCTGGGCTGCTGGACTGAGCACGTTTAAGCCTTGTCAGCTGGTTTTGGAGGCAGATTCCTCCCCCTCCCATTCCACCCATCTCTCTGACATGCTTAATGGATTGCAGACCTGTTCATCCCCCACATCCAGAGGAGCCCCATGTTTTAATGGTGTTGCATTAGGAGGAATTTTTCTAGGAAGCACAGAAAGGTAATTTCCCCCTGTTCGGCGGGGTCCTGTTAAAGGGAGGGGGGAGAACCACCAAACACTTTCACTTTTCTAGTAAAAAGGGGTGGAAATTATTCCATGGCAGCAAATCTGTCCCTGTGGGTATCCTCTTTGATGTGCAAAGGAAAGGAGTGTTTTAGCTGATCTCAATATTTTTAATTCTCTTGCTGATTTCAAAGCCCTCTTTAGCATGAGCTACCAAAGGCTTGGAGATTACCCTGTAAAAGCTGTTTTGTTATTGTCTCTCTTAACCCCAGCTCGCCTTCAATTTCCTGCCATCATTTTTTTTATGTCTTCTTTCAGCTGGGAATGAACAATGAGCTTTATTAGAAGAAAAGGTGAGAAATGTAATAAGAAAAGCCCTTCCTGTCTGGTGCAGAAGGAGAACCCAGCTGGGTTGAGCTCACGGGTGCCCTCCTGTCTGGAATGAGCTGCAGGCTCTGTCCACCATCACAGACTCAGGGAATGGTTTGGAAAGGACCTTAAGGACCATCCAGTCTCACCCCCTGCCATGGGCAGGGACACGTTCCACCAGCCCAAGTTGCTCCAAGCCCCATCCAACGTGGCCTGGGACACTTCCAGGGATGGGGCAGCCACAGCTTCTCTGGGCACTTTTCTAATTCAGAAGATCTGAACAAAAGTGCTTTTTTTGCCCCTCCCATCAGCACAGAACATATTTCTTCAGTGAGAAACAGAAGAGAAACTGGAAAGGGAAAGTGTCCAAGGCCAGGTTGGATGGGGCTTGAGGCAACCTGGGCCAGTGGAAGGTGTCTCTGCCCATGGCAGCGAGTGGAATGAGATGATCTCTAAGATTCCTTCCAACCCAAATCATTCTGGGATTTTATAATTCTATGAATAAACTCCCTACTCATTTATTTCTAAATTTTCCAGTTATACAATAGATTCCATTTTCATTAAGCTGCAAGAATAAATCAGAACCTTAAAAGCACCCCCCTTCCTTCCACCCAACATCGTTACCCTCCATTGGGTTGCTCCTGCATTTCCCACACAAAGCTCCAACACTACAAGAATGTTTTTGGAACCAGGATCAGGCAAATTCCTCTGTGCAGTCTCAGAACAACGCAGATCTTTTTTTTTCCCAGTGGAAATACTCAAAAGGTTTACAATTAAGCAGCCAAATTTCAGTGGGCATTTCCTTCTGCCATTGGGTGCATTGCTCATGTGCCAATCTTGTGGCTCCTCTAGTGAAGTCCAAACTCTGTCCCTCCCACTGAAGCTTTGCCTGCTTTCCTGTGAGGGTAAGTCTTTATTTGGACCCAGATTGGCTCCTGCTGATCCAGCTTGGCTTGCCCAGGGAATGGCTGTCTTGGATAGTTGTTCCATTGCTGTTAACACGGGCTCAGCTGTGGTTTAACTGTGGGAAAACACCCAGTTGTTGCCCGACGGGGTGATGGGAAGCTGAGCTGAATGCTGAAGGGGCTGGGAAGGCAGAGGTTGTGCACAGAGCCTCCCTCCTTCTGCTAACAGTTGATTTTTCATATCACAGAATATCTTGAGTTGGAAGGCACCCACACGGCTCATGGAGGTCCAGCTCCTGTCTTTCCAAGAACAGAAATACTACATTTTTTATTTTGAATTCAATTAATCGTAGACATTGGAAAGATTGACAGAAAGCAACAAAAGCATTAACACTCTTAACTCAGTCCAGTGTAATACTAACCCTTCTCCTCCAGCCTGCACACCTCCTGTCCCCCTAATCACTTGATGATCCAACCAGATGTTCAACGAAGACTTTTAGCTACTCTTTACCATACGGTTCCTCAAGTTCCTGCTCTGGCCAACTAGAACTCATCTGGCCTCATCCTTTCTAAATATGATGGGTAATGTTTTCAATCTTTCCTTAGATACTATTGTTACTTTTATACTTCTCATTGAGTGTCAATCAGTGCTGTATTTGCATATTTTCGTGGTGTTCTCGAGAAGGAATAAGAAAGCTGGAGGAGTTCTTGCCAGGGCATGTAGTCATGGGACGATGGGGGATGGTTTCCCACTGCCAGAGGGCAGGGTGAAATGGGATATTGGGAAGGAATTTTTCCCTGTGAGGGTGGACAGGCCCTGGCACAGGCTGCCCAGAAAATCTGTGGCTGCCCCATCTCTGGAAGTGTCCGAGGCCAGGTTGGATGGGGCTTGGAGCACCCTGGGCTGGTGAAAGGTGTCCCTTCCCATGGCAGGGGTTGGGATGAGATGATCATCAACCCTTTTAACTCGTACCATGCTGTGATATTAAGATTCACTCTGCAATTCTATGAACCTCTGAAACAGTATCATTTGAAGAGCTTCAAACAGTCTCTGTCTAGGTGGGCTGGAGGGCTTGACCAGGGAAGATCGACTGGCAGGTATCACCCCCATCAACAGCCCCCGCTGTAACCAGCACGGGCTGCGAGGCAATAACATCAGCTGAAACTCCTGTCTCCAGATAAAGGATGTTCTTTGGGCTGTGGGTGTTCAAAGGGAACACACCAGCATTGCTATTCAGCACGCTCTTTAATTCCCAGGGAAAAGAGAAGCCAGATAATTGTAGCTTAATCCCGGTTGAAATGACAACTTTCAGTTGAAAGCTGAGCTTTATCAGAGAAATGTTTTCACTCTCTGAGCTGCTCTTACTTCAACATTTGCTTTGCTGAAGTCACCCAGCAACAACAAAAAACCCTCGACCCCTGGAAAATGCATCTGGAAGCTGGCAAACCAGCTGGGACTTGAGGCAAGGGCAAATCAGCAGCTTCCATGAGGGGTTTGTTTGCTCCAGGGCTTTGGGGGGATGTGGCAGGTTTAGCGCAACAACTCCGAGTTGCTGTTTGCAGGGATTGGTTTTCCAGCATGTAAGTCAACACCCTCTCCTGAGACCTGGAACAAAGACAAAATAAATCGACTTTCATTTAAATTTTCAGCACAGTAACATTGCTTTCCCCCTCCAAACACAGACTTACTTCCACCTGAAGGAAATAGCCTTTCCATGTGGCACAGTCAACACCAGGTTTGCTTCCAGCTCCAAGAAGGTGTCCATGGAATTTTCCTGGCCTGGCTCAAATGAGAGGGTTCAGTGGATATGGTTTTGGTTCTCCTTTCATTTATCTTCCCCTACTTTGGAGTCTCCCCCCTGGAGAGGCCTTTTTGGTTGTGATGGTGTATACCAAGCAAAACCTGCCATCTCCTGGATTAGTCTCGAGGGTCTGTAGAGTTTTCATGAGGGGAAAGTCTTTATCTCATTTCCCAGGCTTGACCTGCCAACCTAAACTTGGCCTTGCATCAGACTGGAAACCTCCAAACTGTCATGAAAATAAACTGGATTTGATATTAGGAAAAATTTCTTCATGGAAGGGCTGGCCAGGCACTGGAACAGGTTGCTTAGGGCAGTGGGGGAGCCACCATTCTCGAAGGGATTTGAAAGCCATATGGATGTGGCACTTGGGGACATGGGTCAGTGGTGGCCTTGGCAGTGCTGGGGGAATGGTTGGATTTGATGGTCTTAGAGGGTTTTCCAGCCTACCTTGCTCTCTGGATTCAACATGGCTCAGATGGCATTTGTTTAGCTGGTAAACAGTTTACTCAAAGAAACGCACCCGTTTTTCCTTATTGGGAAAATCCAGTTGGGTTTAGGGCCAAACTTATCACCTTACAACTGACTCTGGCCACATTACAGAGTCTGTGTCTTGGCCCAGCATGTCTGTATCAGTTTGGAGAAATGAAGGAGGTGCCTGAACATGAGCAGTCTATATTTGCATGACCCAGCCCTGTCAGTGCCCTGATGGGCCCTGGCCTCATCCTGCTGTGTAGGGCTGAGGACCACACTCCCTCCCACACTGCCAACCCCTGCAGCCCTGGAGGAAAATACTGCTTCACTCCTCCTGCAGAGGCAGATTAACATCTGCAGAGCATGAAGAGCCTGCTTTGCAGGCTGGCACTTCCCTGCAGTTGCCTCTCCTCCCTGTGTGCTGCACAAGGACATCAGCAGCTCTGTCACTCTTCGGCTTTTGCAGCTGCCACAGTTCTGCAGAAATAAAGGACTTTGGAAGAATCCGGAATAAACCCCAGAGCCTCAATCCCTATGGATTGAGCTCCCTTCTGGGTCCCTTCGGAGTTCTTCTGTGGCTCCCAGTGCAGGTGGGAGGACCAGGAGTGCTCCCCACTCTTGAGCAGTGCCCTGGCTACCCATCAATGCCCATTCCCTGCCTGACCCTGCACTCGCTGGCCCATGGCTGAAGTCGGAGTGTTGTGCTGCTGTGTAATGATTTGGAGGCTGTAATTGGCTTAATGCTTGGCTTAATGCATGGCTCAGTTCTTGGCTTAATCCTTGGCTTAATCCTTGGCTCAATGCTTGGCTCAATGCTTGGCTCACCCATCTGGTAGCACTAAATGAACATCATTCCAGAAATAAAACCCTCCAGATATGAGGAGCTCTGCTGGAGTTCTCGCTGGCCTTGGAGACTCTGAGCTGCAGGAAGATGGGCAGCACAGAATCCCAGGATCTGCTGAGCTGGAAGGGACCCCACAGGGATTTGCGAGTCCAACCCTCAGCCCTGCAAAGGACCAGCCCCAGAATTCACCCCCTGTGCCCCAGAGCATCATCCAAACCCTCCTGGAGCTCTGGCAGCCTCGGGGCTGTGCCCACTGCCCTGGGGAGCCTGGTCAGTGCCCACCACCCTCTGGGGGAAGAAGAGCCTTTTGCTGAGATGCCACCTGACCCTGCCCTGACACAGCTCCAGCCCTTCCCTGAGTGCTGTCCCTGGTCCCTGCAGTCCTGTCGAGGCTCTGGTCCAGCTCTGGATCTGACGAGAGATCCCAGTCCCAAAACCCCAAACTTCGCTCTGCTTGGGCTCAGATGGGAACGCCCAATCCCTCCCCCAGGGGGGGGAGTTTCACAAGGGGTGATTGACTCTGTGAGGTCAATCATGGCATATTTTTGGCATCCATGAGCACACATGACCCCTCAGGTGGGTCTGAAGATAGTAATGGCTCCGCGGAGGGGAGTTCTCACACCTGAGTCATTTGTGTGAAAACAGGAACACTTCCCTATACCACAGGAGTTCCCAAACACCCCCCTGTACCCTGAGGGGTGGGGTGTGCCCTGGGCAGCTGCTGCCAATGGTCCATGGTGAGCAGTTCATGAGAGAAATGACCCAGAGGGTTTAGAATCCACCCCCACCCAGTGCCAAACTGATCCTGGCTACTATAACCAGGACAAGGGCTTTTCCAACCTGAAGGATTCTGTGAGTCCGTGAGTGCCATGGTGCCTGGGGACAGTGTCACCAGGGGGCTGCCACAGAGGCCACTCGAGCTGGAGCTGCAGCAGGAGCTTGGGCTTGTCTTGGAGTTCCAGCTCCAAGTATTGCAGCTCCAAATATTGCAGGTCCTGGCTGGGGGAGGAGGAGATGTGTCATCTGCTGTCCTCCAAGGCTGTGCACAAGGCAAAGCCCCCCACGGGTGGAGTGGTGCTGATGGGGTTTATCTGCAGAGGAAGGCAGGGACTTATTTCGCAGTGCTAAGTGATACAGGTAATATTTCCAAAACAAAATCTCCCGTTTGAAATCCAATTAGTGTTGCTAAGCAACAACATAGTTAACCAGCCAATATTTGCTAAACCCAGACTTTTGCAAGCAAGGAAACAGCTTCACCAAATTGCACTAACAATGCATAAATACAGTCCCATTAAACCAAACAGCCCCAATCCTGTCAGCACCGAGCCCTAGGATTTTCCTTGTTATCTGTGGCATTCCAGAAGCTGGTTTAGTGCTTTCCACTTCCCTAGCTGGGGGGATTGTGTGTCAACTGCAGTATCGGTGGGACGGGGAAGGAATCGGTGTATTTGGTTTATTGATGAACTCACATCTTATTGCCTGAATGGAGGGCCTGAAAAGTAATTTGGATGAAAAATAGTTGCTTGAGGATGCTCTTTAATTGTCAACTGCTTCAGTATAACTGATTTCCCTCCAAAAGTTACTGCAAGTTTTACTAAAACAAGTTGTTTTTCAAGCCTGCTCTCAGCAGACAGAATCATTGATCTAAAATTCCCTTGTTTGGCTCTGCTCACAACAGCTCCCTGAGCCTCCTCTCCAAGGAGCTTCAAGGACTCTCCTCACTGCCCACCCTCCTGAAGCACCAGGTGCTTGTAAGGTTCAGGGATTGCTTGGGGCATGTACACATCCCACGAGGAGGTCCCAAAGCTCCCAAACACGGGGGGTTAACCCACAGCAGGAACCCCAGGTCATCACCAGAGTGCCCCTGGCCCTGCGGTTGTACTGGCACGAGGCGGAAGTCTGGGGCTCAGCACCTCACCCTTGATTTTGGTTCCAATTGCACATTTTAAGCACTCTGTGATCTTTCCTCCCTGGAGGTCTCCAGACAGGCCAAGGGGTTTGGGTAGGACTTAGCAAAGGCTCAATTTGTGTCCCAATGTAAAGCTGGGTTTTTCAGTAGAGCTAGTCTGGAGCAGAGACTCTCTCTGCAATGAGAAGCCTTTTTTTCTCTCCTCCAGTGGGTTTAGGACTTCAACTCTGGTCTCTCCTGAGAACTCGGGGGCAATCCTCCAGGGGTCTGCACCACTGCTCCACACCCCTGCAGGTCTCTCCTCTGGGCCCCCTCCCAGCCATGCTTGGCTTTGGCACCCCCCAAGGCAAGGGAGCTGATGGGAAGCTGAGCTCTCCTGAGCTCTCTCATCTCTCCTATCTCTCCTGAGCTCTCCCAGCTCTTCTGAGCTCTCCCAGCCCTCCTGGTTTGCTGCAGTGAGTCAGGATTTTCTTGACTCTCGAGATGCTGATGAGCTCCACCCATGGCTTGTGTGGACATGCAGTGCCTGAGCCCCACTGGCAGCAGAGCTCCCTGCCCAGGCTCTCCTGGCTCCCTGCTCTGCTCTCCCCTGGCTGATGTTTTGCCCTGACACTGCAGACTCCCAGTCCTCGTGCCTTTCTTAGGCTCCTCTGGGTCCCCACAGGAGTGGAAATTCGAGGCAATGGCCTTTGGCTGATGTGGGGGGCATGTTAATGTGCCTTCTGCCCCCCTGGTTCCATCAGTGCTCATCCCAGCAAATTGTTCTGTCTGTGTTCAGGGATCTTTGTAAATATATGGACTAGAAGTGGCAGGAGCTGCAGACTAGCAGGGTTTTGGTTTGTTTGTTTGGGGTTTTTATTCCCAAGGAAAGATTATATTTCAAGACTTCCTTTATACTGAAGGAGAGCAAGAAATCTTTCTTATATCAGCCTGTCTTTCAGTCGAGGTCCAGCTCTGTTCCCAGCTCCCTCCTGATTTGTGCAGTGCTGCTGTATTTGTGCTCTGCAGCAGCTTCCCAGCTGGAGGTAGAGCTTCTGAATTCCCTTTCTGAAAGGAATTTCCAGCTCCAGCACTGAACCACGTGGAAAATGACCCCTCAGATGAGCAAAGCACCAGTCGGTGTGCTGCACCTACAGAAGGGGAGCTCCTGGTTTGAGTCGTGCTGCAGTGGTTTCTTTGTGATGCTGAGCAGCCCAGGGACTGCCTGCCCAGGCTGTATTCCTGGGAGAAAGGCTAGGGAGGGATGGGAGCAGGTGCTTCCATGCACAGGAAAAACTGCTGCCCTTTCCAGCCCTTTCCAGCTCTCTCCAAGCGTCCCTTTGATGGGGAGTGCTGGAGACAGAATTCCAACTTTGTAGTAGGGGCTGAACATCACAGAATCATGGAATGGTTTTGGTTGGAAGGCACTTTAAAACTCATCCCATTTTAACCCCTGCCATGGGCACGGACACCTTCCACATGCCCAGGATGCTCCAAGCCCCATCCAACCTGGCCTTGGACATTTCCAAGGATGAGGCAGCCACAGGTTCCCTGGGCAACCTGAAGAGCAGATATTACTCCCAATCCAAGTGACTCCTTTGAAGTTTTCCAGAAACTTTGCAAAGTTGGGCAGATATGCCACTGGGAGAGCTCAGGGACTCCAGCCCATGCAGCAACACTCCAGCTTCTCTAGGTCATTCCTGCAGCCAACAACTGCTTTCCAGTACCTGAAACCTGTGGCCTTGGACTGCTTCAGGCTGATGTCATGGTTCTATAAGATTCCAGAAGCTGAGTTGACTCCTGGGAACTTCTCTGGAAACAAACTGACTTGGCTCCTGACAGTGCACCTCACATTACCTCCATCCTTCATTGGACTAAAGCATTTCCATGGAAGGGAATGGAAACAGGGTGGGCTGTCCTCAAGCCTCCCCAGCCCCACTGAAGCAAAAGCAAGGCCCAAAAAGAGTTAACTGTCTTGTTGGAGAGTTACAGCCTGGCTGTGGAATGCGGCGGGCAGTCCGTTCTGTTCTGTTTGCTAGACCAAAAACCTTGACTAGAAGTTGGGAGTACTCTGCCCTAGGACCTAGTAGTCATAAATATAGATAAGGTAGTCATCTGAAAACGCCTGAGCCAAGGAGTTTGCTCAACTCAGCAAGTAAGTTAGCTAACCGGGAAAAGCTGAAGGTTAGACATGAGAAAGATGAGAAGACGACCCCTGGAGTGAGGCTGAAGGCCGGAACGACCACCTAAAAACTGTGCCAAGGGAAGATTCTGCAAGGCTCTGCCCCAAGCCCCGCCTGAACCCCACCTCCTATGAATATGAGAATTAAATGATAAAACTGTATGAATAGCTATGTTAAGATGATGTAATCTTGAATGTCAACTGGATAAATTACCTTGATTCTTACTGAAAACTTAGAAGCGACTTTGTGCGGTGTGAACCGATTCGCTTCCCAGCGCTGTGAATAAATACCTTGCTGCGTAAAGACCAAATTGTCCCTATGCAGTTAATTGATTTCGTGCTTTTTGGCATCACCACCACCACCCCCTGATGCAGAGATGAGCGTGGTTTGGGGTGGTGGAGGAGCAGACCCGTGGGATTTGCATAGGCAAAGTTCAGGCGTGGGGCGTCACTTCCATGACCATACCCACCCACAGCTGGGACTCAGGGATGGAGCAGGAGGTCTCTGTGGTGGAGGAGCAGAGTCTTGTCCTGGCACACCCATGGGATTTGCACGAGCAGAATGCAGGTGTGGGGTGTCACTTCCATGACATCCCCCTCCCCTCCCCAGCTGGGACCCAGGGATGGAGCAGGAGGCTCTCCCCACAGTCAGCAGGGCTGCAGAGCTCCGTGCTGGCCGCTGGGACTGGGTGTGATGGGGGTAATGAACGGGGCGGCTCCAAATGCAAATCAGGCTAATGGAGAGGGCAGGGACCCTCCCTGGCTCTGCTGAGCTCACCAGCTCTGGGTAGTGTGACCCTCGGGGGCCGAGGCTGCTGTGCCATTCTAATGAGGCTTGCCCACCCCTCCCGAGGGGCACGGGGTGAAGGGCTCGAGGAGTGAGGGCTCGAGGGCAGCCACCTTTATTTAATATACCATGACAGTGCATAACTAAAGCTCTTTATCTCTGCATTTTGCTGAGAGGTGGAAGTTCCAGCACCGGGCTGATGGAGTCTGTCCCGATCTTTCCAATGCTAATGCTTTAACTTTTGTCTCCTTACTGACTCTTTTTTGTTGCTGTTCTCATTTGGAGGTGAGTCTTTTGTCCTTAGACAAGAAGACTAAGCTGGGAGACCTTACTAATGCTTGTTCTTTTGCTCCTTTTGCAAGGAAATCTCTCCCACCCATGTGGGATCCTGCTCCTCCACATAGACATCTCTCCAAAATTTAGGACCTTTTCATCATGGAAGCAGGAAAACAAAGAGAAACTTCCTTTTGCTTCCCTTGAAAGTCTTCTCCAAGCAGAGCAGCAAAGTGGGGTATGAGGCCAGTCGTTTTTCCAGGTCACCTCTCACAGCTTCAGCTTTGGTTTGAAAATGCACTGGGATATCTGGGGAATGAGTGTTTGTCGGGAGAGTGCTTTGGAGGAGGAGAGCCTTGTGTCTTGGATGCCCTAAAACCACTTCTGGGAGCTTTGTCTCACTCCTTAAGAGGTTTTGTATCTAATTGAGAATTCAGCAAACACTCCTGCAGGTTGGGAAAATAGAGCTTGGACCTACAGACGGATGAGTGGGGTGGGAAGAAATCCATTAAAGACGCTGAGTGTGAAAACCGCTGGGTTGTGACCCCCAGGTCTTTTCCTGCTCGGAAATGCCTGCCATGCTGCTGTGTCCTTGTCTCCAAGGGGAAGAGGGAAAAGGGCTAATTTGTCCAGTTTGTTAAATCCCAGGCCCACCCTGCCACATTCTCCATGGAATGACTGATGGGGAGCATCCTGGGTCTCACTGAGCACCTTTCCCCTTCCAGGGAGGAATAAGGATGAAGCAAAAATGAGCCCTGATCCCACTGAAACCCTTCCCCCTGAGCCTCTCCTGGGGCAGTGAGAGGCAGGGACACCTCAACCTCCGTTTGCTCCACTTCCCACATGCATTCCCCTTCACACGTGGAATGGGAACACGGCAGCTGAGGCTGGGATGGTGCAGGGCTGCAGTGGGACCTGCTTGGCTGCAGGGGCACAGCTCCAAAGGGCAGCACTGCTGTCGGAACAGAGATCCTGCTCCGTCCAGGGGGCAGGCGCTGCAGGACCAACCTGAGCAGCTCCCGAGGGATGCTGAGCCCGGGGTGCCGTCCCAGCGCCCTTCCAGCCCTTCATCCTGCCGGGATGCTCAGCTGCCTCTCTGCTCCTCTGCCCTCCCCTTTGCCAGCCCTCGCTGAGCCAGGAGGGGGATTGGAGCTCGGAGAGCTGGCAAGTGGCATCCGGGAGGGCTCGGCATGAATCGATCCGTCCGTAACCTGAGCACGGGGGCAGCTGCTGATGGAGTTGGGGGGGAAACAGATGAATTGGATTAGAGGAACCGCGGGATATTGGCTCCTGGGGAGGCAGGAGAGCAGGGACTGGGGGAAGGGAGAAGGGGCAAAGTAAATGGCTCCTCCTCGGAGGTTTGGGAATGCTGGCCCTGAGGGATGTGCTGTTGAGGTGGTCCAGGGCTCTAAGGTGTGTCTTGCCCCGCAGGGGTTGGGGTATGGCCTCGGGCTGTGCTCTGCAGGGATCCCGTGCCTGGGGCCACTTCCAGAGGTGCTGCTGCTGAATTAGGCTGGTTTCTGCAGAGCACGAGGTGGAAGAGGACAGATGGTGTGGTGGTTTGATTTTTAGGCTTAAACAGGGATAAACTACTACAGGTGGCAAGTGCAGGTCTCCATGGATGAGAAGGGATTGTGAAATCCCAGGAATTTTTGCTGTGTTAAGCTCTGGCTCCGCCTCGACCAGAGAAGGAGGGGAGGGAAAAAGCTTCTGAAACCCTCTGTCTTTTACAGAGTCACAAAATATCCTGACCTGGAAGGGACCCACCAGGATCACTGACTCCAGCTCCTGCACAGACACCCCAACAATCCCACCCTGTCCCTGAGAGCGTTTTCCACACACTCCTGGAGCTCTGGCAGCCTTTGTGCTGTGCCCTCTGCCCCGGGGAGCCTGGTCAGAGCCCGACCACCCTGGAAGAGCCTTTTCCTGAGATGCAGCCCAACCCTGCCCTGACACAACTCCAACCCTTTCCTGGGATCCTAACTCTGCTGGTCTTTGCTGCAGTGGACCTGCAGTGCTTCAGGACCAAGTGATGGACCTTGCTGGAGACACACTTCTTCTCTGAGAGGAGAGAGCTGAGGGGAAGGACTCAGTCACACAACGTTGCTTAAGCTGCTTCCCAAGTCCCTCAAAGCCCAGCTTAAGGCAGCGAAGCAACCCCTGCAGCACGAGGAGAAATTGCTGAGCAGCAGAAGAGGCTGGCTGGGGGTGCATGACAGAGGGACCACCTGTGGCCAGGTGGGCTCCCTTGGGCTGCTGCCCAGGAGAGGAGGATCAGGTTGAGGGTAGGTGGGGAAGTCAGAAAGGATTGATGCATGTCCCGCTGTGGGAATGAGCCTCACACACGTGTCTCTGGGACAGCAGTCAGTGCTGGTGTGTGCAGCAGCACTGCTGAGTTGGGGGGGGCTTCTACCTCTCCATGTAGCCCTGGAGGAGCTGAGGGTGGGATGTTCCTCAGGAGCCTCAGGGGAGCTGGAATGCCTCCTGCCTCTGCAGTAGCTGCAGGAATGCTCAACATCTGCCCCTGTCAGCTCGGAAGGGATGTCCATGGTGGGTCCTGCTCCTCTGGAGACTGTGCCATTGCGCTTCTGTGTGGCTGGGAAAGAGCTGCTGCTGGCAGTCGTGTGCTCCTGGTGATGTGTCTTCCAGAGGAGGATGGACACAAGTGGCAGCACTGAGAGCTCGTGTGATAGAGCAGCCAGAAAAGACGGGAGCAGCTGGCGCTGCCTTTGGAAGGTGTGGATGCAGAGCCAGGTGGGGGATAAACCACCTCGCTGTCCAAAGTCCCCCAGCCCGTCCCAAAGCAGGTAAGAGGAGGATATGGGTTTCACCCTCGCTCCTCCCAGAGGTGGGATCTGGATTCTGACAGGACCTGCAGCACTGATCTGCTTGGAACATCTCAATTGTCACGGCTGGTTTGAAATGAAATGTGGAACTGGAGGAGCACAGAAAACATGGAAAGCGTGTGGGAGCCATGAAATGCCCGGGGAGAGCTGAAGGAAACAGCACAGCATTTAAATGTGTGACTCCATCCAGAAGAGTTGATTAAAATGTCACAAACTCCTAGGAAAAAAAACCAGGGTTTGTGCTGACTCCCAGTCTACAAACTGATTTGTGAAGGTGGGGCTTGCAAAGAGGCACCTCCTGGGAGACTGGTGAGTAACTGTGTCCTGAACTGGCCTGAAGGAGGCTCCGAGGAGAAGTAACTGTGCCCCTGAGAAAAAGAGGCCTGGGCTGAGCAGGTGGGCTGGCTGCTGTCCCCTGTCTGTCCCCAGCACATAGGTCTGCTCAGACCTCCCCATCTGGGACCTCCCAGACCCCAGTGCTGAGCTCCAACAAACCTTTTCTGCAGCACTTCTTTAACTGTGCAGAGGCTTTGGAAGTTCTCCATGACTTGTTCATGCCCAGATGAGTGTCATGACTTCCCACTGCCTTGGACAGTGCCTGGGACTGCATCCACCCAGCAAATCCCTCCCCCCTCCCTGGGCTGCTCAGCTTAGGAGTTGAGGGTCAGGAAACTTGGTTGGAGATAGAGGTTTATGGCATAAAACTCTCTCTGGCAAAGGTTCAAAGCACAGGTCATTAAAATGCAAGACACCTTCCCCTGGAGAATGAGTTTGCTAATTAAAATTGCATTAATAAATCCAACATTTTGAGCACAGACATAGTGAAGGAGCAGTCAGGAGTTATTAAACAGAGTGAGGAGGCAGGACTAGATGAGTCCCAGTCTTGAGCACTTGGCACGTTGGGGATGAGGTTGAAAGCAGTTGCTGAGGGGGACTGTGCTTGTGGATTGGGAGGGGAGATGACCCTGGGTACAACATGGGAACAGCACTGCTGGTCTGCAACCCTGAAGAGGGGTCATGGCTATGGGTGAGAGCTGGGTAACAACCCGGTGTGCCCAACAGCTGGAACCTGTGTTGGGCCACCCTTGCTGATGCCAGAATGGCCCAAGTAGTCCTAACTTGCTGTGCTGCAAGAGCTGCTCCTACATCACCTCCTGTGTGGTGCCAAATTTCTCCTTCCCATGTGTCCTGGTTATAGTCGCCAGGATCAGTCTGTCACTGGGTGGGGGTGGATTCTAAACCCTCTATGTCATTTTTCTCATCAACTGCTCACCATGGACCATTGGCAGCAGCTGCCCAGGGCACACCCCACCCCTCAGGGCACAGGGGGGTGTTTGGGAACTCCTGTGGGATCAGGAAGTTTTCCCGTCTTCACACCAATGACTCAGGTGTGAGAACTCCCCTCTGGGGAGCCACCAGCACCTTCACACCCACCTGAGGGGTCATGTCTGCTCAGGGGCCGTCAGGGATGCCAAAAATATGCCAGGATTGACCTCACAGAGTAAATCACCCCTTGTGAAACTCCCCACCCTGGGGGAGGGACTGGGCGTTCCCATCTGAGCCCAAGCAGAGATAAGCTTGGGGTTTTGGGACTGGGAGCTCTGGTCAGATCCAGAGGAGGAGCAGAGCCTCGACTGCCACAGGACTGCAACCATCATTGTCACCAGCAGCTTTCTTCCTTTCTTCTTACTTTGAACTCAGGGGGCCCACGTGGTGCTCAGCACAGGGGTTGGTGAGCTCCATCCTGCTCATGCCCCACTGGGCTGGGCTGCACATCTATTTTTGTGGCACAAACAAATTTTCCTTCTGTCTCAGTGCATTTTATGATCTTTTTATTAAATTGTTCTTCTGACTTGCAATCCCATTCTGAGTTGGATTCATTTCTCCTGCCGGTTTAACTCTAAACCAGCACACCACGTGTGAATTTTGGCATCACATCCCCACCTTGTCCCTGAAAGGACTCGCTGAGTGCCCAGCCAGCTCGGGAGAGCTGAGCGAGCTCCTGGAAGGTTAAATGGTGTCACTGTCTCGGGGGTTAATGATGTCCCAGATGATGCTGGCAGAACATTATTTACTGAGGACACCAAGCAGGCAATCGTTCTTC
Organism: Formicarius rufipectus; assembly: GCA_013399695.1. Lineage (NCBI taxonomy): Eukaryota > Metazoa > Chordata > Aves > Passeriformes > Formicariidae > Formicarius > Formicarius rufipectus. Next base: position 3,974,835 of record VXAU01003156.1, read on the forward strand.
AGGAGAAAGTGATAAATCTTGTTCCATCTCAGTGATCCCATATCCCTGTTCCAGCGGGAGCAGCGCAGGGCTGTGCCTGTTCCAGGGACGGGGGATGGATTGGGTTGTTGTTAAAGCAGAAGGACACATTGACAAACAAACCCTGGGTTTTGCTGCATCCTTTAGGGAGGAGCCGTGGGGAGGCTGATCATGGGCTGCTGATGTCATCTCTGGGGAGCTTCAGCCAGACCAGCGGGGTGGGCACCGGCCTGGTGGTGTGGACAGAATTCCAAGGAAGGACCCTGATCTCCTGAGCTCACAGCCACCTTTTGTGCCTGCACTGGAAGCTCTTCTCCTGAGAGGTTTGCAGGCTCTGGGTGGTGACACTCCCAGCTCTCCTGCCTGCCCCCAAAGAGCCGGGTGCTCTCTGCACCCATCAATTACGAGCCAATCCCACCCCTCCTCAGGGGAGCAGAAGTTCTAATAAAGCATTTGTCAGGTTGAATTGCTACCAGAGACATTTGCCAGCTCTTAAGGCTTTCCTTCAATATCATCACGTGCCAGGAGCAGAGGGGATCTTATTTATGGCATGGGCTGACCTCCAACCTCTGCTCACCAGCTTGAGGACTGCTGGACAACTACATGGGATCAGTAAGGTTGGAAAAGCCCCCTAAGATCATTGAGTACAAGCACTGACCTAGCACTGCCAAGCCCACCACTAACCCATGTCCCCAAGCATCACATCTACATGGCTTTTGAACACTTTGATGGTTTTGGATGGTGATTCCACCACTGTCCAGGAAGCCTGACCACATGGAGTGTGTCAGGCTCACCTCATCTCCCTCTTCACCAGCTGGGAAAGCCCATGAGGTCAGTGACTCACATCCATGTGGAGCAGGAGAGTCTCATCCCTGACTCCAAGGGAACCCCCAAAACTCTAGTCCAGCCCCAGCTCCACCCCTGCAAACATCTGGGTAAAGCCCTGCTGGAGCTGGAAGTGGAAGGGTTTGGGACACAGAGCAGCTGTTGCTCTGCAGGCATGAGGGGACCATAGTCATGCTGAAGAGGCAGCAACATCACCCAGGGAAGTGCTTGGTTTCAAAAGTTCCTGCCTGAGGCTCCTGGGACAAAGCCAGGGATAAGGGCAAATACAAGTTCCATGATCCACAGCTGTGCAGAAGAGTCGCAACCGACATTCTGGAGCAGCTCCACTTTCTTCAGAAATGTTGAAACTCTTCCCTCAGTGTGTCCCCAGCCTTCAGCTTCTTCCTTTGCTGGAAGATGTGACCTTTTCCTCCTTGAGAAGAGTCTTCTTGGCTGGCTTGGAAAGGCATGTTTCTGTCTTGTCAACCTACTCAAGCACTTCAGAGGGGGAATGGCCATCGATAAATGGATTTTTCTTGGCTCTAGCCCTGCCCAGTTTAATTCTTTGATAATTTAGTGGGCCATTTCCTGACGTGCTGCTAAAATGGATAGCAGGGAGCTGGCAAGAGAGGAGCCAGAACGTTTCTGTGGAGATGGGGGTCACGTCCTGATGGAGGAGGGGATGTCACCAACTGCAACCTATGTGGTGTCCAGAGAGGATTGTTGTTAATTGAATGGAAGAAGACAAATGGCCATTAGCTGAGTCTCCAAAGGACAATAACCGTACTAATAATGAAGCTGAACTCCCTACTACTGAGCCCCACTATCCGTGGAGTTATGTAATTGATGGAATATCATTAAGTAAAAGGAAAATGTCCAAATGCAGGTGGGAGGGGCAGGGAGCTTGCAGGATTTGCTGAGATCTGATGTTTACCGCCAAACTTCAGAGCCAGCTTTTCTGAAGCGCAGAGACCTTTGAGTCTCATTTTTTATTCTCCTTTCTTTTTTATTTTTTTTTTTTTTTAAGGCAGGATTACCTCCCAGGCAATGACTGCAGTGCCACTACACCCAAAATGATCCAAAGCTGGTTTGCTGCTGTCAGCTGCTGAAAGGACAAGTGCCTGTGCTGAAGGTTGGTATCTGCCCATCCTTGTGGATATGCATCCCAGGAGGGGACAGCATTCTCCTGGCATTTCCATGGCCTCTGGAGCTGTGTTCCTCAGAGAGTTCCAGGCCAGTTTGGCAGGGGCATCTCCTTTGATGCTGCTTTGAGAAGCAGCCCCTTGGCTGTGGGGCAAGAGGAGTTTCTCTGTGCAGAAACACCAGTTTGTCACAACTGAACCTTTTGGGAGGTTCTGCAGAGATCTCTTACCAGTGTTGGGCTGGAACTGGAGCTCCAGGGAAACCATGGCACTGTCCATCCCATGTGCAGCAGTTTGGCCACCAGTCCTGAATCCCTCCAGACCAAGGAGGGTTAACTGGGGACATCTTGGAGGACAGACCAGTCTCCCACCCAGTCCTGATCAGAGTTCCATGATGGATTTGCTCAGCTGGTGGGTCCACATTGGTGCTTTTGGGCTTGGATGCAACAAAGTCATCAGTGACTTGTGTAATTTTTACATCTCCAACCTCCAGCAGTTTGTCCCTCGTGCTTGTCATAACGAGGGTGGTGAGAGTGTGGTGGTTTGACTTTAGGCCTTCCTGAGAGACAGATCCCATGGTCTGCTGTATCCAAGTGAAGTATTCCATCCTATTTTATGTCAGCTTAGATATAAGAAGGGATAGACAGAAGTTTTGGGTCAGTCCTTTTCCGGCGGTGAAAGGCATCAGTTGTGGACCTGCTGTCTCTTCGGGCAGAGCTGCATATCTCTCTCTGGGAAGTAGACTTTGTTTACTTGTTCTTTATTGTTTGTGTGTGTGCATATATTAAGTTCCTTTTTTCTTCTCTGTACATATATATATAGATATTTCTATAAATTCATGCTGCTTCAGTAGTATTAGAATCCGCTTTTCATCTAGTGTGGTTTTTTTTCTCCCCCACCCTTTTTCCCCTTGCAGTTGGGAGGGAGGGGGGAAGCTGTTGTTTTGGGGCCTCTGGATATTTGCCTTCAGCCTGGGATAAACTACCACAGAGGGGCAGTCCAGACACTTGCCATGAGGAGGTTCCCAACCCCACTCTGACACCTCACCCAGGCCAGGCAGCAGCAAAGGTTTCCCACCTACAAACTTGACATGTGGTGGTGATAAACTGTTAAAGTGATAAATTGCTGGGTGTTGATGCCATGAGTTGTGATCACAGATTAATATAATAGAAGCCCCGAATGGTTTAGGTTGGAAGGGACCTTAAAGCTCATCTCACTCCACTCCCTGCCATGGGCAGGGACACCTTCCCCTAGCCCAGGTTGCTCCAAGCCCTGTCCAAGCTGGCCTTTCCAACAGCCCCCTGATCCCTCTCCTTGTTGCAGCATAGGACGTGGATCCTTGGGAGCATCACCTGGAGCTGCAGCAGGAGCCGCAGGTTGGTTAAAGGCACAAGGGCTGGAGGCCAAAGCCTCCCCCTTCTGCTGAGGGTGCTGCAGGCAGGTGGTGGGTGCACAGGTAAATCTGCTTCCCTGGAAGCAGGAACCCTGCTGCTCTTCCAGAAACCTTGGGAGCAGTTTTCCATAACAATGCCCGCCCTGTAACTACCTGCTTTCCAATAACATCACCTCAGTGATTTCCCCCTGGGCTAGAAGGTTAAGTCATAGGAAACAATTTCTATTTTTAATAACATTTTTGCTAAATATCCTGTCGCTGACTTTCCCTCGAGGCTCAGAATCCATCTGCAATAAGGGGGCTTTAAAAGGGCTTTAATAATAAATATAATACCGCCATTCTTTTATGCTTGTAACTATTCATGCTTGACTGGATTCCCTGAGCTTTTTATGGGTCTGCTGAAATATATTGTGTAAGTCAAGGGCAGGCCTGGTTTTAAGCTTCTTGTGTTGCCCTGCTCTAATTCCTGTTATCCCTAGGTAACAGCCTGGATAAGGTGGCCCGAGGGCTGCAGTTGTCCATGGGCAATACAAGCATGCCCAGCATTGCTGGACTCAGGGTGAGGAGAGCCCTGTTTGCCAAAGGAAATGCAAAATTCTCCCCAGTGTCTTCCCAGTCGTGCAAAGGAAAATGTGCTCTCCACGTTCCTTTTATTTACACTTTGATATCAAACTGCTTAGAGGTCCTTTGACTCTCCCCCCACCGAGGTTGTTTTAGAGACCCCTCAAGGGGCAAACACCCTCTTTGTGGAGCTGTCAGAGGGCTCAGCTGGGACCTCCACCCACCCATCCTCCACTCAGTGCTCCACCAGCTCCAGCTGTGCTGGAGGAGTTTCTGTGTTGGCCTCCTCCAGCTGCTGCAGTGGAATCTCTGTAGCTCCTTCCCTTGCACGTTTTTGGTCTCAGAGGGGTTGATTTTCCTCTCTCTCTGCCCCCTTTCATCCCAGAGCTCTCTCCTGCAGCACAGCCAGGCTTGTGTTCTGCCCTAGACGTGTCTTTGCTGGGCTCTTCCTGGTGGCTGAGCCTGGGTTTGCCAGAGCCAGGGAAGTCCTTGGCTGGCTTGGCACAGGAGCAGAGGGAATTTGCCCTCTGAGCGTGACAGGCAGAAAAAAAATGGGAATTTCTGAACTAATTTGCTGTAAACAATGATCCATAATAGGTCACTTCTCTCTTCAGCAACTCAGCAATTAAATCCATCAGAGACAGGGATGTAATTGGACTGCTGGCAATTAGCACTTGTGAGCACTGGAGGATCCCAGAGGGCCCTTCCAGTGATTTCCATCAAGCTGCTCTGGGGCTTTTTTTGGCTTTTGGCTGAGCTGTTGGAGCCCAGGAGCCCCAAGTGCCTCACCCAAGGGTTCTGAGGAACCCAGGGCTGTGAGGACCCCCAGGCAAGGAGAAGGCTTGGGGTACCTTCCTGAGATGGAGAACCTTTGTGCAGAGGGTGGTGGGGGGTGTCCAGGGATGGCTCCCCCTTAGCCATGGGTCTGTCTGCTGTGTTAAAGCAAAGTCAGTGCTACAGAAAGGCCTCTTCATTTTGAGAGAGCCCATCTGATGGTGGCTCAAAGCAGGGGCTCTTGATGGGGGTCTTGGTGACTCTGCCTCCCCCTTGAAGGAGAAAGGTCAGTGGGGACCAAGGTGGGAACCCTTTGCTGCTGTCTGGCCTGGGGGAGGTGTCAGAGTGGGGTTGGGGACCTCCTCGTGGCAAGGGTCTGGACTATCCCCGACCACCCTTGCCATGAGAAGCACAAGGGACAAACTGCTGGAGGCTGGAGATGCAAAAATGACACAAGTCACTGATGACTTTGTTGCCTTCAAGCCAAAAAGCACCAATGTGGACCCATCAGCTGAACAATTCCATCATGGAACTCTGACTGGGACTGGGTGGGAGACCGGTCTGTCCTCCCAGCGGGTAAGAAGGGGTTTTGCTCATGCCTTTAATTTCATGACACCAAAGAAGCAGAATTTCTCCCAGTAAAAGAGAAAGAAGAAGTTTTTTTAGGGAAAAAAGTACCTTGGATTCCCAAAAGCTGGAGCTAAACAGGCAAAGAACATCTTTGAATGAGAATGTTTCTAATTTGAGGTCAGAAAGCATGAAGGAGCTCTTTGCATTCAAACTCCAGAGCAGAAACTTTGCCAAGATCAGCCTTTGCCTGCAGAGTCTGGAGTGTGGCCAGCCTTGGAGTCCTGCTGCCTCCTTGCTCAGCAGGTCTCCCGGGACAGATTGGGAGGATTTCAGGAGTGGCCAGTGATGACAGAGGGGCTGTTGGAGGCAGCTCAGATCAGTCACCTTGGAAATCAGGGACTTTCATGTCGTTTCCAGCTGGACCATTAAGTCTCCAAGCCCATAAAACCACTCACCCTCCTCTTGGCTGAGCCTCCCCCTCTCCTCCTGATGAACTGCTCCATCTGACAGGGTTTGTCTGAAGAGCTCTGGATTTTTATCTGTCAGGTTATCCTGCCTGGCTTTTGAACATCCAAGCACACTCTTGTACCTGCAGTTTTAATTGTGAGGAGGTGAATTAGGGTTTTTTCCTTTCCTTTGTGGGTTTCCACTCACTGCTGTGAATTAAACCAGGCCTTGCTGGGTCTTCCTTGTTATCATGGCCAGGGCTTCCCCACCTGTACGAGAACTTCTGCTGCAACACCACCCCAAGTCCCCAGTGTCCCCACCCTGAATTATATGGGGCTGCTGCCTCATTTGTGCCCCAGCAGGATCTTTGTGCTGCAGACATTATTTTAGGAGCAAAGTGGATACTATTAACGTTAACAAATGTCTAAGGGGTCCACCCCAGTCCCCCCGATGTGGCTTTCTGCAGAAATCCCAGGATAACTCTGCGCTGCACATGCTGGGGTTGTATGGCAGGATTTGACCAGGGAAGCACAAAACTTGTTTTGTTATTGAAGAAGTTACTTGCAGGGAGCAAAAGTGATTATCATCAGTGATGCACTGTTTAAGGTCCTGTTTCTTCGCCACTGTCCTACCAAAGTGTTGCTACTATGATGGGTTTTACTGAAAAATAGATGAAAATGTAGCAATTCAAGGACTGGGAAGTGATGTGGTTTTTAATGGGGAAACTTTGGTGTTGGCTTTAATTTTTGATGGGAAAGGATCGTTTTTTAGGAGGGGTGCAGCTGGAATATCAAATAGTCAGGTGTTAGGGCAGGTTGAGTGCTGGTGGCAGGGGGTGGGCAAGGAGATTGGCATGGCTTAGTCCCAGTTTTGTGAGTCAGGTGGGTGTGTCGAGGGATGGAGAATCCCTCTGTGGTGGTGGGAGGGGACACGCAGCCAGCTCCAGGTTCTTGAGGGAGGTGGGATGCACTGCAGTTGTGTTCTGGGAATCCCTCTGCAAAGCAGCAGAGATGAAGCTTGGTGGGACCTGAGATAAACAGCAAGAGCTTCTGCTCGGCCTGGGTTTCAAACCTGGTCCAGCTCACAATTAGTGGCAATTACTGATCCCTGTAGCTTTTGTGGAGAGCATTTCCATTTAAATGCACGGCCTGACCTCCCTCTCAGGCAGAGTAAATAAGCCATAAATTATTCAAAGGAGTATTTAACAGAGGTGGAAATTCCAACTTCAGTCGGGGCAGGCAATGGGCACCTGGACACGTTCAGTACCAGGAGCAGGGTGGGATGGGGAGCAGCCAGGAGGTCCCCAAGCCTCAGGTATGGGAAGGACCACTCTCTTCCTCATTGTGGTTTCTAATCCCAGTCCCCAAAGGACATGCAGGAGACATGAGATGTTTCTTCCAAGGCTGTCAGGGCACCCCAGTGCTGGGTGAAGCTGTGCAGGGAAGGTGGGCAGTGGAGAAGCCAGAGACACTCCTGTGGGCTCATGATGAGAGGCTGAGACCTAAGCTTGGAGAAATCCCCAAAGCCCATGGGATAAAAATGGGTACCTGCCAGCTCCAGTGGCCCCTGCTCCATGTTCCCAAATGGAAGAGACAAGTGAGGAGCTGCATCCTGCTGCGTGGAAGCTGGGATGAGGCAGAGGAGAAGATGTGGCAGCGGTGCCTTATGAAGCTGTCTTGGATATGGTCATTAGAGGTGACATTTATCTCTTCCTGTCGCCACTTCTGGCCGGAGCTGTGGAGCAGGGACACCTCAGGGCTTTCTGGCAGCCCTTCAGAGCAGGAGCCCTGAGGCAGGTTTGTCACAGGACCAGTGCCAGGAGATAAGAGAGCCCGTGGGCTGTGCTGGAGCTGCTGTAACACTGCTCTGCCCACCCTCCCTGGGAGTGGGGCAGTGCCTGGAGCTGGGGGTGCAGCCCCACAGTCCCTGCTGCTGCTTTAGTCCTGCTGGATCAGCCAGGATCCTTAACTCACTCCTGCTGGGTGACTCGGAAACAGAGAAGGGACCCCCTGCCATGGGCAAGGGCACCTTCCACCAGCCCAGGTTGCTCCAAACCCCATCCAACCTGACCTTGGGCACTTCCAGGGATGGGGCAGCTTCTCTGAGCAACCTGTGCCAGGGCCTGCCCACCCTCACAGGGAACAATTCCTTCCCAATATCCCATCCATCCCTGCCCTCTGGCAGTGGGAAGCTGTTCTGTTGTCCTGTCCCTCCATTCCCTGTCCCAACTCCCTCTCCAGGTCTCCTGGAGCCCCTTCAGGCACTAGAAGGGGCTCTCAGGTGCCCCAGAACTTTCTCTTCTCCAGGTGAACACCCCCAGCTGTCCCAGCCTGGCTCCTCAGAGCATCTTTGTGACTTGTTTGAGCAGGTAGATCCCTGTCCTTCTTTCACACGATGTCCTCTCATGTTTCATCCCTGCTGATGGCTGTTTGAAGCAACAAAGCCCAATCTCCACTTGTGAAGTCACGCTGGAGCCAAAGCAGGGTGGGCTGGGGCTGCATCTTCCCTGCTGGAACCAGGGCACCCTGTCCCCATTGAGCCCAGGCTGCTGGTGGCTCTGGGTGTCCAGGTGGTTGTGTTTGAAGGACCTGCTCCAGGTTGTCATGTGGTGCCCAGCAAGGCTGGGTGTGGGGGTTGATTCCTCCTGCTGGGAGTGTCCTCCCACCCACACCGTGGTTCTACCAGCCAGGTAAGTGATGCTGAGAGGCCAAAGAGTAACACCAGTGTGGCGAGGATGCTCAGCTGAAGAGGACATGTGAGAAAGCACTCCAAACACAGCCTTCAGCACAGACTGCTTGGGAGGCAGGAGAACAGGGCTGAGATACCCAGCCAGCCTTAAAAACCAGCTCAGGCTGCCCCTGCTCGGCACTGATGGGGGTCAGAGTGAGTTGCAAAACTTGGAGGCCATCAGAAGTGAAAAAAAAAGATCTTGAAGAGGGAAAGAATCTTGTCTTTAAAAAGGAAAAACAAACCACACACACACAAAAAAAGCAGCTGTTCTTTTTTGAGTGAGTCTGTAGCCCAAGGTCTTGCCGAGGGGATGGAAAACTATTTCAAAAGGTGGAAGGAAAAGTGTTTCTTTCATCAAGGGTGGGAACAGAGCAGACTGAAAGCTCTGAGCATGTGTTTTGTTTGATATTAAAGCACTTCTGGGGCAGAAGTGACTTTCCTGAGAGAATGTGGATCACTTCTAATGAAGGAATATTTGCTGCAGTAGGGAGGACGTTCTCCAGGGGCTGCAGGACATGGACACTGGGGTTTGGAGCTCCAGGGATGGGGCAGCCACAGCTTCTCTGCCCAAGCTATGCCAGGGCCTGCCCACCCTCACAGTAACAAATTTCTTCCCAATATCCAGCCTTTTGTTTCTTTTCAGTTCGGTGTGTGGACTTATGACACAAGTGCCAGGAAGCATCACCAAAATGACACAAAAGAATCCCACAGCACGTAAGATGCAGCACTCCAATATTATTTCAATGTCTTCCCTTTTCCAGGCTGTTTTTCTGATTTGCCTGGAGATTTCTGAACTCTTGAGAGCAGAACTGTCCTTTTTCCTCAGTTTATCCCACTGGGGTGCTGCTCATCTCTTTGCTCCAGTGAGGTTGGTGATTTTACTCCCCACTTTGATTGCAGTGGGAGGACAGGAGAGCTCTCTGCAGGTATCATTTACTTCAAGGATGGCCCTGAACCCTCCAAAAAGAAAATCTGAGCTCCCTGAAAAGGTAGTGGTTGATCTCTCAGAAATGAGGGCCTGAGTAAAACTGCAGCTGCAATGCTGAGCTTGCTCTTCCTCCCATCTCCATCCACCCTGAGGGATGTGCTGGGGGGAACAGTGTTATTCCTTCGACGATGTGAACATCTCATGTGGTACAACTTTGATCCTTTTCCTCCAGAAATTTTAGGACAATAATTAGGTTGGGCCAGGAAAATCATCCAGTCCAAAATTACCAGGCAGTTGCTACAGTATTTTAGGAAATATTAACAGAAGAGGCAGTCCAAGGAGGCAGGAATATTACAATATTCCAGGAGTCCATTGTAAAACAAGGCACGAGGACTTTGCCAGGGAGAATATCTTCTCTAAACTAAGGCAGATAACTCCAGAATCAAAAGCAGCTATTAATATTAAAGTCAAGTGTAACCTGGTGCTGAGGTCCCTGCTGAATTCAAATGCTCCTGGAAAGGAGTGAATGGAGGGATACTTATAGCAACCTGAACAGGAAATGCTGCAGCAGGATGGAGCTGGAAAGAACATGGCCTGGTGGGGCTGCTCCAAAGTCCAGTCACTGCAAACTCTGGCTTTGTAAAGAAACTGGGATTTTGGTGAGAATGGTCTGATTCTCCTGGTGAAAGAGAACACAATTTTCACCATTTCAGGGTAAGAGAAGGGAGAAAATCTCAAAAAGCCCTAATGAAGAAGTGAACTACATTTTTCACGACTCTCAGGTGTTGTTCCCAAGGAATAATAAAATCATTTGGCTTGGGAAAGTCTTCCAAGATCATCGAGTCCGACCATTCCCCCAGCACTGCCAAGGCCACCACTAACCCGTGTCCCCAGGTGCCACATCCTCCAGGGCTGGGGACTCCAGCACTGCCCTGGGCAGCCTGTTGTAGTGCTTGGCAACCCTTTTGGGGAAGAAATGTTTTCCTAATACCCAACCTAAACCTTTCCTGGTGCAGCTGAGGCTGTTCCCTCCTGTCCTCGATGATATTCCCTAAGCAGCACGGCACTCCCAGCCCCTGTCCACCTGACAATCCCAAGTGAGTGGTTTCCTTGCCTTCTGCCTCAGTTTCCCACAAGCAGGTCTGAGGTCAGAAGGGCTCAGCTTCACCCTCTGGAGGCCCCAGCACTCCTCGCCAGCCACAAGCTGAACACAGGCTGGTCCTGTGCCAGTTCTCACCTCATAGGAAAGGTCACTCCGGTTGTGAGAGCAAGATGCTGTTTTTAGGCGGAAGGATTATTATTATTACAGTGGAAATGGAAAAGAAGCCGAAAAGAGGAACTGCAAACACAGCACCAACATTGCCTGTGTTTCACTGGAAGCAAGAACTCGCTGGAGTCTTGCCAGCATCCTTCCTCCTGCAAGGATGCCTTTTACAAGAGGGCGTTACGAGTAGTCCCATGGGTGGGTGACTCAGAGGAGAGACCCTGCTAAGCAGAGCCTGCTTGGGATGTTGCCATATTGCCTTCACTTGGTTTCTGTTGGACCAACTTTTTAGATCAGCCTGGGATTTTTCCTCTTTTCCTTCTCAAGAAGGGTGTTGGAAATGGTTTCAACAGAAAAGGCTGTTGGTTCTCAGCACAAACACTTGTCCATGGGAACAAGGTCCTTTCTCCTTCTCTACAACTGACCATAGAATGGACTGGGTTGGAAAGAACCTTAAAGATCATTTCATCCCACCCCCTGCCATGGGCAGGGACACCTTTCACCAGCCCAGGTTGCTCCAAACCCCATCCAACCTGTCCTTGGACACTTCCTGGGCTGGGGCAGCCACAGCTTCTCTGGCCAACCTGTGCCAGAGCCTGCCCACCCTCCCAGGGAACAATTTCTTCCCTAATATCCAATGGAAAACCAAAAGTCTCACTGGAGATGGAGAGTTTGATGTGACATGGCAGGCTTTTTCTGTAGGTCGTTCATCACTCCTCTCCCCTGAGGGGCAGGTGCCACATCCACCCTGAGCTGCTTCTGCCTTTTGGGGACATGTTCTGCTTTGGGGGATTCCTGAAAAGCTTTCTGAAAGCATTTCAACTTTAAGTTAAATTGACATTTTCTGTTTAGATCTTCTGGCATGAACCAGGTGTTCTCTTGAAGGAGCCTGCTCTTCCCCATCCAGGTGTCAGGAGCAAGAATCATAGAATCTGCTGATTGGAAGGGACCCACCAGGATCATTGAGTCCATGGAGTATGGGACACCCCAACAACCACACCATGTGCCTGGGATGAGATTTGGAGGTGTCTGGGGGAGGTGTTTTTCCAGGTGAAGATGCCTGAGTAAGTGTTGATGCCACATTACCATGGAGCTGTTCTGCTGCTGTACAGCTCCTCTCCTACCTCTGTGAGTCTTGTCCTTCCCTGGGCAAGCTGGGAAATCAGGGGGCTGGGCAATCACCAAGGATCTGAAGCTCAACACTGGGAAGTGCCAGATCTGCCCCTGGGATGGGGCAACCCGGGGTGTATGGACAGGTTGGGAATGAGAGGCTGGAAAACAGTGCCAGGAAAAGGAGCTGGGGGTGCTGGTGGGTGGCCAGTTGGGCACGAGTCAGCAGTGCCCTGGAGCCAGGAGGGACATCCCTGTGCTGGGGGACATCAGGACAGGGAGGGGATTGTCCTGCTCTGCTCTGCACTGGGGCAGCCCCACCTGCAATGCTGGGGCAGGTTGGGGGGACACCATGGAAGGGAGAGATTGAGCCATTGGAGTGTCCAAAGGAGGGACACGGGGATGGGGAAGGGCCTGGAGGGGAAGGTGTGAGGACACTGAGGGCACTTGGGGTGTTCAGCTGGACAAGAGGAGACTGAGGGGAGACCTCAGTGCAGGGACAACTTCCTCAGGAGGAGCAGAGGAGGGGCAGGCACTGAGCTCTGCTCTGTGGGACCAGGGACAGCACCAGGGAAGGGCTGGAGCTGTGTCAGGGCAGGGTCAGGTGGGATCTCAGGAAAAGGTTCTTCCCCCAGAGGGTGGTGGGCACTGACCAGGCTCCCCAGGGCAGTGGGCACAGCCCCGAGGCTGCCAGAGCTGCAGGAGGGTTTGGATGATGCTCTGGGGCACAGGGGGTGACTCCTGGGGCTGGTTCTGTGCAGGGCTGAGGGTTGGACTCGCTGATCCTGGTGGGTCCCTTCCAGCTCGGCACATTCTGGGATCTTGGGGCAGTTCCTGCCCACACCTGCAGGATTTGCTGCTGCAGGGAACTCTGCTGCCTCCTGACGTGATTGATGGTGTCAAGCCCTGAGCAGGAGGAGCAGCTGTTGCCACCATCAGGCTCCCAATTAGGTGCCAAAGAGCAATGAAGCGGGGAAGCCCCCAAATCCAGGGGGTCCTGGAACAGGGAGCTGTCTCCTGTTGCTCTGCCCCGGGATGTGAATCCAGAAAAGCTCTGTGCAGGGCCACAGCACAGGGCAGGAGCGAGGGTTTTCAGGGGGTGATCAGGACTCATCCGTGTCACAGATGTTGTGGTTCCCAAACAAGGGGCCACATTCCTCCCTGGCACAGCCTTTCCCAGGGAGTTGTGCCAAAGTGTTAGCCGAGAAAAACCAGGTGTTGTTTCTGCTGCTGGCCCGGAATGCTCTCAGCTGTCATCTTGGCTTTCTCTCTTTTATTATTTAAAAGACAGAGAACAAATAAGAGAAAATGAACCGCAAATAATGACTAACAGCACTTCCAGTCCAAATATTTGCTCCCATAATCATGTGGAAACTTTGAGGGCTCGTGGATGATTCTGGTGCTGTTTCTAAGCCAGCTTGGCCCTACGATGGTCAGTGTCTCTCCCAGTGTCAAGCCCGAGCACTGAGAGCTGCACTCAGGGCTTTCCCCCACTCCCTGGTCCTTGGAGAAGTGGGGTGGCAGAAAGGTGGTGGCAACCAAAGCTGGACCTCTTCTCCCTGACTGTCCCTTCCACTGGGATGCCACAGCCCTGGGAATCCCTCTTAGACACGTTGTTTGACACCTGTGCTGTCCAGCAGGGCTGGTTACAGGGCTGCATTTAGGGGCTTCAAGTTGGAGGCTGAGGCTCAAACCAACATTACCCAAGTGCCTCTTTTTCTCTCTTTCTGTTTTCTTTCTTGTTTGAAGATAAAACAACCTCCTTCAGCACCGAGCAGAGCCGTTCTGGTCTCTTGGCTTCTCAGGCAAAACAACTCAAAATGCTTTGCTTCATTGGCGATTCAGGAGTTTTGGAAGCCCCTGGAAGTGCAGGAGTCCATGGGAAGGGGAGCTCGTGGATGAGGAGTGACTTCCCAGCTCAGAGGTGTTGCAGGGGGATGCAGAAGCTGGGGGAGAGCTGCTGAGGTCCAACCTGGGCCATGCACCTCAGCACGGTGTTCTGACCACCACAAACAGCATCTCCTGAGTTGAAGGGACCCACAGGGACCATTGAGTGACCCCTCACAGGACACCCAGCTGTGATGGTCAAACACATTCTCTGTTTCAGGGTAAAACAAGAGAAAAAAAAAGAAAAAAGAAAAAAACAAAAACAAAAACAAAACCAAAACAAAAATAAACCAAACAAACAAAAAACCCAACAACACAACAAAACCAAACCAAACCAACCAAACAAAAAACCAACCAAACACAAAAAAAAACCCCAAACAAACAAAAAAAACCCCACAAAACCACAAAAACAACCCCAAGTTTGGCTGTCTGTGGGGTTGTTACAATTAGGAATCCGAGTTCTGCTAAATGGGGGATGGATCATGCCAACCAAGGGATTACTCTGTGTTAATCACAGGGAGGACAGGGGTACAGAGCTATCCCATTGTTCATAGACACAAGGCAAAGGAGGACAACAGGATGTTGCCAAACAGATTCTGTATCTTGTCAGAGGAGACAGGGAGGTTCCAATTTTGTCAAAAAGTTCACAGAGTCTTTGGGTCTGGCTGAGGCTGGATCAGCATCTTGGGACAGCGTTAAGTTTCTCATCTTGGGAACCTTCCTGGCTTTTGGTGGTCTCCCAAGGCTTGACACAGAATCCTGTCAGATTCGTTGTTAATAGTCCAGTTCAATATTCCTGCACCCAGCAGCTGCGTCCCCCCTGCAGACTGTGGTGGAGCAGGTTGTCCCCCTGCAGCCCACGGAGCCCATCGGGGGGCAGAGACCCCCCTGCAGCCCATGGGGTGACCCACGGGACAAGAGCAATGGCAGCAACAACACCCACCTGCAAAACCCCCATTCCCTGCTCCTTGGAACTGCTGGAAAGAGGGAGGAGTGGGAGGAGAAAGGTGTTCTTGAGGCTGATTTATTTATTACTTTTTAGTTCTTATATTGTTAGTAATAAATTTAAGTATTTAGCCACTCTGAGTTTGTTTTGCCATTATCTCTCAGTTGTTTTTTGCCTTTTCTCCTTTTTCCTTTCCCAGAGGGCCTGGAGGTTTGGGTGGACACTCGGTGAAAACCACCACACAGCCCCACCAGCATTCCCACCAGCAGCCCCACCACGTGCCTGCAAGTGCTGCCCTTCCCCATGCCCAGCCACCCCCCCAGCGGGAACTCTGAGCCTGCAAGAGAGCTGAGCCCAAAGTGGAGGGTTTTATAGCTCTTTTCGTGGAACATAATTAATGATTTCACTTCTTGTAATTAGGGAGGTGCAATTAAGGGGTGATGCAACAAGCGAGGCGACGTTTGGCATTTGCAGAGAAGCCTCCGCGTGCGATTCCGACTGCGTTGGCATCAGTGGGCACACATCTCCCAGTCTCTGAAGGACCAGGAGATGCTGGGAGTGCTGCTGGTTGGTGATCAAACCCAACACGCAGGTAGCAGGTGGCATTTCTGCTCTTCCTGCAGGGAATGTAGCCCAAAACGTCAAATTGGATTATCCAGCTCTTTCTATTAGAGAAAGATGTGTGAGGAAAGTGCTGGGGGAGGGGGAGGGAGGAGGGCGACAATGTTTGCTCTATTTTTAAGTTATTATTTCAGCTTCCAAGTGTTGAGGTGGCTGCAGAAATTCAGAGGAGCTAAAACCCAGAGAGGAGCAGGGGAATGTCCTTTCCTCCTTGGCACCATCTTCTCTCTGTCTCCAAAATTCTTTCCATTAGAAGACACTCATCCTTTCTAGACAAAATCCTTGGAACCTGAAACCTTTAGGAAGAAATGTTTTCCCAAAATGTGTTTTTGGAATGAAAAGTGCACTAATGCTTGATTAATATTCTCTGAGAAAAAATTGCATTGTGCTTGTGACCAACCCCTATTTCTTCTCCCCAAAAGACATTAAGCCACCACCTATACTGACTTTTCAGGGGCCAAATACAAACACCTTTGAAATCTTTCTCTATAATTTTATTGCCAAATCCTCATGGAAATGAGTGGGATGAAGAGTAAATGCAGCTACTCCCATCCCTAAAAGGATGAACTCTGCTGCCTGGGATCCTCTTTCAAGCTTATTATTGCATTAATGCTGCTGATACCCTTAGGCTGGGGAAAGCTTTTTTAGTTTTATTTCCTCCACTAGTCTTAATAAATCATTTTCACTGCTGCTGCTTTGTGGCCTCACCCCAACAGAGCAGGGTAAGTGAGACAGTGACACCAGCCTGGCCTTTCTCCAGCTTTCCCAGGAGCACAGGAGTGTTTCTGTCTTCCTTAAAGCCCTGGCCCAGGGGGTGCTTTAGCTCTCATTCCAAAGGCCTTTGCGTTGTGGCCCTTGCAATGTGCCCATTAATAAGATTTGTTGGCTCTCGGGGGCTGAGCTGACACAGGGACAAGGACGGTGTCCCGGCTTTGGGATGGCTGGGGTGGACCCATAATTCTTGGGGGAGTGTCTCTGCTGGCCTGAGCCTTCTCAGAGCATCTCTGGAAGCACCAACCTCCCCTCTCTTGGATGTTTTCCCAGTGTAAATCCTGACTGAAGAGGATTTTGTCTCAGGGCAAACGCAGGATCGAAGCCGTGAAGGGAAGGGGGTTTTATTACCATTATGAATTTATTCCAGAGTTTTTCCTGAAAATAACCAGCTCCCCTCCAAAGGGACCCTGCTTGAAAGCAGAGTTGCCCAAGCTGAAGGTCTTGACATGATAAACCTGAAAAATACTGAGGGGGTTTGACTGGATTCCTCTTGGTTCTCTCTGGAGGTGGAAGTGATCCACCAGCCTGGAAAAATTCCAGCAGCAAAGCTATGGCTCCTCACATGTTTATATCTCCCTTGAGGATGGAGAGAGGTTTCCAAAGACTTCCCAAACTCCTCCAGGCAAAGCTTCCCTTCTTCAGACACTGCATTGCATGCTGTGAATTCCAGAGGTGCTTCCAAAGCACCTTCTCCTTTGGTCTCCTTGGCACCAGAGGAGAAGGTTCCTTTGCCTGCTGAGATCATCCCCTTTGGGGTTGGTTTTTACGGCTGCCACTGGATGACTGAACCAGCTCCCTGCTCTGCCCTGGGGGCCGGGTGGGTGCCCAGTGTGGTGCCAGCCGGGACACACTCCATTTCCCACAGAGAACCCAGGAATGTGCTTGTCCTGGCCAAGGGGCAAACCCTCAGGAGCCTGAGGAGGAGGGTACAACACTGGGGGCATCAAGGGGGCAAAAGGGACCCATTCCTCTCCTTCCACCTTTCATCTCCTTTCCCCTCACCCTACACCTTTCCATTCATCTCCTCCCTTCTGTGGGCTAATTCCTGCTTTTCCAGGTGCCTTTCATCAGTGCCAGGTTTCTTGCTGCCCTGTCTCAATCCACAGTAGAGGAAGGGGAGTGGAGGGTGGAGGATAGAGGGTGGACAAAAGGGAGTGGAGGAAAGAGAATGGAGGAAGGAGGGTGGAGGAAGGGGAGTGCCAACCCTCAGGGCCATGGAGGGCTGTGGGGTGTCACATGCTGGGGCGAGGGGGCCGAGCTGGGGCTCATCTGTCACCGCTGTGGGCAGAGCGTTTGGGAAGGGCTGGCACTCCAAAGGTTGAGCCAAACAGCTAATTGTTGGCAGACAGGAGGAATTTTTCCCCACTGATGAGGACAGGGATGGGGCTAATGCCACGGTGAAGGAGGAATTCCTCCCAGCTTCTCCCTGTTTCCTTTATCCATCCTGCCTTGATGGACGCTGAAATATTCCCAAATGCCAGGCAGCTGGGGAGGCTGAAGCAGGAGCCTTTCCAGCAACCTTTCCAGGGCTGTGCTGCTCCTGTCACTGCCATGCACATCTCCAAAGTCAAAAGGGTCCAGCCCTTCCTCCCTCCCTGCCCAGGGACTGCTTTGGGCTGTGGAGCTGCTGCGATGCCCAGCGCTGTGCCATCCCTCCAGTGCCATCGTGCCCATGTGGGCAGTGAGGAGCCACTTTGCCAGCTTCCACATCCCAAAACCTACTTCCAGTAGAGACAAGACACCTGTGCCAGGGCTTTGCTCCTGCCAGATCATAGCCAGAAAAGCCCTGGAGGGGTGACAGGGAACTGTGATGCTCCCAGGGGTCCTCGGTGTTTGTCTCACTTTGGACTCTCAAGAGTTTGGTGTGGTTGTGCTTGGATGCTGCCCAGGGCTGTCAGCTGGTCAAAAACAACATCATAAATGTTCACCAGGCACAGGCTCATGGGCTCAGGGTAGACTTAGAGGAGACCCCAGTGTGAAGAGTGAAAAAAAAAAAAAAAAAAGAAGAAAGAGGAAAAAAAAAAAGTGAAATTAATTAAGGAGGGTGAAAAAAAATCATTCATTTCCTTTTATATTTAGTTTCAGACATTTTCAGAATGCAGCCAGTTCTGAAGCTGATTTCTAAATTTATTCTGTCTCTTTTTAGAAAACTTTCTTCATTTTTCCCCATCTAATTTAAGTGTCTTTTCAAGTATTTTTAAAAGTGGCAGTCTAGGCCAGCTTTTCATGTGGAAACTCTCTCACATTTGTGTTTAGGGAAGAGCCAATAAATCAGGGCATTATCATGGGAATTGGCAGGACTATTCAAGTCTGAATGCAACAAAACTTAGTTCTGCATTTCAGTTGTGATTTGAGAACAAATCCCAAGTGCATCCTCCCCAGAACACTCCTCTGGTGGAAAGCAGTTCTGGGATTGTGTCAAGCAGGAAGGAAAAGGCTTTACTTCCTCATATTCCTCTGGTCTGCCCCAAATTGCACACAGCACACAACCATAGGATGGTGTCCCGGTTACAGGGGCCAGGACCAGTCTGTCACTGTGTGGGTGTCACCAAAGCTGTGCATTCCACCCCCTCTGTGCCATCTCTGGTGGACTGTCAGTGATGGAGCGTTGGCAGCAGCTGCCCAGGGCACAGCTGACCCCTCAGGGGACAAACTGGGGGTTAAAGGACCCTGTGGGACAGGGCAGTGTTTGTGTCTCCACCCCAGTGACCCAGCTGGGAGAACTCCCCTCTGGGGAGGCATCAGCACCTTCCCCCCCACCTGAGGGGTCATCTCTGCTCAGGGGCCATCAAAGATTCCAAAACACCCCGGGACTCACAGAGTGAATCACCCACTGTGGAACTCCCCACCCTGGGGGAGGTGCTGGGCATTCCCACCTGACCCTCAGCATAAATAATCTTGGGGTTTGGGACTTGTTTGGGATGCAGAGGAGGAGCAGAGCCTCACCAGGACTGCACTGCCACTCTGGACCAGACTGACCATCATCCTCACCAACAGGTTTCCTTCCCTTTCCCTCTGCCCTCAGGGGACCCACGTGGGGCTCAGCACAGGGGCCAATGAACACCCCCCTGTTGGTGCCCCAGGGGGCTGGGTTAGACATCTGGGTTTGTGGGTCAAACTGATTTTTCTCTTCATCAGTGTATTTACTGTGATCTTTTAATTAAATTGTAACTCTGACTTGTAATCTCTTTCTGAGTTGGGCTCCTTTCTCCTGCCAGTTTGCCTTTAAACCAGCACAATGGGTCAGGTTGGAAGGGACCTTAAAGATCACCTCCAGCCCCTGCCGTGGTCATTGCTCCAACTTTAGCCACTCACACCTGAGCCTTTAAGGGTTTTAAGGCTGAACTGGCCATGGTGGTTCCCCTGTGTCTCAGAGCGGGTGGTCCCTGAAGCACCACTCCCTTTTGAGACGGCACGTTCAGGGCAAGATGCTCCTACCCAGTTCTCCCTCTCCCTGCCCATGTTTTGGGATCCATCTCCCACGTTTTCCTTTGCTTCCTGCCCCTGCAGCTCTCAGTTTACACTGCTGCAAGAGGCTTTGGCCGAGGCACGAGGAGCTCTTCCCCTCTGTAAACAGCAGTGGAGCTGCGCTCGCCTTCCACTTGCACCGTCACAGCTTTGGCTTCTCCCAGGCTGGGAGTTATTCGTTCGCAGGTACAGAGACAACTGTGTTCCTTCTTCTTCCTGCTTGTGGATTATTTTGACATTTCCCCATATCTGTTTTGTGATTCAGTCCTGTCTTCAAATAAATATCCAGGAACTCCTCCCTGGGATGCATCTTCCAGCTGAGTTTTCTGTGCTGGTGTCTCGAGTTTTGGAAACGTGGAGAGGAAGTTGGAGGAGATTTCTTTGGTTTAGGCAAAGAAGGGCCACACCAGGGCAGAGTTGCAGCAGTTTGCACTCAGCATCCTCTGTGTTTGGTTATGATTTGGTTAAAGACATTCGGTTTCCAGGTCAAACAGAAAGGGTGCAGTTTTCCAAAGTGGGAACAGAGAAGGATCCGTGACTTTAATGGAATTACTCTGCTAGAAAACAACAAAGGGAAGATTCTTCTAGCGATTCTCAGACATGGGAAGAGTGAGTGTTTCTTGCTGTCCTTCTCAGCATTGTGGGTTTGGTGTTTATGTGAATTTCTGGTTATTGCTTGTGAGATGTTTGGCTTCCCCTGAATAAATATCTCTCTCGTAGGAGAGGGCTCCGCTTTTCCTTCAGCCCCGGCTTTGGCATCTTGCAGATACTTGGAGGGATGTTTCAAGGCCCATTTGCAGTACAGAGGGGAGGGAAGTGTCACTCTTAAAACCCGCTGTCTCATCCATGAGATCCTGTGAAAGCTGACCCAGCTGCCTGGTGGGAAACTGCTGCTTCTTCTTCCCTTCCCATACTTCCAGGCCAGGCATCCTGTGGAGAACCAGAACTGCAAAAGTGACAGGCAATTTGTGTCAGACTGACTTTGTTGGAAAAGAAGACCAAATCTTCCTCACATGCCTCGAAAGCTGGAATACAGCAGACATCCTGTGGAATGAGGCACTGTGGCAGGTGGAGGGGTGGTTACTGGTGCAGGGAGAAATCCAAGGAGAGGTCAAATTAATCCAGTCAGGAATACCCAAAAGAACAGGTATGGAGGGCCAGCCAGCTCAAGGTGGCACCTGCAGAGCTCATTGAGAAGTCTCCTCCCTCTTCTTTATACCTTCCCCAGCCTTTGGCCACATTGGAAATGTTGGTGCTGCTCTGGGCTGTGACAATTCCCACCTCCCTGGGAACTTCTCACACCTTCTTGTCACCGAATCAGCGAGGCAGTGGGTTGTCCTTCCCTCCCCTCATCCCGGGGGGATTGTTTCCATCTTCCCACGGGAAGGACGGATCTGTGCAATCAGGCTGTCTCTGGGCTTTAAACACGAG
The DNA here is from genome assembly GCA_013399695.1 of Formicarius rufipectus. Lineage (NCBI taxonomy): Eukaryota > Metazoa > Chordata > Aves > Passeriformes > Formicariidae > Formicarius > Formicarius rufipectus. Next base: position 3,995,724 of record VXAU01003156.1, read on the forward strand.
TTAGCCCTGGCTCAGCAAAGCCCTGTGTCTGCCCGGCCTGGCAGCTGCCTGGTGTCCCAAATCCATTGGAAAACGGACACATGGGTGGCTTTGCAGCAGGCAAGAAGATCGGTTGTGGTTGGAAGTCCTGGAGGTGCCGTGTGTTTTGGATGGGCTGTTAAATACCTGATTTTTAGCTAAAATTTCAGCTCTAAATGTGGCAGCTCCCTGCTAGAAAGGTCTTGAGCCTTCCCTGAAGCATCTGGCTGAGGCCGTGCCCTGGGTGGAACTTTCCAGGCTGTTTGCAGCACCCTCGGGGAGCACAGGCAGGGGCAAACTCCAGAAAACAAACCTCTTTATGCGTATTGACAAACAGCTGTGGTGGAAATGAACCACCTTGCGCCCTAAATGTCATCACTCATTGTATTTAAAAGAAAAAAAGACGTCCTTGCTCTCATTCTCGTGTTGCTTTTTGAGCCCTACTTGCTTGCAAACTCGGTGCTAAAAGCAGGATTCAATGATTTTGAGGGAGCACATCTGGTTTGGGGTATCCAGATGTGCTGAGTGATGCTCTCAGAGCAGAGAGAGGTGTTTATAAGAGCACACATCCAAAAGCAAACCATAGGGTGGCTCAGCCCATGGTATTCCCAAGCCCTTCCCAGCCCACACACCACTCCCAACCATGTGCTGCTCCTGGAGCTTGTCCAAGCCATGCAGAAGGACACAAACCATCTCCTGCTTTTCCTGGAGCAGAGCTGTAGTGAGGAGGGTCTTCACAGAGGCACCCCAGGGGTATGGGAGGGTAAGACTCAAAAAACCCCTTAACCCAAGCAGCAGGACTTTGGGATGAGCTCCAAAGGGGATTCTGAGCTGTGATGGGCCTCTAGGAGACCCATAGAGTGACCCAGGGAGCACCAGGGCATGCGACCTTGGATCACCAACCGTGTGACTAACACACTATGGCAGTGGCTTTTTCAAGGCCCCTTTGTCAAGGAACACAGAGCTGTGAGAACAAGGAGTCAGGGCACCAGTCAAACACAGACTTGCCCTTCCCACTGGATCCAGTATGAGCCAACCACTTTCTCCTACACTTTGGACAGTCATGGTCAGCCCTCATGAGCTCTGCATGGCAGGTGATCTCCCCTCGGGCTGGGACACTTCTCAAAGTTACTCCTCAAGGCTTGAGAGACTTTTCTACTAATGACAGCTCTTTGGATGGTCCTAATTAAATCTCTATCTAAACTGCAGCTGGGCTGCACTCCAGGGACTCTCCCCTGGAGCTGGGACACCTCTCAAGGTTTGAGATTCCTTACCTGGGACTGAGATCCTTCCTTACCCAACAGCCTTTACTCACCACAGATCCTTGGTGAGCTGCTCATGGTGAATCAATACTACTGAAATCCATGGAGGTAGTTCCCTGGGGCACAAACTGCTGTCCAAGTCTGAGACTAAGGTTGGACTTGGCCACACCTGAGCTCCATCAGGAGTTTAGAAAGTGAGGGGTTATACTGCTAAACCCCATGACTCAGTGGGAAGGTCCCTCTCCTTGGCATCTTCAGACCCCATGTAAATCATTTTATCTCTCTTCTACCTCAAGTTTCCTCCTATACTCATGGTAAGGAATGAGGGAACTTCACCACTGAGTTTCATTAAGTTGCACTTTTAAAAATTCCCATTAAAAGTATTTTTGTTGAAGCCTTTGATGGTGATTCTTGGAGGGACCCCAAATCATTCGTGCCAGCAGGAGGGTTGGACCTTCCCACTCCCACCCAGATAACCCAACCCAAGGCAGCAGGAAGGGGAGACACTAATCAGAGCCAGGCCCAGCTCTGCTGCACACCCAGGCTCACTAATGCTGGCTGAGTTTGTGCAACACAGAATAACAGGTTCCTATTTTTATTTTCTTCTTTTTTTTTTTTTATTTTTCCCATTTTAGAACTGGAAACTTAGAAGCAACAGGTCCGTGTTTCTCCTCCCATATGCCTCACATCTTTGCCTTTTGTTGTTTTGGCTAAATCTATCCTCCCAGGACCCCACAGCACACCGAGCAGCATATGGCCTTCTACTTGCTTCATTTCCAGCCCTCATTTTTTCCCACAGTAAACCAGACTTTTTCAGGCACTACTAATCCCTTGTGCCTGTCACTGGGAGAGAAAAGCATTAATAACTGCAGTTATCCTGGAAATATCTGTCACCCACATTTGTTTTTCGTTTCCCTTTGGGTAATCATGCTCCAGATCTAATTACTGCCGAAATTTCTTTTGCTCCAGCGAGCAACATTTTGGGTTCCCTCCCCTGCTGGCTGGAACTTCAGCTCCACCCTGGTGGGGGATCCGTGTTGATTTACACCAGCTGAGGATCACGTCTTTATTCCGTGTGTGGCTCGGGGTGCTGGGGATGGATGGCCCCACAACCCACGGGGCTGAACTCGAGTTGCTGCAGAGCAGGGAGAGGCTGAGTGGGCTCGGGATGAGTCGCCAGGAGAGCCAAGGCGGGCGGACAAAGTGTTTTCATCCTCTCCCCGCAGCATCCCCAGCGCAGGGAGCCACACCTGGGGACAGTGACACGGGGAAGGGCACATGTCCCTCTGTCCCACGCCCCAGCGAGGGCAGCGTTTGGCAGCCCGAGCTGGTGGGGGTTCCCTCCTCTTTGGCTGACTCACATCTGCGAGGCAAAATGTCAGGGCTGACTTTGGGGACGGGGCTGAGGAGCGGATCGCAGCGCCCCGAGGGAGGTGAGCGCGGCCGGTGGGAACCGCTCCCGCATTCCCGCAGGTTCCCCTCCTGCTTTTCATGGATCAGCGATGACACACGCACAGGAGAAGGCGTCTCCTCCTCCACCTGCCGGCAAACCATTCCCTGGGAGTGTCCTGGGTACAGCCAGCCACTGGGGGAACTGGTCAGACTGGGGAGAGTTAAGCAGCGCAATAAAGCGCTGTGTGACATGACGAGGGAGTTGGCCACTGAATAAAGGGGTGGGAAGGAATCTGATGGGATGGGAAGGAGTCTCCCGGGATGGGAAGGACTCTGCCGGGGTGGGATAAGGGCAGTGTGGGCACAGATGGGGCTGGGAAGGTGGCCGGGCAAGGGGGAGCTTTTGTTTAAGCTATAATTCACTCGGGCAAGGTGGGGTGAGGAGCAGAAGAAACAGCCTGGGCAATTGGGAACGGCCATGGGAAAGCCTGTGGTAACTGAGATTCCTGATGGAAGGAAAAAAGTCCAAGAAGCACGTATCTGAACTGCTGTCTGAGCAAACCCAGGCAATTATCCCACAGGGACCGGGATCGATGGCACCGTGTGGCCCTGAAAGTGATTCAGGGCCAGGACGTCGACCCCGTGCCCGGAGCTGGGAGTCTGCAAAGAGCACTTAAAGCGATCTAAGCCAATGTGTTTGGATCTTTCCTGCTTTAGCTTTAGCAGCTGAGGCCGTGTGAGAGAATTGATGTCCCCGACAGAGCTCACCCAAACACTTCCACTTACAGAGAGGCAAAAAAAATAAAAAAATAAAAAAATAAAGAAAAATAAAAAAATTGATCTATTGGCCACAGGAAGGAAGAGGAAAATATTGGGTTTGATTGTTTTGCTTCCCAGCAATATTCAGGACATGAACGGAGAGAAAGGGGCTGTAAAAAAAGTAATTAAAAAAAAAATACAAGGAATGGGGAAACAAAAGAGAAGCAAGATGTCTTTTCTTTTTTCCTTAATGAATCTTGGGAGGTGATGACAGCGCGGGATGAGAAATGGGAAGTAAATGTTCTGCTAACAGTCTTTCATAGAGATCTCCGGGTTTGACAAATGAGCTCGAAGCCACAGGACGAGGAGCCGGAGCTCTGGCAGTGCATCAGGGATAATCCAGCGGTCAGAGACGGGGAGCAAAGGGATGGCAGGGAAAAAACCTCTGCCCCCTGCCTGCCCCCGGGCTTGTTGGCACATTTGCGTGGCCCTGAGGCTGTCACGGCTCCAGCAGCCCCTCCTGTGCTTCAGGGCAGGGGCCTTTCATCGGGGTTTTAGCAGCAGGATCCACGGATCTCACCAAAATTTCAGTGGTCCATCACTAGTGTCGGATCGAGGGTTTTTCTTGCTCCTTTCATGTTTTTTTTGTTTGGTTGGTTAGTTTGTTGTTGGGGGGTTTTTTGTGGTTTTTGTTTTGTTTTGTTTGGTTTTGTTTTGTTATAGAGGTCTTGATTTTTTTGGGTGCTTTTAGAGGTACCAATTCTAACAGATAGTGGAAAGGGATCCCAGGCTAGGTAAGAGACGTCTTGGGAGAATATATGTGGGAAAGGCTATGGATATGCTAAGGGCAAGCATCAGAAACTGCAGCACTTGGTGGGACAAAATGAGAAAGAAGAAATAGAAGAACTAAACAGAATGATGGGAATGAAATGGAACAGAACTGAATGGAACAAAATAGAAGGATAGGATAGGATAGGATAGGATAGGATAGGATAGGATAGGATAGGAATTGGAATAAAGAATAATTAAAAGGCTTTTAGCACAATAATCCTATGCTTAGGAGGGGTTGCTTTGTAATTTGGTCATTACTGCATATCTGACATTTTGATTCCAAGACCAGAACTGAATTTTGAATTTTGGCTTTTTTTTTTTTTTTTTTTTCCTTCCCCTCAGATTCTGATTATTCATCAGAAATTGGGTTGGCAGGGGCCTCTGAAATCACAGAGAGCAGTTGGAGACACGGAGATGTTACTCCCCCAGGACAACCCAAGCCATAAACTTTATTGCCCTGTAAAGAGGAACCTGCAACATCAGAGGCTTTTCAGGGATCAATAAAATCAGTGTTAACTAAACTGTCAGCAGTCATTCTCCCCTTCCCCCCGCCTGCTCTGCTATTCAGTTCCAATTAGGCTAAATTGGGACTCCAAATTTGGGTGGAAGCCAAACTGTCAATCCCATAACCAGTTACGAACAATGTGAGCAATGTCTGTCTAATCTGTAAATGACCAGCTCGTCTGAGGGGCTCCTGGAATGATGATGCTAAAACAACCACTGGGCTGGGAATTATTCTTGTCTGCAAAGAGGGGAAACAGGGAACTTTTGGTCATGGAATCCCAGAACAGTCTGGGTTGGAAGGGACCTTAAAGATCATGTCTTTCCATGGGTGAAGACACCTTCCACGACGACAGGATTGCTCAGTCCCATCCAAACTGGTCCTGGCAGTTTAAAGGGCTTCAAACCTCAGTGCAATTCCTCAAGGGTTAATTGAAAGAAAGTGCTGGGGGGAAAAAAGAGGATGATTGGAGGTAGGAGTGGTCTCAGATAGTTTTAGGGACACGAGTAGGTGCCCTGTGGCTCTGCCAAGTGGGGTGGGGGCAGAGCTGGAGCACTCAGGGGCTGCTCAGCATTGGGTGGGTAATGAGAGGAGAGGTTTGAGCTTGGTGGTGATGTCCTGCCCGAGGTAAATCACTGTCCACTGTGACCATCTCCCTGTCAGCCACCCCAAACAGCTGCATATTCCAGGGGAGGCAGCCAACAACGCCCAGAGCAGGCACAGCTCCCAGACCTGCCCTCAACCAGGACAGCTTCAGAGGGGTGAAAAGGGAATGCCTGGGAAATGCAAACGTCCCCCGAGGGGCAAAAGGGAGTGGGGTGGAAAACCAGGGAAATAACAGTAAAAATAAAATCCAGTGAATTACTTAGAGGGGGGTGTTGATTCTAAGACTCATGTCTGTAGTGGGAGCAGAGACAAGACTGGGTGAGACACACAGGCGGTGACTGGGGTGAGGGTTGGATCAGAACACAGTTTTGGGGTGATTTGGAGGAAATTCCACAGGCTGAGCCCATGGGTGGGCAATGGGTTTGACCTGGAGAGAGCTGAGGGTCGGAGCATCCCTGCACAGGTCAACAGAATCAGAGAATCACAGAATAGGCTGAGCTGGAAGGACCCACAAGGATCAGAGTCCGACCCGCAGCCCGGTACAAGACCAGCCCCAAAAGTCACCCCCTGTGCCCCAGAGGGCCATCCAGACTCTCCCTGAGCTCTGCCAGCCTTAGTGCCCATTGCCCTGGGAAAGAATTAGTGGGGATAAGAGGGTGAGTTTTGGGAAGAAACAGCCCACTTTTCCCCTGCCCTCCCCCGCAGCATTCAGGAAGAACTCCCTAAATCCCTCATTTCCCCTTGAACACTTATCAAAGCCTCTGCCTGCTCTGTGCCTTTTGTCATCTCCAGCCAGCCATCAGCAGCACAGGTAAGAATACCAACGATAAAAAATTAAAAGCTACAATAAACATTATTGATGCCATTCCTAACGAGACAGAGGAAGAGAAGGAAAGGGAGGGGATGCTGCCGAGATAAATATCCTCTGTCAGCCATAAATTACAACTGTCATCGGGTTGCTACAGTGGGGCCTGACAAATTATTCTGTGGAAGGACATGCTCAGCTCAGCCTTCCAGTCACAGCTATTCTGGGGCTGCACCTTCAAAGCAATCGATTCCATCGATTCTGTACCAATCTGGGATCCAGCTGGAATGGTGCTGCGCTCCTGCTGAGCTCCCTGGGATGGATGGGGCCCCTTTGCAGTGGAAGTGGGTTGGATTTCACAGAGGGAGCAGTGGGCAGGGTGGGCTCTGGGCAGGGCTTGCTGTAGGTGCCCAGCTGGCTTTGCAGGCTGCCATCCCCCTCCTGCATTCCCAGTTTGAGGAGTTGTGCTCTTTTTTTAAGAAGGAGGGGTTTCTCCGGGGTTTTTGTGGGGGCAGAGAAATCCCACTGCTGCTGCAGAGCCCCTTGGGCTCAAATCTGAGGGTGCAGGAGTGTCCTGGTTAGAGTAGCCAGGATCAGTTTGGCACTGGGTGGGGGTGGATTCTAAACCCTCTGGGTCATTTTCCTCATCAACTCCTCTGGGGAGCCACCAGCACCTTCACACCCACCTGAGGGGTCATGTCTGCTCAGGGGCCATCAGGGATGCCAAAAATATGCCAGGATTGACCTCACAGAGTAAATCACCCCTTGGGAAACTCCCCACCCTGGGGGAGGGACTGGGCGTTCCCATCTGAGCCCAAGCAGAGATAAGCTTGGGGTTTTGGGACTGGGAGCTCTGGTCAGATCCGGAGGAGGATCTTGACTGGACTGAGACTGCCACCGGACTGCAACCATCATTGTCACCATCAGGTTTCTTCCTTTCTTCTTACTCTGCACTCAGGGGCCCACGTGGTGCTCAGCACAGGGGTTGGTGAGCTCCATCCTGCTCGTGCCCCACTGCGTTGGGCTGTACATCTGTTTTTGAGGCACAAACGAATTTGTTCCTTCTGTCTCAGTGCATTTTTGTGATCTTTGATTAAATTGTTATTCTGACTTGCAATCCCATTCTGAGTTGGATTCATTTCTCCTGCCAGTTTAACTCTAAACCAGCACAAGGAGCGATCTCAGGTGGCCCCATGGCACTGAGCTGGGCAGCAGGTCCTGGAAGACAGGCACCCTCAATGCCGATGGCTGGCTGCCCATCTGTGACCCCCTGGGCCCCCAGCCAGAGTGGCTCAGCATGGGCACCTGTTTTCTCCAGAGAGTTTTGTCATTCCAGAGGGATGCCAGCACCTTCTTCACAACTGACCCTCCTCCCTGACATTTAGCTGATCTCATGGTTAATAAAAAGGACATTGATACCTTCAGGGCAATCCCAACTCTCCCTGTGCAGCTTTACCTCAGCTTCCAGCTGAGGTGTGAGGGTTTGATCAGGAGCACAATTTTGGGGTGGTTTGGAGGAAATTCCACAGGGTAAGCCCATGGGTGGGCACTGGGTTTGACCTCCGAGAGCTGAGGGTCGGGGCATCCTTGCACAGGTCAACAGAATCAGAGAACATGCTGAACTTGCAGCTCTTCTGTGCCATGCTCTGGGTTCCATCCAACCTCAGCACACCACATTTCATCCCACAGTTTCCAGGATATCAAGCAACAACTCCTGCATTGCCAGAACCAGCCCTGGGTTTGCCTCCACCACACGCCTGAGGGACCTCAAATTGCAGAAAAATGGAGAAAAAGGGGAAAAATCCGTGTTGTGGTGCAGTCTTTCCAAAAGCCATTCATCCCGGGGCTCTTCCCAGCAGGCATCAAATGAGACTCCTGCAGCAGATGATTTGTTTTGTCCTTCTCCTGCCTGCCCAGATTAATCTCTGCTCCTGAAGTAGTGGTGTCATTTCCCAGAGACAGACGGCGCGGGGACGGTGGAGCCCCATAAATTAGAGCCAGTCCTGGATCCATCCGTCTCCCTTCCCACTCCCTGTCCCCACGGACAAGGGCAGGCCCTGCAGGTGCCAGCACAGCCAGTGCCTTGCAGACTAAGAAATATCAAAAAACTCTCAAGATGAGGGAGGTTTGAACACCAGAAGGATTCTGGTGCTCCAGAGCAATTTGCCTTCCTCTGTTTTCCTTGCTCTGGTTCTTTGGAGGAGTGGGATCATTGTCACCACTGAAATGCCACAGCCCTGATTTTTAATTTTTTTCCCTATGCCAGGCTTTTTTGAGGGGAAAAAAAGACATTTTTGAGCAAGAAGGGGTTTGCCACTTCAAGACTGGACTGAAGGGCTGGGGTTCCAAAGAGGGGTGCAAGTGCAGGGTGATAGGATTTAATTGGGATGCACATGAGGGTGTGGGGATGGGAGAGCTTGGAGTGCACCTGATTCAAAAACATCCTGCACACAGTGGTCTCAGACTGGCTCCTCTGAGCCCATTTAATGGGAATACATGCACTAAATATCATAAAATCAGTGAGGTTGGAAAAAACCTCCAAGACCAGCAAGTCCAACCCTCAAATATGTGTATAAATGTCTGTTTATATATATACATGTAGATGCATAGATAGATGATAGATAGATAGATAGATAGATAGATAGATAGATAGATAGATAGATAGATAGATAGATAGATAGATAGATAGATTGATTATTCCTGGTTAACAAAATGAAAGCTTGGAGGAGCCAGGAACACCACTATCCATTATTTATGGACTCCACACTGTGACAAGCCATGCACAGACCTAAAAGCAAGCTCAGCCTCTCCCCTCAGGGGTTTAAAAGCTTACTGAGACACAGACAAACTGCCTGGAGAGCCCTGAGGGCTGGAGGGAGCTGGCCAAGGCTGGAGGAAGGTGATGAGGCTTCAGCACTTCCAAAATCCAGCTGTTCCCTCGTGTGCAGTCGGCAGTGTAAGTGCCGCTCCATCACTCGTGGGACAGCAGGAGGGTGATGGGGACTTGGGGGAGGACACATCCCCACCCCAGGGTCACCCTTCTGTGTGAAGCCATAACCTGCAGGTCCCCTCAGCCAACCCAGGCAACCACCCCCACAATGAGAGTGAAAGGCCAGCTATTTATTTTGTATTAATTTTTAAAGCTGCCTGGTCTCGGGTGAGTGCCTGTCTGTCTCTGTCTCTTTGCCCCTGCTGAGAAGATTCATTACTTTGATGGATTTGGGTAATTTTTTCAAGTGCTTCGGGTGACAAACAATAACAGTCACTTCACACTCTGCTCGGGAACAAGAAGAAGAGGGGCTGGGTGGAGAGCAGGGGCTGCTTCCGAGGGGGATTCTCCCAGGGAAAACTCACTCATCCCACGGCTTAGTGTGAGCAGCTCTAGTGTCAGCAGGCATTGGAGGGGCAGTGGGGATTGCCCAGAATCACAGGAGGCTCTGAGCTGGAAGGGACCCATGAGGATCAGCCAGTCCAAGCCTTAGCCCTGCACAGGACCAGCCCACGTACCTGAGAGCATCATCCGAATTCAGGGTGTTTTCCCAGTTGGAAAGAGCAAGGCCATGGGTGCGAAGAGTTGGCTGAGGCTCCAGAATTCCTTCCATTCCTCCATCAACTCAGCTGGAGCACAGCAAAAGAGTTGGAGTTAGGAGAAAGGGCTGGGACAGGGATGAGGATGTCACAGGGCAGGAGGCACGTGGGGTGGGGGGTATGAGCTGGTGCTGGCGAGTTATGGACACTGCTGGGGATTTCCATAGGAGTTCTCCAGAGAGAAAGATTCCATCATATCTGCTGTGAGTGCAGGGGCTCCCAAGGAATCAGTTCTGTCAGCCACGCTCAGTCACTGTCTGTGACAGAGACCTGGGATTTACAGCTGAGGGATCACAGACAAGGGGGGTAGAGTGGCTTTGGAAACCCGTTATCCATGGAGATACTGGACCCAGGCAGTGGGAATGGTCTGGTCCCATGGCATCCATGCCAGGTGAGTGGAGTGGGACAGCAACAGGGACAAGCACAGGAACAAGGACAGAGATAGTAGCCAAGGCTGTCCATGGCAATGAAACCAAGGTCAAGACACACAGTCAGCTTCGTGGAGCTCTGGCTGAGGTCACCTAAATGGCATTTCTCTGTCATAAATGTTTCATGGTTCTCTGGAGAGGCCAAAGGGAAGGGGCTGGGAAGGGGCTTTCTGCAGCAGAGCCAAGAGCAAGCACATTCTTTGTGCTCAGGCCGTGCCTGCAATCCTGGCTGTGATCCTTGGCTGGGTTTGGAGGTAATGGGGTTCCTGTGATGGAAACAAGCTGCTCTAATGGCCAGAACAGTCAGCCAGCTTTGGCTTGCACCTTCCCAATTCCCCAGGCCTGGAAGAAGACTTCCTGTGCAGTGCTGGAAGGTCCCAGTGCTGGGATGGCTGATGACAGAGCAGTCTCCTGGCAGAGCCGCCCCTGAGCCACAAGGGATTCACCCAAATGTCTTTGGTTCCCAAACATGTGGCTGTCCATGAGCTCTTGGCCATTTGAGTGGCCACTGGGGATGGCTGGTCTCAGCTTTCATGGTCAGTAAGGTTGGGGAAGGAAGGCAGGAAGGCAGG
>VXAU01003158.1:0-128271 GCA_013399695.1 Formicarius rufipectus
AGGACGGCCGGGTGCAGGACCGGATAGGAGAGTGGGTGGTCCCAGGGCCAGACCGCTGCTGGGCCGTGCCTGTGCCGCGCCCGTTCCGCGCCCCTGCGTGTGGTCAGTGCGGAGCAGCGATCGGGCAGTTCTCGGCTCCCTTCGGCTTCCCGCTCGGTGAGAAGCTCTCGCTACTGCTGTGCAGTTTCTCCTCTCCCGTGCCGCCCGGGCTCCTCCGAGCTGGCGGCTCCAGCCTGAACAGCAAGCCCGCCCTTCCTACCGTGGCCATGCCAAGTTCGCTGCCCGCTTAGTGCTTCCGTGCCCCGGCGCTTCTCGCTGCCTTTGCCTGCCGGGATGCTCTCTCTCTCTAAGAACGCCAGCCTCGCCCGGCACTCCTGGTCCTGGTCCTGCCCCGCCGTGTCCCCTCCCCACATCCCAGCAGTTCAAACTGTTGCCTCCACTGCCCGCTGCCTTCCTCTGCCCCCATGGGATGTCCTCGCATAGCCCCAGTCGAGAAATACGACCTCTGCATCTGTAAAAGTTTTGGTCCCCTTGGTATCTTTGCTAAGTTTGTCCTCTCTCACTGACTGCCGTCTTCAGATTTTTCCCTGATATTTCTTTCTTCACCAGCCTCGCTCCCCGACTCATCTCTAGCCTACCTCTCCCTTTTGGCTTCAACTCTCCAAACTAGTTTTAACTCAGGTTTTGATAGTAGACCTCCACACACATTAATATAATGGTTCACATTTCATCTGCATTCTCCTGGCACTTGACTGCTCTCTCTGATGTTTCCTTCCTTCTTCAGAGGTAGACTTTCAATCTTTACATGCTTGTTATCTCCGTTCTTGTTGCACCATCGCAGATTTAATAATCTAATTATCCCTTTGGAATTTGTATTGTTTCTTTGAAATTCTTTTGCAGTAATTCAATGACACTGCACCCCTCTGTGATGGATCTTAATTGTCTGCTGTTATCTCCTTTCAGGGTCACTGTGTCCCACACCACACAGTTCAGTCCCTGTTAATGCCTGCAGTGGCGGCTCTCCGATCTATTCTTTTGTGTCTTTCCTGGTCAGATCAGGTTTTACTGTGGTACATCAAGGTTTTCCACAGTATTTGCCTCCTTTCTTGATTGCAGGGAGCTAACTACTGTCCATTACACAGTAGGTGGTGGTTTGGGTGTTCTATCTGAGCCTACTTATTTGTATTGTGTCCAAGTGTTGGCTCCACTTTTTGCACAACAGTTCTAGCTTGTCTTCTCAGTTTCAGAACAGTTGTTGAGTGCTGCCACAACCTCCTTCTGCATGTGGCAAAAGGTTCTTGAAGGGGATGAGGATCATCTGAAGCAATGTTGCCAAAGCCATCTTGTAACTTTCTTTGTATAGTTACTCCCCTTCTTTGTGCACAATAAATGTCTTGGGGTGTGATTCACTCCATCTGACTGTAGGCTTCTACCAGAGGCACCAAATCCACCCTGTTTCTTTCTCCACAGCCAGAGAAGTGAGGGAGTGTGGAGATGGGTAAGACCAACTACAAGTTGCAGTCTTTCTTCTGTTCTCTGCTGCTTGCTACAGCAGTAATTTGGGGTAGCTGAACATTGAGCAAAAAGACTCAGATAGGTGACTGCTATGATCTCTTCACTTATCTTCTTTTTTCTCCCACTGTTTTTTTTTTTTTAATGCAGGCTCAAGAGGCTGATGGTATAAGGACAGTTACAATTTTTGACAACTGTAAAAGCTAGGACTTTTTAAAAATAGAAGCTAGAACTATACATAAACAGCTCACTCACATTGTAGTCCTTCCTGACAAAGGCTCTGTCAGGTCTAGGAATGTAGTTAGGACTTTGTCATTTTCCTCCAACACCTGAGATCTGGATAAGTGGGACCTGTTTGGTTTTTCTTTTTTACTGTGTGCAACAAGCATGTGCCTAAGGAGTTAATAATTGTTGTAGCTGATTTTTAGATAATGTACAATCAGTTATTTCTTCCCTGAGCTAGTGGTTTGCCCTGGTAACTGACTTTGCTATTGCAAGGCTGACTGAAGTGCAGTTCATTTGTGAAGATATTCTTAAACTTCAGACAAAACTTTTTGTTACAGGCTCTGCACCCATACAAAGCCTTGTACTGCAGAATTTGCTGCTGTTGTTTTCTGTTTTGCTTCTTGCCTTTTTCCCTCTGGAACAGGAAATGCATGCCCAGAATCAATTGGAGACCATGTCACAGCTGGGTTTAAAGTCCACTGTAGCCAATGCTGGAAAAGTAAACATTCCAGATTGGGAAGGCCTGAGGAGGCAGCTAATATGCTCAGAAGAGCCCAGTTTTCTTTCAAAACCAAATTGTGACTCCAGGCTTACAAAGGACACACAAATCTCCTGACCTGTCCCTTGAACTGGATTCAGTGTAGGATGTGTTTTGCCTATACCCAGTTGTAAGCTTGAGGACTGCATGTGTGATGCTCTGAACCAGCTATAGGTCTGACAGATGCATCTTCCAAAATCCGTAAAAAATTTAATGTTACTTTGAAGCCATTAGTCTTTCCTGATGGCAGCACTACAGTTCTACTGTTGTCTATATATTCTTGAGTGAAATTGAAGAATAACTCACATATTGAAAGGGTACTGTTTTAATCGTTGAACTATTATCTTTGTTGACAGATCAGTTGCTCCTACAGAGTGCTGTACTGTAATTTCCTACCTGAAGAAATCAGCACCCGTTAAGAAATGGCCAAAGTCGAAAGGTTTGCTTTTCATGTTCCAAGTCTGGAGGAGCTCGCTGGGGGTAAGTCATGCAGCGTGTAACTTTGTACAAACTTATAATGTACTCTTCAAGTTTATCTTAAAGCTCATACCAAAGCCGTTCTGCAGCTTGTACATGCAGAATTCATGCTCTTAACATACTGAGATGTAAAGAACACCACCATTTTTCTATATGTTATAATTTTCATCGTGCAAACAATGACTCTTACCCCAAGCCCCAATAATATTTAAGCACTCAGACAGGCTGGCAAGCCCTTTAAAACTGTCTGCTGCATTTGCAAATTTTTGCACAGGTTGTGAAAGTTTGACAACTACAAACCAAACTTCCTTACACATACAGGATCATCTGTCTTTCTCTGCCATCCAGCATTTTTTTCTTTTTCAGGACTACTCAAAGCACAGATGATCAGATGCAGTGTAGCATGGCAGATCCTCTTGCCTGAACCTAGTTGGCTCCTGTTTGGTGATTGCATTAGAACAGGGCTGTAGGAAACATCTTTAGTTTGTTTCTTTCCGAAGCCTTTAAAAATGTGCTCAGAATAACAGAATGGTTGAAACTGAAAGTGTCCAACCCAGTTGCTCATGAGCTTCTTTCCTTGTCCAAGTAGAAGGGTAGTCTCTCCCCTGCAGAAGATACACTAAAGATTTTTGTCTTTCAAATTGATCCTCCAGTTCAGTTTGCCACTTACTGAGTCTGTGCCCATTTGAGATTTCCATGCATTGACAAAGTGTGGTCCCAGCAGTACCTTGGGTGGTTCTCAGTGCTTTTCTGTCCCAGTCAGACTAGGGAAATAGGCCAGGGCTGCTGTACACCTGTGAGCTCTGCAGAGAAAACCATGCACTTGCAGTAGAACAGCTTGAAAGAGTAGCAGAAAAATCTCATCACAAAGCAGAATTTTCCTTTCCCCCATCTGTCCTGAGGACCACCTGTAATCCGTGAACTTTGTTGCTGTTCAGCTTTTGGGTATAACTCGAGGAATGCCCTTTTATTGTCCTTGTCCACTTACCAGAAGCTACTGAGATGTATTTAGAAATGTGCCAAGTACCTTCTACTGACCCTTGTGGTCAACAGCATGGTAAATCTGCTCTTGAGAAGTAAGGTATGACCCCTAATTGGAGGACACAAAGGCACAGGAAAGTCTTCTGAGCAAATAAAGAACCCCCTGATTTGAGAACAGACTGCATCTTCTATTCTTTATTTTGAGACATCTGTCAAAGCAGCCCCCAGGCATGAAAGAACCTGGACCTTTTAACACAGCATTTTAACCAGTGTATGTGAACACAATCCCATACTCAATTATGGCTTGGAAGTAGTTTCCAAACAGTGCACTAATCTAATCCTCCCTGTTGTTTGAGTGACTTTGTAGGTTCTGAGCTTAAAGACCATTGATACGAAGCAAAACCAAAGTTTTAGATTTGGTTCATTATCACCAGCACCATTCATTATCTGTCTCTTACTGTCAGAGATGCTTGCCAGAAAATCTCCGCAAGAGCATGAACGTGATAGGCAATATCCTGTGGCAGCAAAATTTCCAGACAGCAGGCACGGTTTGAGATTATAACCAAACTATTGCAAAAAGTCTAGTTAATGTATTTAAAGAACTGATTTTCACTTTAGCTAAAACTTGCCTCCTCATTTGCTCTTGCATCATATTTGGCTGTGATCATAACTGTATGCTCTTTGAAACAAACCTACTGCTGAATGTAATTTAAGTTTATCCATGTTAATTCACATTGTGTTGCTCCTAGTGCTACTAGGAGCACTCAGTTATTGTATTTCAATTAAAATGTTTTAAAATACTTTAAATGAATTATTGTGGCAGATGACAATTATCTGAACAAACGTTTGCTCTTCTCTGTTGTTCTAAACTTGTCAAAAAAACTTTTGGTGATTTTTCATTGTCAATAACTTTGCCATTATTCTTTATTACAGTTTTGCAGAAAGGACTTAAAGAGAACTTTGCTGATGCTCAAGTCTCTGTTGTAGACTGTCCTGATCTGACTCAGGAGCCCTTCAAATTTCCTGCTAAAGGTAATCTATCATTCCTGTCTTTCACTAAGGTTTATGCAGTTCTTTCTATCTGATTCTGCTTGGTTTTGGTCTTTTAAAGATGTTGGGAGATTTCAGTTGTTTTTCAGGTAAAGGCTACACATGAGAGGAGAGATAAATTTTGTCTCTAGATTTGCTTCCTCGTTGATGTATGAACCAGGACAAGTCATTACTAAGTACTTTCCACAATTTTTTTTCTTAACCTATCATTGCAATACCTACTTATTTAATAAGATTTATTTAGTGTAATGAAAAGGGTTTGAAATGAAATTGCTATCTTCTAGGTGGAGAAATATTTCAGATCCATGCCAGTCACTATTCAAACACGGTGTTGTGCTTCCATTAATTTTTATACTCCTGCCATTCATGTATAAAAGTGAAGTGAAACTGTCTTACTCTGAGTGGGATCCATCTTCTTTGACATTAGCTCTCTGGAAGACAGACATGAAATCTGGGCTACTCATTTGAGTTCCTCAGGTGTCAATGTAGTGAAAGAAACACCTCTTGAAAGTGATTCATCTCTTCTTAAGATACATGTTCAAATAAGTGGGATGAATTGTCCTGAGATTCAGACAGCTTCCAGCTTTGCTAAAATTTTGTAAGGGGAGCCTCAGCAGAGGTATCACTCTGGTAAAATGCCCTCACTGTATGGTGAGGGCATTTTACCTGAGAACTGGCAAATGGAAGGTGTTGCCTACTCTACTAATTCTTTTGTGCCTAGAGAATGTTAATTTTAAAACAGGTTGCATAGCATTAAATCCTAATGTGAATCATTTTATTACTTGAACTTCTTAATAGTGCAACACTTTATCTAAGTGTGCTAGGAAAATAGGGTTCTCAAAGGGTTTTAGAAGTTTGAGGAACCAGTTCTTTGGTGGGTTAGACTGCATGCTCATTGAAGATTACTAGGAATAATTATTTTACCAAGCTAACTGGCTGTATTCTTCCAGGAATCTGTGGAAAGCCTAGGATAGCAGATGTGGGAGGTGTTCCTTATCTCATACCTCTTGTACAGAAAGAAAAAGTGAGTATTTCCTGTAGCTGTGGAGTATAACACATTTGTCAAAAGAAAAGCAATATCTTGTTGAAATATAAACAAAACTAGCAACTAATAGATACTATAAGATTCTACTTGTGAAAGGGACTTCTCAGTGGTTTATGAGATTGATTCTGACCTGTGTTAAACATAGACCATGTCACAAAATCTTACACATTGTAGCAAAAGTAGCATATTATGGATTATGGTTCATCTTTTCCTGCTCTCAAATACCAGTTAGTTTTAGGAACATACCATCTGTGTGTGACAGGAGCCATGGAAGGAACTGAACAAGGGGCTTGCCTGCATATTCATATATGGCTTGCTACATGCCTGCAATTTCAAGTGACAGCCACGCTTCTGTGTAAAAACTGGCTGTAGTTGCATTTTCAGGCCAACACTGGATTTGTAGTACCCTTCTTTTCCATGAATATCATGCCTCCTTGCTGACACCTCACACACTGTCTCTATATGATATTCCCTCCCATTTTTTATTTTACACAAATAGAAGTTTCAAAAAGAACAGTAGTTCAGTTTTTGAGTATAATGACAGGGGAATATACAGGCAAAATCCAGTATCAGAAAAAAAATGGACATCTACCAAATTTGTTACTACCAAATGTTATGTTGTGTTCAGAAACTGTGTTCAGCCTAATTATCCAAAATATTACTGAAGATGTTGTGAATTAAGTGCATCCAGAGATTAGTGAAAAGAATGACAATGCCAGCCCAGAGCACCACACCAAAATCATAGAATTATAGAAAGGCTTGTGTTGGAAAGAACCTAAAAGATCATCTAGTGCCAACCCCCCCTTTCTATGGCAGAGATGTCACTCACTAGATCAGGTTGCTCAGGGCCCCATCCAGCCTAGCCTTGGACACTTCCAGAGATGGAAGGATTGTTTCTATTTTGCAGGTTTATGATCTAAATACAGTTGCAAAAGACATAGAGCTGCCTGGAGCTTTCATTCTTGGAGCTGGAGCTGTTTCATCTAAGATCCTTGGAGTAAATGCTGAGGTCAGTAAATAAATGCAGTGTTTCTCAGTGAATTCATGGGAGCATCATAACAATAAAGCAGAGTCATTCTGGGTATTTCCATTTACCAGAAACTATTTAATGAACACCTTTCATGCCACAAGAATATGAAACACATTAGAAAGAATTCAGATGAGGGCCATCCACTGAGGTGCATCCTACTGAGATAATAAAGATTGATTTTTAACTTGTTGTTCTTCAGGAAGCATGTGATTACCTTAGAGCATGAAAGAAACATAATTTTTTTTAAAAACTGATTGACAAAGACCTGACCAGAAGTTTTAACTCCAAGATTCAGAAATGCTTTTCAAATTTTCTGATAAATGCCTTAAATGCTCCCTGTCTTTTGCCCTCTTGGACAACTGTTTTACCATTACAGATTTTAAAAATGCCACATAAACTGCAGGAGAGTTGGGCGATAAAAACTACTGCCTATGGAGACTGGTTAATCAGTTTTTTCAGGCATAAACCTCTGGTCTTGCCATCTCCTTTTGGTGGAAATCTTGGCAGCATTAAATTTGGGGCACTATAACAGTGGTTGTTACTGTACACTGTGAAAGTATTACATAGATTCCAATACTTGAATTGGACAGCAGATAAATTTTTCTTCTTTATTTTTTTAACATTAGCATTCATCTTCGCATGACATTAAATTTATCTCTTTTCTGGATATTTCATTTACATTACTATTAATCTTAGTGTATTCTTCTTACCAGTTCAAACCTCATTCTGAGAGACAGAGCTATGTGATGAAGTGGATTATTTCTTGGGTTCATAGTCCAAAGCTTAAATAGCATTTAAGTGAGTTCAGTTAATTTGACTGACTCTTACATGTTCAAATTGACTTACTTAACTCTTACATGTTCTTTTTCTCAGCTTATCCCTATTGTTCAGACTAAGAGTGAAAAAAAGCCTGCTGTAAATGGGAGCTACGTTGCTCAGATAAATCCTGCAGATAAAGGGTGCCTGCTTGAGAAGTACAGCAGTAAATATACTGACTGTGAGTTTGGACTGTTGGCCAATCTTTATGCCAGTGAGGGCAAACCTGGTAAGGTGTGTACTTGGATCAAAGGTGACTTTGTAGAGCTTTGTGACTGAAGGGAAACTCTTGATTTAATGTTCTCCTATCTGTTTTCTGTGATAATAGTAACGTTATAATTCCATGAGAGAAACATGCAACCATAAGGAACTTATGCCAATGAACAAGGGGAAGAATTGGCAAAGACAAATTTGTATTTGAATTTTTGAGGTATAAATTAATAAATCTTTTCCCATGATCATAAATCATTCATCCAAATCCAGTCCAAATTAGCAGTGATTTAAGGTAATGGATGTTCAGTGTACTTGTGTAAATCAGGTGTGGGCACTTGTCTAGGTTTTCACAGAAATAATTCTCCTGACACAGTCAGCACAAAGAGGTGTTGGCAGAGTAGTGAAAACCTAACTACTTCATGGAAACTGAAAGGTCTTCTTTGTTACCACAAGTTTCTTTATAACATAGTGGAAGCCAGCTGGTGCACAGAAAGGGGTTGCTCATGTCATTGTCTCATGTATAAGTAAATCTCTTGCTGCCCAGCACCCTGCACAGGCAAAGCAAGCATTGGACAGAAGTCAGGAAAGAGAGTTGGTCAAGTACTGGAAGGAACAGCACTTTCAGGGAATTGCATTTTCAGAAAGTAATCTTGACTTATCAGCTTGTGAGAATTTCAGAACAGCTTTCACAACCTTTGCAGACTGTTGCAGCACAAGACAGCAGTGACAAATTTCCTTTGTGTTCCAGGTCATTGAAGTGAAAGCCAATGGAAGAACTGGGGAACTTAACTTCGTGTCCTGTCTGAGACAAACTTTAGAGAAACACTATGGAGAAAAGCCAGTAGGGATGGGTGGTACATTTATAATTCAGAAGGGGAAAGCAAAGATTCACATTATGGTATGTTTTCTCAATTCATGTAACTTTCTTTTGTCCTCCTGAAAACAGAAGTATAAAGCAGGGTATAACATCTTCGTGCCTTGACTTTGTTTTGTATTTTTAAGCATATGCATAAGCTACTAGGATAAGCACTGTATTAAAGCAAGGAGCTGATATTAGAAAAGCAGTGTTACAAAACTAGTGATGCTGTTTTACTTGGTCTTAATACCATCATCTTTTGAAATCCTTGGGCAGCTAAAGAATAGGAGAGCTATTGTAAAATGAATTGAAATATGTGAACTGAGATGATAGTTATAAGAAGCATTAGACTCTTTTAAAGACAATGGAGTTTCTAAAATGTACCAGGAGGAGGAGAATAATCTTTAGGAGTTCTTCTACTACCTCTGCAATGCAAGAAGCAATGTTCTGGTCACTTCTGTTTCTGGCAGAAACACTGTGATGGGCACTGGTGACCTTCTTTTACTCAAGAAGGAAAATGAACAGAATAGTGGGGAGGGGAAAAGCAAAAGGAAGTTAGAGAAAAAGTACTTGATACAAGTGTCCTCCTTTTGCTTATTAAGTTTCCATTTTTGCTGTAGCCTCCAGAATTTTCTACCTGTCCCCTGAATACTGATGAGGATGTGAATAACTGGCTCAAATTCTTTGAAATGAAGGCCCCACTGATTTGTCAGCCAGTAATAGTTTCCAAAGATCCGGTGAGTCTCTTTTTTAATTTCTAAGTGTAAACTGAGATGTGCAATGAATTTTGTCTTGGCTGTGATTTTCCTTTTAAGAATGGGTGTGTATATGTATTGTGTTAGACTCTTCCAGAAGTGGTGTAACAAAATAGAAGGTTCTCATTTCTGTGACTTGTTTGAATTGAATCTAGGTCAATCTGTTCTGAAACCTAGTTGTTGTTCATAGTGGATTGAACTTAATGGTTCAGTTCCAATTGCAAATGTGCAAGTGTTTGCATCCCAAACCCAAAAGCACAGTTTGCACTCACTGCTAGCCACACTGGGAGGCAAGTGAAGAGCATGGAAGCTGGTTCAGCTGTGCGTTAATGTAGTTCACTTTCATAAGAACTCTCTCTGCTAATGCTGTGTCAAAATACATGAAGCATATGTCTTATTGCTGATGTAAATTAAAGTCTGCAAAGCTTCATGCTGGAAAGTTACCTATCATCTCTCACAACCACTAAATTCAACAGCAGATAATTCAGGATTAAAACTAATCTGGTTTCAAAAGCCATTAAAATGCTTATCATTAGGAAAACAATTTTTTTAAAGGTAACCAGGAAACCATAGGTGAAAATGACTATTTTATACATAACAATGTAGGCATAAGTAGTATAAAAGCATTTTTCCAGAGTTAAGTGAGATGTACTATAGGCTTAGATATGTTCAAGGGTATGACTTCATTGTCTCATTATGTGGCAGCCTTTGGCCTAAGGCTAAATTGAGCATTTTGTCAGAATAAACTCATGCATGTTTTGAAAGCAGCCACCAACAGCTTCTCTGTTCAGAAGCAATGCAGCCTGTGTAGTGGATACAGCTGGGTTTCTCCCATCTGTATACACTGCAAGCTCAACAGCACTTGACTAAGCCTGTGGTTTTGGAAATGTTTCAGTGTCATCAGAGAGCAGTAGGAAATGACACTGAAATCCCATGGCACTATTCATCAGTATCTTCTTGCAGACCAGAAAATTTAATTGTGTCCTGGACTGCATCAAACTAAGCATGGCCAGGTTAAGGGAGGTGATTCTCTCCTCATGAGAACCCACCTGGAGTGCTGTATCCATCTCTGGGGTCCTGAGAAAGACGTTGGATCCTGTTGGAGCACGTCCAGAGCAGGGTCACGAAAGTGATGAGAGGGCAGGAGCACTTCTTCCATGGAGACAGATTGAGAGAGCTGGCACTGTTCAGCCTGGAGAAGGCTCCAGGAAGACCTTATTGCAGCCTTCCAATATCTAGAAGGAGGCTTTTAGGAAAGATGGAGAGAAACTTTTTACCAGGGCATGTGGTGACAGGAGAAGGGGTGAGAGTTTTATATTGAAAGAGAACAGATTTAGATGGGACATGAGGAAGAAATTTCTGAGTGTGGGGAGACACTGGAACGGGTTGCTCAGAGAAGCTGTGGATGCCCCATGTTCAAGGTCAGCTTCGATGGGGCGCAGAGCAACCTGATCTAGTGAGTGGCATCCCTGTCCATGGAAGGAGGGTTAGTATAGATGGTCTATAAAGGTCCCTCCCAACTCAATCCATTCTAGGATTCTGTGATATATAAAACTGGTGAGGGTGATCAGCTTTAGTATGCTGGTTGTTATTTTATGCACTGTTCATCCCATTTTCATTTAATCTGGCTCTCAGAACTGCAGTAGAGGTGGTCCCTTTATTGCATAGGCATGTGGCATTTCAGTTTAGAGGGGTTTAATTTCCAGTAGGGGTTCCTTGGCATGACAGCTTTATTTAATCCCTGTAGAATGAAAGGGGAGGGTGTGGAGAAAATGCCAACAAGATTGACAACAAAAGCTGGGGACTCTCAGGGTTTCTAAATTCTTTTCTCTCTGATATCTTACAGTAAAGCCTTGTGTTGACTTCTTTTGTGTTACTGGTTTCACAAGCATCCTGCAAATTTTCACTGCTTAATATCTGGAGCAGGGTTTGCAATGTGTGGTGATCTCTGTCCAGGAGAGACCACCCCGTGACTTTTAAATGCTGTTCACAGGAAAGCCTTGTTGACTGACCTTGCTTTCTTTGGTGACAGGGCTTTGACCTGCGTGTGGAGCACACCCACTGCTTCAGCCACCACGGGGAGGGAGGGCACTACCACCAGGACACCAGCCCGGACAGTGTGCAATACCTGGGCTACTTCCAGCCTGCCGAGCTGCTCTTCCGCATCGACAGACCACAGGAGACGCACCTCGTTGGGCGAGACTGAGCGAGGCCCTGCTGGGCGACTTGATCTTCCCCAAGTACAAATGCTGATTTTTCTAATGCTTTTAATTATGCACACTTATCAGATTTAAGAATAAATACGCGAGCAGTAAACTGCCGACTTTCTAATTGTGTTAGAGGGAACTCGGAGTGTACCTGTTACCAGAGTTGTTACGACCAAATTCAAACAGCAATTTCATTGCAATGTTGTTGTGTATTTTTCTGTTTGGTTGAATCATAGAATCAACTGGGTTGGAAGAGACCTCCAAGATCATCAAGTCCAACCCTTGATCCAACACCAGTGTCATTACCAGATTATGGCACTGAGTGCCACATCCAGTTTTATATCAAAAACCTCCAGGGACAGTGAATCCACCTCCTCTCTGGACAGGCCATTCGAATGCCCGATTACTCTCTCTGTGAAGAATCATTTCTAATATCCAGCTTAAACCTCCCCTGGCAGAACTTAAGGCTGTGCCCTCTTGTCCTATGGCTGGTTGCCTGGAAGAGGAGACCAACCCTCACCTGGCTACAACCTCCTTCCAGGTAGTTGTAGAGAGTGATGAGGTCACCCCTGAGCCTCCTCTTCTCCAGACAGAACAACCCCAGCTCCCTCAGCCTCTCTTCATAGCACTTGTGTTGAAGTCCATTCACCAGCTTCCTGCATGATCACAGCTGATGACGAGGGGGAACCAGAGGTGAAATTAGCTTCAGAACGGGTCATTAAACCAACTTCTGCTCACAAATATCGCTGCTGTAAGAAGGCTGCAGCAGCTCTGAGCAGCGAGGTTCCATGCCGTCCCCTCACGGCCCTGGCCCCGCCCACTCCCGAGCGCTTACGGAAACTGCCGAGCTCTCATCTCACTGGCTCCGCCTCCTCCCGAGCTATTCCGGAAACTGCCGAGCCCTCCCGAGCGGCTCCGACAATTGCCGAGCTCCCCCGGCGCTGGCCCCGCCCCTGTCGGCGCGCGCGGGGGGTCGCTCCAAGATGGCGGGCGTGCCGGCCGTGCGCATCAGCATCGAGTCGGCGTGCGAGAAGCAGGTGCAGGAGGTGGGGCTGGATGGCAGCGAGACCTACCTCCAGCCGCTCTCCATGTCCCAGAACCTGGCGCGCCTGGCGCAGCGCATCGACTTCAGCCAGGGCTCCGGCTCGGAGGAGGACGAGCCGGACTCGGCGGGCCGTGCCTGGGCTGAGCCGGGCGAGGCGGAGGATGAGGAAGGTGAGGATGAGCGGCGGGGTCCGCAGCCCGAGCTCTGCCGCCGGGATGAAGCTGGTGGAGGCCTGCCCAGCGGAGGCGGTGCCCGGCCTGCAGCGCCGCAGGTGTTTGGGCCTGGCCTTCCTTCCCCGTGGGATTCCCACGGTTGGCTGTGGATCAGGTTTGGATAGTCGTGACCGAGCCCCTGCGAGTTATAGTGGAAAAGGAGAGTTCCAAATAAGTTATATTTAATGCCGTTATGATATCTCCCTGCTTTAAGAATGAGGCTTACACCATATCTTTTTGAACCCTTTGTTTTCCCTTCCTTTGTTCTATTTTTAGGATTGGTAAAATTTCAGCCATCCCTCTGGCCTTGGGATTCAGTGAGGAACAACTTAAGAAGTGCCCTGACTGAGATGTGTGTGTTGTATGATGTTCTTAGCATTGTGAAGGATAAAAAGTTCATGACTCTAGACCCAGTCGTGCAGGATCCCCTTTCTCCAAAGCAGGTATGTTGTACCTAGGTGTGCACTTTGTATGGCTTGGTGCTGAAGTTTTTATTTCTGTGGATTTTTTTCATATATGATATGTACAAGATTTTACTAAGACTTTCCTTGTGATGTCCTTCCTAGTGCAATGCATTATGTGTCAGGGTAAGGCAGGGAATAGGAGGTGGAGCCAATTTTAGAGGCCTCTTTGCTGAAGTTCTAAGTCAAAAGGATACTTATGACTTTATAATGCTGGTATATAAAAGTAATTCTAAGCAAGCTGTTTGACATTCGGCAAAAACAACTTCTCAAGTACTGTCAGAGTCCAATAATAAAAAAATAATAATTCTTTGAGTATTAAGGGGCAAGTATCTCCTTATCATTTTTTGTTGTTGTTGTTACCAGAATCCTCAGTTTCTACAGTTGATTTCAAAAAAGAAGTCATTAGCTGGAGCAGCTCAAATCCTGTTGAAAGGTGCAGAAAGATTATCCAAGTCGGTTGCAGAAAACCAGGAAAACAAGCGACAAAGAGACTTCAACTCTGAACTGCTGAGACTGAGACAACACTGGAAGCTGAGAAAAGTGGGAGACAAAATTCTTGGTGATCTGAGCTACAGAAGTGCAGGTAAACAGTGGGGTCTTTTTCACAAGAATGGATATTTTATTAAATTTTCTTTTTGCAACTGGAAAAACAGATGGAATATCTAATAATAAGTATCTAAATAATAAATGGCTTTAATGTAAGTTTATTATAATTATTAGACAGGATAATAGAGGGAGGGCTCTTGTTTTATTATCTAGGTTGCTATCCTCAACTTGGAAAGTAAATTTTAAGGCTAAATGTGTATGATTTTAGTAAGGATTTCTTTACTGAAACAATACTGCATTTGACAGTGTAGTTGATCAGTTGACCAGGTAGACCTTGCAAGTCTTTGGCTTTTATCTATGTTTGGTATGTAAAGCATCTAAAAAAAGGTGAGGAGTGTTTTGTATTTTCATCTGAGCAGCGATCATAGAATTTCTCAAATTGGAGGGGGTTTTCAGGTCTAACTCCTTGCTCCTCAGAATTCAGACCATGTAAAACTAAACCACATGACTAAAGATAGATTTATTATACCTATTATTCCTACACTTCACAGAAACGATACTGAGAATATACCTTATT
Organism: Formicarius rufipectus; assembly: GCA_013399695.1. Lineage (NCBI taxonomy): Eukaryota > Metazoa > Chordata > Aves > Passeriformes > Formicariidae > Formicarius > Formicarius rufipectus. The sequence goes on from VXAU01003158.1 coordinate 14,550, forward strand.
TCATGAATTACAGTAAGACAGGATGACCAGCCCAGGGTTCTAGAGACTGTTATGGAGGGACAAAGTGAATACAGAATCTCATGGAACTTAAGATGTAGGAACAAAGTAGGCATAGGAGTTGAGTGTATTGGGTTTCTGATGTCATCAGTGAAAGAGGGGAAGGTCAAATTTAGCGTGAAGGATCTGTAGATGTACACCAGGCTATGCTTCTTTTTAGATGATATATTCTAAAGTGGATGAACTGTGCCTGGGATGTAAAAGAAATGCAGCTAGAACAGATGTGGATATCTGCTTTTATCAGCCCCTGAATGACTGGCTATATGGTTGTCTTTACAGGAAGAACACAGTATAGTTTTAAGGCTGATGGCCAAACATCATCAGAACTCCTTTAAATCAGTAAGGGTGTAGTACCCTAAACTACTACCTTGCAAAACTTCAGTCAGTTACTTTTGGTCCTGTTTTAACCCAATACCTTGGTTTTTATTTCTCTTCACTTGCATCTATTGATGCCATCTTGAAACAGTTGATTTTCTCCCATGATTATTAAATACTCCATGCTAAGTTACTGTAAAGTACTGCACATCACCCACTGGAGGACTGAGATACTGATGTACTGAAACGAGCTTTCTAATTTATCTGGGAGTTTTAAGAAGTCATTAACAAATTTGAGTCAAGTGCACCTCCGGAGGCTTGGAGACTTGGAAAAACATATTCTTTCAAAATAGAGGAACAAGGTGTTTTATTTGCAGAAGATGCTTTATATTTAGTATGTATATCCTTCTTTTCTCAGGCTCCCTTTTTCTTCATCATGGCACATTTGAGGTGATAAAGAACACTGACATTGACCTGGATAAAAAGATACCTGAGGACTACTGTCCTTTGGATGTTCAAATTCCAAGTGATTTAGAGGGGTCAGCATATATCAAGGTTTGTCAGAGAAACTGTAATATAAGCACGAGTTTTGATTCAGTATGTGTATGCTTGCAACAGCATAATCATCAAATATTGTTCTCTATTGCGTAGGTTTCTATTCAGAAACAAGCTCCAGACATTGGTGATCTTGGGACAGTCAATCTCTTTAAAAGACCTTTGCCAAAATCAAAACCAGGTATGTGTTTTTTTATGAGCATATTCTCAAGAACTGGGTTTGCATATGATGCTTGTTTGAAAATCTTAGCATCTAGTTTGGAAGAAGAGTGAACAAGAGTATCCTTGTTTTTAAACTGAAATTTTCTGTTTAAATTCTGCTTTTGGGCTTTGGAAACATAATGCTTTCAAAGCATACTCCTTCAGTTTTCATATGTTTATTCAGTTCTGAAACAAAAGTATTATGGTTGAATTTCAGGTATTCTGGAGCACCTCTTTTTAGTCATTAGAAGTCTGAGCACATAATCGAAATTGTTGTGTTTCAGCCAGTTACATTCTGTTAGTTCAGCTGAACTATTTGACAGTTCACTCATAACTTTGCCCAAAATATATTGTTTGTGTCTGTGGTTCCCATGTTTTATCTGAAACTGTGCTGACAACCTGTGCATTACAAACAACTCACCTGGCAGAGAGTAGATTGATTCTTTTGATATGTCCTGATATTTGAAGTTGTAAACTTCTGGGATTAAAACTTTATCTTTTACTCTATAGGGTTAAGAATAAACTGGCAGGATTTTATTTCACAGTGGTCTGTGATACAGGTGCTCATGTTGTCTGGAGCATAGTATGCTCTACTATGGAGATGCTTCATATGGTATTCAGAGTACATTATAGAGCTGGCCTACTTACACCAAAGTCTCCCAAGACTTTTCGGCCTGTAAATCCTGTGAAAACTCATACATGAATTGAACTTTATTTGGTAGTTCATTGTAGAGTAAATTTAATAAAGCTAGAAGTATGACTGAAAGTAAATTGCAACTTACGAAGCAGAGGTTCATAAGCAGAGTCCACAAAAGGCCTGGGAGTGGGATATGTGGTTTCAGAAGGACCTTTCCCTTCACAACACACATATATGTACAATTGAAGGAAAACCCATTAGTGTTACCTTGAAGTGCTTGCTTAACTGCAATAAAATTCTGATAATACTCAATTTGGGTATAAGGTACTGACTGCTTTATCTTAGCAGTTGTGCCTAACTACTGCACAGTGTCTGGTATCTGAACAAAAAGATGACTTCTCTTTACTCTTTCCTTCTGCAAATGCTGATTTATGTTTTTCAGGTTCTCCACACTGGCAGACAAAGTTGGAGACTGCACAGAATGTTCTTTTGTGTAAAGAAATTTTTGCCCAGCTGTCACGAGAAGCTGTTCAAATTAAATCACAGATTCCTCACATTGTTGTGAAAAATCAGATAATCTCTCAGCCTTTCCCAGGTAGGAAACTTTTTAAGACTTCTTAGCAATTTCTTGCTTGAACATGAACTGAAGTTCCTGATTGATGTGACCTTTTTAAATGATCTGTTCTTAAAAAAGAAAAAAACAAACTCTTTGGTTTGCAAAGGTTCTGAAAAAGACAATTTCACAGAGTTGGAGTTTTGCTTGCTAATTATAGAAAAATTCAAGTAATGCACTTCAGTTTCTAATTTACTCTGTTTTTCTTTGTAGTTATATTTTTTGTCAGCAGGACTTAAAGCAGTCAAGTGTAATGCCATGTGCGCGTGGCAGTTCAGAGCCCTACATAGGTCATTGCTCACAGATTGCACATGAGTGAAGTTTAAGGCTTGAGTTAATGGGTCTTTGGAAGAACAGAGGCTAATGCTCTTTCATGAGGATAATTAAACAGCTTGAAGGTGGCTCTGAGTCAGCTGATGAATCCTCTGTTCTTACAGGGGGTAGACAATTGATGTGAAGAATATGTTTCTGGATTGCTTAAAATGTGCATGATGGGGGTCCTGAGGATTTTTTCTTTTTGAGTGGAGTTGAGACATAGATATTGGTGTAAAATGCACCTAATGAGTTCATAACTGGCTTGTCAACACTTCAGTGAGTAGCAAGTCTTACTTGCCTTACTTGCTGTGCTCTCCACCATCCTTTGATTTTTTTTTCTGTGTTACAGTGAATACTCATTATTAAACTAGTGAGTGTAAAATGCGAAGAAAAGTAGTTCTCAATAGCAACCTTGAAAATTGTCTGTGCTGTTTCTGTTTTTTTCCCCCCATCTGTTTTGTATAGGTTTGCAGTTGTCTATTTCTCTGTGCCACTCTTCCAATGACAAAAAATCACAGAAGGCTGCTTCTGAAAAACAGAATCCAGAGGATCATCTCTATGTTCTGGAACATAATTTGCATCAACTTATCAGAGAGGTAATTGAATGCATTTTTGGTCAAGCACTGAACAGTTTTTGGGCTTTTGTTCAGTCTTCTGCCTGGTGTGCGGCAGTGATGTAGCAGCAGAGTGCCACTAGAGGCCAGTCGCTTCCCATCCATTTGTGTAAGGCAACCTACCTCTTGGTAGCAGTGTGGTTCAGGAGTTCCAGAAAATGCTTTCATGGAATGCTAGTTCTTTGCTTCACCTCAGGCCTGCCTGCTCACTTCAGAAAAGCCGTGCAAAGCTTTTCCAGTAGATCTCGTTACTCTCCCTTTTTGCATTCTGCCTGATTAGTACTTGTCAAGCACTGTAAGTGAGCATCTAGTCATACTCTATCCCCGCGAAGGAAGAACAATCAATTACCATAACAGCTTTGCTTCTGTTAAGGTCCACTTCTCTGCATTGGTATTTTAGATTCTTGTATAATATAGCAGAATGACCTGGAGTAGAAGGTAGAGATTGTGTCTGTTCAGGGAAGGAGCACAATTTTTGCATGTTTAAGCAGAGTTAATAGCATGTTCCGGTGAGTGTACATCTCCTTAGACCGTGGCTGTGCAAGTCATGCAGCCCTATGGAATAGTCCAGCATTTTAAATACTGATTTAGGCTTCGTGAAGCTTTTGCTCAGTGCCCAGCTTGTTGTGAATTTCCATTTCTTACTTTGGACAGATTGCTAAAAGTTTTTGTACCTCAGTTTTTTCCTCTGAAATGCTTCCTTTATTTTTATTTGACTATTCTTTCTGTCTCCAGAGATGCATAAAAGGCAAACTTACTAGTAGGAGCTACTGCCATGGTACTAAATTTTGGTTAGCTAGCACTTAAAAAAAAAAAAAAATCACTTTCCACTGGGTTTGAAAGACATATGTAAATAATGGAGGAAAAATATGAGTGTAAAGTTGGTTTTAAAAAATGCTGTCAAGTTTATAGTTAAAAAGTTGTGCTTTTTGAAAATACGCACCCTTAAAAATGTGATGTGAAGGAGCCTATTGTAGTATACATAGTATATCTTGCAGGTATATTGTTTGGTCATGTCCTTTTATAACATCTCTTGTTTGTTACAGTGTCACAAGCAAACCCTGAGCTCGACAGTGATGCCACATCCAGCTAGTGCACCTTTTGGCCATAAGAGAATGAGACTTGCAGGACCACAGGCTTTTGATAAAAACGATATCAGTTCTCTACAGTCAAATGAAGGACTTCTGGAAAAGATAATAAAACAGGCAAAGCATATCTTTCTGAGACGCAGGTAGGTCACAAGCTATTCTTGTTAAAGTTACAATAAAATGTGCCATTAAGTAGAATACAATTGATTGCTTTTATGTATTCTTAAAACTAGCTGCAGTTTCCTTTATGGTTAAAATAATCTTTATTTGCACGTACTAATAACCAATAATATGTGATAAATTATAAGCAAACAACACTCAGCTAGTAAAAATACCACATTTCTTTGAGATCTCTATGACAGTTATGACATAAGCTGCTGATAATTGTCCCTACTCACCTTAAACTGCATAAATACTTTTTTAGTATTCCTTGCAGTGCAGTAGCTGATACTGAGTAATAGTACATCAATACTGCTGCAGAATGTATGAGATATGTACAGAATACACAAGTGGGCTTCATTTGCACCAGAATCATGGTGAAATAGAACTTAGATTCACATGGTTCTGTTAAATGCAATAACCTGCTCAATTCCTTTAAGTAAGATAACAACAGCACAAACCGTCTAAATTACCACGTGTGGAATGTGGCTTTATCTTCTAGAACTGCTCGCACCATTGACAGTCTGGCAAGTCGTATTGAGGATCCTCAGATTCAGGCTCACTGGTCCAATATAAATGATGTTTATGAGTCCAGTGTTAAAGTTCTAATAACTTCTCAAGGATATGAACAGATATGCAAGTAAGTGTGAGAATGCATGTCCCTTTCTAGTTGCAGAAGCATGCAGCAAAGACAGCATGTATTCAAATCATGTATTAAAGGTTTAGATTCTCCTCAGACAGATGAGTCTGCTATTTGTGTGTGTATGTTTGTCTGAGTTGTGGGGGAACAGCCAGCCTAAGAAAACTCTTCACCCACTTTGCTCTTTAATGGAGCAATTTAGTACCTCTTTAATTAGAACAGTTTCCTTTCAGAGGAGAAATTGAAGATGAGAGTGGCCAGTTATGGAGGATTGACCTTGGGTAAAGATGACTGAATACAAAGTATCATTTGATTCCCTGCATTCTGAACTTCCAGGCCCCTCATGGAAACGTGCTCAGTACTCAGTCCTAACTTGGTTGGTTAGGTACTGAAATGTGGTACTCCTGTAATTAATGCAATTAGTTATGCATGTTGGTATTGAAATAAGTGATTTTGTGTTCTAGAAAGAAATGGCTGGATGCTGACCAGCAGTGACTTAACTAATGCTTTGACAGTGTTTTTTTCCACTTGGAGCAGTGCTCTGTGGCTATGTCCACAGTGTGGGGCAAGCTGCTGTCATGGGTGCAATTGCCAGTCTTGGTTTCAGAGTACATGTACTGCCCAAGTCTTGGCTGTAGGATAGAACACACCATTTTCCCTGCACCTCTGGAAGGAAACTTGGGCACAGTGGCAAATGGGGAACTGTGAGGCTTTCTTGACCTGAACAAGTGGTGTGCCAGACCTGGGAACATGCCACAGGATATGTCCCCCTGCAGTGTGTGTGTACATATATATATATATGTATGTATGTATGTATGTATGTGGTAAGTGATGAAACTGAAATGGTTAGAGTTGCTGTTACATTCCATAGGTTTTGCACCATCCATCTTAAGAGTTCTTGTCAATGACTGGGGGGGATTCTGTTTTCTTAGTTTTCTGTTAAGTGTTGTAGTGCATTTTGAATAAATATGTATCTTTTCTTCAAAGATCTATTCAGCTACAGTTGAACATTGGAGTTGAACAAATCAGAGTTGTGCATAGAGATGGAAGAGTTATTACACTGTCCCATCAAGAGCAAGAACTGCAGGATTTCCTTTTATCTCAGGTAGGCTCATGCACATTATTCTTCCCTTTCTTGTACTATTAGGCAAACAGAAGCATCATCTCACCTTTGTCTATATAGAAAATATTAAAAACTTCAAATTAAGACAGTGAAAAAGGGAAGGTGGTTTGCTGAATTTTCACTATGTTTGTATAGTGACATTAGCAACTGTTATTAAAATATAACACTAGTTTTTACTAATGTCAGTAGTGTGATATTTCCTCTCCTATTTAAAATACATTTCTTTATACCACTCATTATGGCAGAAACATGTCAGTGAGAGTCATAACTGACAATAAGGTACCCTACATATGAAACTTATCATAACCAAAGTTCTTAATGAGCCCACAATTACTGTAATTTCAACATTGTCTGTCAGTGCTTACTTTGAATCAGCTGATATTTGAATGAACTCTATTTACTTAATTGCTTAGAACAAGCTACTGGTTTTATTCAGAAGCGACAATCTCCCTACTATGCATTCAAAATAGTCAAAATACAGGTCATTAATAGCAGTGGTTAACCTGTTGCAGTTATATAAAACTCCACGACACAGAAGACAAGTTGAAACAGATTTTGCTGAGGGCATGTCTTTTTGGTCAGGAGTTGTCAGACTTGTTCACAGAGAACTGCTGAACAGCACTAGACACTTCCTTGTTACAAGTGTTAAGTCATGATATAGAAAACCAGTAGCATTTAAACTCCTAAGCTGTTGAAGCTCAGTGCTTACATTTGAGCATGAATGGAGATAATCATGGATAACCTTTTTTTCTGAATTTTCTCTGTTAATACTTTCACTGATTTTTATATATTTTTACAGCAGAAGTCGTGTTTCTAGGAGTGTTTAAAAATCCTGTTTGTATCCTTTGAATTAGTTTTTGAGACCTAAATAAAGGTATTTGTAAATTGAAAGCAATAATTAAATAAAATGCATAAGCCCATATACCTATGAAAAATTCATGTAATTGCATAGTACAGTGATCTCTATCTGCAGAGGAACTAGTCTAAATTAAAATAACACAAACTTCTACCAGCATAAATGTAAAAGATAAAGAAGGTCATCTGAAACTAGAGAACTTAAAGTACAAAGTCACTTTTATAAATAACTGTTGTACAGAAGAGGAACCTCTGGTTATCTTTCAGATGTCACAGCACCAAGTACATGCAGTTCAGCAGCTTGCAAAAGTTATGGGATGGCATGTGCTGAGTTTCAGTAATCACGTTGGTCTGGGGCCGGTGGAGAGCATTGGCAATGCATCAGCAATAACTGTAGCATCACCAAATGGAGACTATGCCATTTCAGGTAGTGTTTTCTACTCAAGTGCATGCAAAGTTGTAAAATGCTTCAGTGAAATCTATAGGCTTTGTAAGTCTCTTTGCAGGATTTTTTTGTTGAGTATTTTGCTATAAATTGATACTATTCAAAAATGTGTAGAGACTATTTCTTTGGTGTATGACATTGACATCTAAATAGAATCAATTTAGGAATCCACTTAATATAAACTTGATTTATAAAAATTTGAAAATATTTCTTATAATTAGCATTTTAAAAAGATATTTGCAGAAACCATCAAGATCCTGAAAGAAGGGAACAAAGTAAACAACAGATCACGACTCTGGACTTAAGGAGAAATGAGTTTAGTCTCTTCAGGGATCTTTTTGAAAGAACCCTATGGGGATATGATCCTTTGGGATGGAAAGAAGAGGGATCAGAGAGCTGGTTGATTTTTTTTTTTCAAGGATCACCCCTTTCAACTTCAAAAATGATCATTCCTAAGTTCAGAAAGTTGTGCAAAGGAAAGTTAGTCTAATAGAAGATCTGTGTATGTGAACAGGAAGCTCATGACTGAACTCATAACATAGAAAAGAAACTGCAAGAAATTATAAGCAGGACCAGTTAACCTGGGAGAGAGACAGATGGGCTGTCCAAGCATTCACTGAATGAGGGTAGGAAAGCTAAGGTCCTGAGGGATGTGTAGGGCAACAAAACCAGAGTTTGAGCAGGTGTGTCAGCAGTAAAGGGAAGATCAGGAAAAACATGGGATTGCTGTTAAACAGGGAGAGGACCTGGTGGCACAGGACATGGGGAAGGCCAAGGTACTCAGTACCTTCTTTACTTTGGTCTTAAGACTGGCCTTCAGAAATGGGTCCATGAGACCCATGGGAACTTTTGGAGCAAAGCCAGCCTCAGTAGCAGAGCACCAGGTTAGAGAACTTTTGAACAAACTTAGACAAGGTAATGGGACCCATATCCATGAGTGTTGAGGGATCTGACTGATATCGTTGTGAGGCCATTCTTGGTCATCTTGAGGGGTTTCCTGAGGACAGGAAAAAGGTGACTGTTGCATCCTGTATTCAGGAAGGAGTATGTGGGAAACTACAGTCTGATCAGTCTCATTGCAATTACTGGCAGGTGAGGGGGGAAAGAAACAGTCCCAGGAGAACTTTCCAAATATATTCTGGAGAAGTTGGTGATGGAGAGTAGTTGGCATCAATTTATGGAGAAATTATGTTCGGTCAGCCTGATAGTCATCTGTAGAAACCTGGCTTGGTAGATGAGGGGAAAGCTAAGTGTTACCTCCCGAACTCCTTATTTAAAAAGACAACACACACCACCACTCAACATCAATGCACAGAAACCCATCCAACCAGCAAAACACCACCACCCCTCCACTAGTCTTTTAGAATTTTGTGATTAAAAGCAAAAACTATGCTACTGATTTTGTTCCTGTCCATTTGAGATAAATGCACTGGACAATATATTTTTGCTCACATTTTTCAAGGAATAGTGGGGAATACATCCAAGGAAAGAATAACTAAAATTACCTTTGCCCTTCCTGACATCCTTAAGGAAAATGAAATGTGTTTGTAAGGTGCATGTGTGGAGTTTTTGTCAAATATTTCTCTGGTTTGGTATACCATGAACATGCAGTGCTAAAGCAAGAAAATCATAGAGAACTGGGAGGTGAGAGAGAAAATTAAAAGAATAAACTTAAAAAAAAAAAAAAAGGAGGGGGATTTTCCTGGTTTGCTTTCCACATGATTGGAATTGAGTATGACTAATGTATAGAATGCACAAGGAACAATATTTAATATGAGGAATTTGGACAGTGAAAAAATGCTCATTAAAATCTCTGTTCATCGCAGTACGTAACGGTCCAGAAAGTGGCAGCAAAGTTATGGTTCAGTTTCCACGGAGTCAGTGCAAGGATCTCCCCAAAGGCGATGTACTGCAGGACAGCAAGTGGAATCATCTTCGAGGGCCATTCAAGGAAGTTCAGTGGAATAAAATGGAAGGGCGTAACTTTGTGTATAAAATGGAACTCCTCATGGCTGCCCTAACCCCGTGCTAATGGTATGATGGGCTCTTTGTGAGGCCGTTGAATCATCTCTCTGCAACAATCGCTGCCCCTGCAGCAAAGGGAAATGGAGCAGAAGACAGCCAATACAAGAAAGCAAAACCAAATTTATTTCCTGTAGAGATGTCCATTGTGGTGTTTGTAATAAAATTTTTCTCAGTGGCATATAAAATACATACAATGTTTTGAAAAAGGTCCTCTCAGCTGTATCTTTGCAGATTGCTCTATCCAAAACAACATAGCTGAGTAATTAATACATTTTTTTGTTTATAAAATTAAATTCAGTAGTCCTTTACTATATGAAGGGTGTCTGCTTGGAATCATTTTTGGTAGATCTTTGCAAGTACTTACTGAAAGATGAAAAATATTAGAACTGAATTGGGCTCTCAGCCTTTTAGTGGTTTGTACCACAGGACCTGGCTATCCCTATGGAAGCTAATGGCCTCATTTCATGAGAAGTGGGACAACAGTAGAAGCAGAGCTCCTGTGTCAAGAATTGAGGCTAAACAAAACTTAAGAACCAAGGAACAGTCTCTTAAAGTGTGGAATTCTTGAGTTGGAATTTACTTGTACATCGATAAGGGATTATGAGTGATCCATTTATTTTTGAGAAATATATTTACTTGGTAGTTTGTTTAAGGTGAGATTGTTACAAAGTCACAGCTTTTGGCAAATGTCTTTCTGATGGCCTGTGGGATGTCTGTTAGTTTGTGTTTTCTCTCCTTGATTTTTTCCAAGAATATAGAGGAATGATTTTACTCTGCATGCAAAATTCTGACAATTTGAGTTTGTGGGTGGCGTGTGTAAATTAATGTCTGGATAGAAGGAAGTAACTCATGCACTAAACCTTGGATTTCCACACTTGTGCTGCTGGGTTTTTATCCTGCGCTCTCAACGGTTATCATCCAGGGAAACAATAATATCCTCCTGGATATCAGCTCTAAGTTCTTTCAAATTAAAAAAAAAAAAGTCATGTTTTTGATGGTTTTCGTTGTAATTATAGTCTTCTTGAAGCTTCTAGTAAGGCATTTAACAAAAGGAGTTTTTTGTTTGGTAATTAATTGCTTAAGTCTTTTTGAAACCTGTCTGTTGAACTGGTTCAGATTCATGTCCATGTTGTGTTGAGGTGTATATATGTATATATATGAGTTCTTGCACATAAACGTATTTGAATTGAACATCATACTTCTATGATGACAATTGTTATTTTGTTGTACTCTCAAGTAATAAAGAATAGTTTTGGGAAATACATATTAAGCAACTACTTGTGGCAAGCTGCTGCTCATTGTATATCCAAAGCAGCTTTTGTACTTCTGTTGTTTACCAGCATGGAGCATCTTGTTTCAGGTCCTGAAAGTACTTGCTTCTGTATAACTAAACTGTGAGAGAAAAAGGGTTTTCCTTTCCTGTTCTGATCAGTTGCCTGAGATAACTGATGAAAATGAAAAATACTAGTTGAAAATATTCTCCTGATCTTCTTGAAAAATGTGTGAATCTTCTGTAACACCCATGACTTCAGGTCCTGTATTGCTGGGCTAACAGACACTGTACCATTACAGGCAGAGGGGTGTTTTGTTCTTTGGTGAACAGTTAAGCCAATAGCCTGATGCATCCCACTGTATGCAACTGATGCCTAAAGATTTTATATATTTGTAGCTTTTTATAAAGCTGTATAGCTTCTCACATTTGAAGTAGCAACTAACTGTTTTAACTTTGTGTCACATTCCTGAATTTCTGTCTCAAGGGTGAGATAATAGCAAGAACATCATCTTTGGGGTACAGGTACCAGAACTAGAATAATAAGATAGCATTTCAGTCAAAGCACTAGAAGGCCTGGAGATCTTGGAAAAGCTCCAAAGAAGGGATGCAATATGAAGATGATGATGGTGAAGAAGTAAGGGGTCTTGAGACCTCCAACTCAATTCCAGGGGTGACCTGAGGGAGGTTCGGGGAGTTGCACCAGCGTGGACGGTTTTTTGTTTGGATGTAACCTTTAGTTATATGGTAATTAAGTAGTGTTATAAATTTGTAAAACTCCTATACTGGACATGCATCTGTACATGTCTGTACACATGAAAGCTTTCAGTAAAGGTGCAGGCAATCTGGTGCACCTATATACCTCTATACTGTCTGCATCTACATACACCATGCACCAGAAAATACTCATAAAAGAACTGCTCTCTACCTATATTAATGTTGTCTGGAAAAGTTGGGGTTTTTTTCCCTGAATTTTAGGCAACAAGTGTTTTGACTCCTGCCAACACAACAAATCTTATCTTAGTAATAATTAGGAGTCTATGAAACTTGAACATGTCCTTACAGTTCGCTGTTCTTAACCTAAATTGACAGGTCAGCATGTAGTGATAGCCTTTTCATCAGGTAAGTTTTTCATTACCAAGGAATCAGATCACTGTGGAGCTGTTAGAATCTCATCATAGCAGGATTTGTCTCCTTCTGAAGAGAAATTATGGATGCAAGAGGACATCTAATGTGTTGTGGAAGTGGAAGCACTGCGTGTTAAGCAGTGAAAATGTTTGTCAGGACTTCCACATCTAGCCAAAAAAATAATAACAACAACAACATAGAATTCTTAGAGACGTTGAGAGTCTGTCTTTTAGTGTCAAATACATAGGGATTCCTAATTTTAATGGAAAACAGATTAGGCTTCTAAAAGTCTCGAAACTTGGTAGTGCATTTTTGAATATGAGATGAAGATAGTGAATAAGAACTTTACAACTGATTGCCAAAGCAATCTTGTAAACTTGAACATCTCATGAATTTAAAAGTAAAATGGCTCAACCCCTTTGATCATCTAGAATGCTCTAAATATTAAATTTGCTGCTGTACTTCAGGGTGTTTACAAGGGGAGTAGTAATAGCTATTAGTTTCTTAACTTCCAGTGTAACAACTTGCCATAAGGCTTTAGATGCTCCAGGGTAGCAAGAAATTGCTACAGACAGCTTAGTCTCATGTTCTGTATATGAAATATTACTGACATTAGTAATGCACACTGACAAGCAATTTTCAGAAAAATGTGCAAATCTTGTAAGTGACCCTATCTGTGTCGAGTAAGCAATTTGTGGGTGAGGAATTGTCTATAAGGAAAGCTGTACATAGGTTAACTGTACTGAATATTGTTTGAGTTCCCATTGTTCATCTGGATTATTACTACCTAAAAGCTAGGTTGACACCAGGGTCAATAGCCAAGAATAGGTGCCTGAAGTTGGTGTGACTTCAGCCAAGCTGATAGAGATAGAACAACTGTGCTAGTTGAAAACAACTTACTGCTGTTGTAGTGCATCTGAAACAGAAGAATTCTAAGTCGTCATTTCCTACTTTTATCCTAGTTTTCAAATATTTTACTTTAAAAGTGTACATGATCTCTGCAATCGTAGCCATGCAACTGAATGGTCACTATGTGTGGATACGTTTCCCCTCTTCCTTTGGCAATTGCAGTGTTCAGGTCTGTGTTAGGTAACAGTGTTTAGTGCAAGCTGCATTTTTTTTACTTTCTAAATAACTCCGGCGGAGCATCTGCTATGTATTCAGCTCAGCCCAATAACTTCACATTCAAAGTCTAGGATTTAGAGAATAAAAAAAATATGGGATAAAACGGGAAAAAAAAATAATGTTTTCCATATGCTGTAAGTATACTTCATCAAGGACTTCAAGCTTGGTGATTGAAACAGATGCACTTAAGAGTTTCTCTTTTGTCAAAGCATAGTTCACTGAAAGATACACAAGATTGGTAATACACACTTTAAACAGAGAACTAGAACAAACTGTCACTTGTCTGTGCTATATCTGAGATTTTTTAAAATTTAATTTCTTAGTTTTGGCCTGTTCCCCTAAATGGAAGAAGGAAGCCAACAGCTGAATCTGGAACCAAAATTTATAGTGGAACAGAGGCGTTTTATACTATGAATGGCCAGTTCAGTCTGGCAATGACTTAAAGGTATTGTGTACAGGGTGCTTTGGAAGAAAGCTTTTTTGATACCCAGCTGCATCATTATGCACTTGGTGAGAGATTGTCTGAGAGTTTTTCCAAATGGAACCCATAGTACCTCTGCACCTGATCATCCTAGTCTGTGACCAGAGGGGAAGCTCTGTCAGTCTGTCCTGTAAAAGGTTTTAGCAAACAAGTGAGGCAAAGCATGAGAGGTAGTAGCAGCAGATTGACTCAACCAACCATGTGGCAATCTACAGGCACAGACTAGTCCATGGTCTCTTACATTTTCAAAGTTTATTTCACACTGCAAAATTCTCATTACAAAAGCAAAACAGAATAATTTGAAGCTCAGTCACTTTACTGCTTTCTTGCTGACAAACACAAATGTTATTCCACCCAACAGATTGCAGGTGGAGGACTGCAGTAAGTGCAATGCGCATATTCAAGAAAGCATCAGTTGCATCTCTTCATGTTTTCTTACAATGTATGGAAAGCAAAGGTGGCTCCTCAACAAGAGCAATTTTAGAACTGTATTTGTAAATACTAAATTTCAAAGTAATGCTGTTTTAACTTTTTTTCTCAGATAGACTGTTCATCACTGGGCTGCTTGCAAAGGACTCAACATCTTTCACAACAAAACTGCATAGTGCTTTGCCACCCTCTGGTGTGGTGTGTCAGTATTTTATCTGACCACTCATATCTTTGTAGACAGCATGTCCTCTTTAGTGCCTGCACATGCTTCCTTGTATAACAACCTGCTTTGGTAATGTCATAAAATGTGTGTTAATATCCATCCCAGGGCAGTGTAAACAATTGGAAACATAAGGGGGAGAACTTTGACCAGCTTGGAGTTCTTCCAAAGTCAGTTTTGTCTCATGAAAAAGTACAGTTTGTCTTCAGAGCTTCAGGAAGTTCCTTACAACCAAAAGTAGCAGCATAGGTGTAATAAACAGGATCCAACGCTTGCAATTAATTTTTTAATGTAATACTGTAATTAGATATTAAATTTATTATGTTGAAGGATGCTAATGACCACTCTCTATAATAGGAGATTTGCTGTATCCAAAATACAGGTGTCCTTCAAGACCATGATAATTTCCTTTATGGGTTGGTCTTAGAGGCTTGGTTGGTTCTTTTTAAGAGTGGTAGAGGCTGTAGATTTTATTACTTAGCCACAAAAATGTGTTTGTGCTCAGCATGAAAGCATTCTCATTTTTACTCTCATCTTGACTAGCAAAACCAAAAACTTAACAGGTCAAAACAGCTCCATCAGACACTGCTTATTTAATTAGTTTGCAAGTCAGGATGTTTCTGTAGTAGTCACAAATATTTTACCTTCTAGGTTGCTTTCTTGGTCAGTATTTTCTCCTGAGGTAGAATTGTTATTTTTGTTATGATACAGTCCTTGGCTAACAGTCAATGGTTTCCAATTCAATCTCTTCCGTTGTACTTGCTGTAAATAAAAGGATATTGTTATCAATTGGCAGAGGGATTGGAAGGCCAAGATTCCAAAATTACCTGTGTTAATAGCTGAGATATTTTGAACATTTTAGTATTAACTCAAGCTTGCTCATCTACAATTAGGTTTTTAATACTTATTTTAAAATTATTTAGCTGCATAAAGAGGTCCTCACAATCTTTAAAGTTACGCCAGTTTCTTCCAGCACAAGGCTAAAGACGCCATGAAAACTTAAATCTACATGGCCCGTCCTTAAACCTCTCTTCACGACTTCTGAAAGGAGGGCTCTTCTGAGGAGGAATTGGGGCAGAAGTTAGGTCCTTGCTTTGGACCATATTCTGGGAGATGACACAAGTTTCTGGAACTGTGGTTTTCCCGAACTCTGCCAAACAACTTTATTCAATTCAGCTCTGTAGGAAGATTGGTTTTAACTGGAGGAAGAGGCGTTATCCAAACAAAACCTTGTATATTCTGACATGATGGGAAAATTTTCAGCAGTTGCAGAAGCTTGTGAATGGTGTGTGTACCATGAAAACAGCAGCAGCCCTTAAGAGCTGTATGTGAGTGACAGAAAGGAAGAGGCAGCTCAAACCAAATTTATTTCTTCTTTTATCAGGTTTTTCAAAGTTGACACAAAGTCTGGACCATGAGGCTTAGCATGCTCAAGTATCTGTATTTGTCTAGTAAAATACTCATAACTATTGCTGCTTGTTGTAATGTAACAGCTTAAGCAGCACTCATAGAATAAATACAGACCTTTTAGCTACAGGGCAAGAAACCACTAGTGGATATGCACTTCCAAAGTAGGGAGGTAAACTCCAGAAATGTTTTGAAGTGGTAAAAGAAACTTCTAATTCCAAGGATGTACCTAAGAGCTTGATTCCAGGCCTGTAATGTGGCATCTTGCCTTGCTACCTAGGCCAAATACCTCTGGCTGTGGCTTGGAAATTTCTTCTCTAATATTGTGAGTGTTCTCTCCAGTGCAGCCCTCATGTTCCCTTGACTTGCTTTTCATTACTGTTGTCTTTGGTATGTGTCAGAAGTTTGGTTTGATATTAGCCAGTGTTTGTTGCAGTCTGCAACTGGATCAAAGGTGAAGACAGATGAAGGGGGGGTTTAAAAGGAGAGGGAGAGGTGCAGTCCTTCATGAACTAAGGTGGGGGTCACTCCCAAGGGCCATTTGATTATTTTCCCCTAGGATATACTTTTCTGGTGTGAACTCTCAAAGAATTGCTGATGCTCTTGACTTTGTCCCCTGCTCTCTGATGGGGGGTTATTGCAGCCCTTACCTTTTCTCCCCAGGTTTTGCAATCAGCAATGTTGGGAAGTGTTTTATTATTTCTGATGTGAAACATATGAGGTAGGTGTCCTGTGGCTTGTTATGCATGTAAATATCTGTTATTCAGTTGCCTCAGCTAATAAAGAGTTAGAACAGGATAACTGATTCTGAGCCCTTCAGTCTTGTTTCTCAGTGTCCCTGTTTAGTGCCTTTATGGCACAAATTTTAGGCTCAAACTTCAGACTTGAAAACTCTATACCTTGACTTCATTCTTAGAAAGATACCTGTGAGTTTGTGGGTTGTCTTCTTCTGAAACAAATACAGGGATTTATTACATAGCCACATGAAGCAGATCAGAATGGCAGATACTGCAGCAAGAAATGCAAAGAGAACTGCTACAAAATGTAAATCTTCATAGATAATCTCTGTAGGGAGAACAGAAAAAAGTATTATAGAATTGATTACAAACAGATCGATGTTTAAACATAGGATAAAGTCAAGAAGTCTCATGTTGTTTGTACCGTAAACATTGACAATGATGGTGGCGTAGGCATTGGTTCCATACTCCTCTGTTACCGTAACAAAATAGTAGCCGGCATCTCGCATGCCCACGTTGAGAAGCTGTATAGAGCCATTTTCAAAAGTAGTCACTCTGTCCTTGTAGACCGTGGATATGTTAACATAATTCCCACTTTTCCACTCAACAATGCTGGTGGTGCCCCAGCTTGACACATGCTTCCACTCAATGGTGGCGACACCTCTGCAAGAGTATTCCACTGAGAGGAGGATGTTTTGTGCCACTGTTGCATTGATGTTGGGTTGTGGAACGACTAAAGATACTCCTCCGGGAGCTGAAAGACAAAGGAGGGAGACGAGTGAGGAGGTGATGCTGCACCAACTGTCTAGGGCAGGTTGGAACCTCTGGGTGTGATCCATCCTACCTGTCTCAGTGGTCTGTTTTAAGAGAGGATAGATTATGCTTTGCAGTTTCTATTTTTGCTCTCCATAAAAGTAACATACGTACCTACATTAAAGACTAAATACACACATAATTGGTGATAGCAAAAATGTTTCTATCATAGAGGACGAGTAATTGCATGTGTTTCAATATTTCGACCCAAATTGAAAGGAACTTTGAAAAGGTGTTCTTGGGAACAGGGGCATAACATTTTCTGAATACTGAGCAATACTTTTGTGTTCATCTGTAACTAGTTTTCTTTTGAAATCCTGCATTTAAATGGAAAGTTTAATCATCATGTCCAAGGTAACCTATAAATTAATTAACTACCGTCCCTCAAAAGCAAAACCTGTAGTAGGCCTAAATATGTGAAGACTTGGCAAAGACTTGGTCATGTTTTCAGGATGTGTAACCAACATTTGAAACATGAACTTCTGAAAGGCAGCCAGTTATACGCCAGCACAGATAAATTGCATGTAACAAAGGGACACAGTTCCATGAGAAGCCGGGGACTTCACATCTGATATCTAGGCAAAAAATGCATATTAAAGAATGTTTCATTCTCATCTAGTACCTCCTAATGCAATTATGGAGCTGTTTGTAACTGTGAAACTGAACTGACCACTTAGTTTAATGTATAACTGCAATAATTTCTGCTTGAATGTGGGCGCAAAGATTTGGATGAACACCAACATCTGAGTTTTAACCAGCGTATGTTTTTTCTTCATATTAGCAGCATGTTTGGGACACTTGGCTAGGTACTGAAATCCTGTTATCTCTCCACAAAAATCAAAGCAGACAAAAGGCAGATAAAGCACAGAGTAAGGCTGGATGCCTTTTCCTGGTTTGCCTTGGAGCAGCTCACCCGCCCTCCCCTCCTGCTGTGGGAACAGCCTGACTGCAAGAGCAGAATGAAAAAGTAATGCTGACCTGCAAATGTCTGTAATGTAGTGAGTAGTGAGAATGAGACCCTCAGCTGCACTGCAGGAACGAAAAGCAGGACCCCTGGGGGTGATCCTGGAGGTTTTGCAGAGCCTTCAGGGATGCAAATGATTAAAAAGGGCAAAGAAAAAAAATCTCTAAGGGAAAGAAATTACTTCTAAAAATCTTAAAATAAGAATCCTCTCTGAACAACCACAAATGGAAGAGCTGGGTAAATGAATTACAAGATGTATTTGGGATCTGTAGCAGAATTCACTAACGCTGCTGGTCAAGGTAAGGCAAGGAAGCTCAAGAAGCCAGTTCAATTCCCAGGCCCTCACCTATGGGACCAGATAGGATCTAGACTTTTTCCAAGTTAACACTCTTGGGATTCTCCCTTCATGGGCTTTGTCATGTGTTGCCCAGTCCTCCTGCACGAACATTACACTTTTTGGGCAGCCCAGTGCATCCTCTGCTGAGCTGTGGTCTGCTGTTCAGCCTGTGTGCATGCAGGAGAGACTAACCAGAGCTTTGAACACCGGGTTTGTGCCAACTACAGACACAGAACAGCCGGGAACCTCTGGTAATTGCTGCAAATTGTTCCAATTGTTTTCTGCTCCCTGTGTTTATTTAAAGGCCTTTCCCACTGTTTCTGACCCAACGGGAGCTGAGTGTCTCCCCTCAGTGACCCTTTTATGTTTTTGATAGAGATGTGGCTTTGTTTTGAATATATGGTTGCAAAGTAAGCGTAAAAAAAATAATTAAAAATATTTCTATTCAATTATTTACCAAAGTGTTCTGTCCCTATCTGGCATGCAAAGCTAAAGGAGGCAATGCAATATCTAATAATTCAAAAGTATTTTTAATAGGCAGTGTGCCTAGATCACCTGAACAGGTCTAATCCCAGCAGAGCTGCACCAGGCTGCAGAACAAACATCACACCCACTTGCAGGGCCGCTCTGCTCTGCTGCTTGCAAGACCAGACCCTTCACACCCAGTAAAACATGCACCCAGGAGAAGAGGGTATCAGTGCTGCTCAAAGCATTGAGAGTTCGCTGTCCTGGCATGCTGCTCTACTCCAAAGTATTTGCCTGGCCGAGTGTCAAAGTGGGAAGTGCGGCTCTGTGTACCAGAACTGGCCGTAGCAACGCAGCTGGGCCTGCAGCGTGCCGGCGAGTGGGTGGGAAAGGGCTGGCGCCGAGGGGCCTCCAGGCGGGAGCTCTAAACTAGGGGGACGTCACTAAGACAGAGTTCTGAAACCCCTGGGCCAGTTCCTCCACCCTTTGGTGTCCTATTTATTTGTGTGTCACCTCTGATGATGGAGTGTGTGGCGTGTCAAAACCAAAGTTGCTGGTGGCATTGACAATCCAGTCCCCCGAGGTGGGTGGGGTTGGCAGCAGCCTCCTCCAGCCCTCGCTGGGAGAGAGTGCTGTCCCATCCCCACTTACCCACCCCGCGGTGCTAGGTTGCAACCCACCTTCTCTCTTCACCGCCACGTTTCCCAGCGTGACCCGCAGCCCTTTGGGCTGGTTAACCGGGGTTGTTTTCCCTTCCATGCCTTGTCCCCTGAGTTGCTGGAAAAGCAGGGGGCCAGAGGCTGCAGCTGGGGCCGCCCCCGCCGGGAGCGGGCGTGTGGCCGGGCCATGGGGCTCGTCCCCTCCGCAGCCGCGGCTCCCGCCTGGGCGGCCGCGCTGTGCAGCCCCGAGCTGGCGTTGCTCGGCTCCTCTGCTCCCTCCGAGCAGCAGGAGCGGGGACGAGCCTCCCCAGACCATGTGCAGCCCGCACAGAGCCGTGATGCCTGCCTGAGCCCCGGTATGTCCCGTCCCCATCCCCTCCCCAGCCTCTCCCGGCTACGGCCGGGCCGGGCAGAGCGTTGGCCGCGGGCGAGGGAGTGACAGACGCTCTGCACCGTCCCGAACAGATGTCGGGCTCTGGGGCTGAGCTGGGGTATCGCGGCGAGGAGGAGAAAAGGGCTAGAGGAGGAAGTGGGGAGACAAGGACGGAGTCAGACACTTACTTTGCAGAGCCCACCCGGCGGCCAGGCAGAGGGTGACGGTCCCCACGACGACGCCCCGTCCCCGGCAGCCCTGCAGCGGTCTCATCAGCGAGAAGCCGATGCCCCAGGGGTTGCATCGAAGTGTTTCGGCCGGCCGGCGCGGCCCGACCCCGGGGGCTGCCTGCCCCAGGCCTCTCCCTCGCTTCTCTCCCTCTTCTTCCTCCCGCTCCTGCCGCGGCGCCGGGGCTGCTCCCAGCTCCCCCCCGCACCGGCCCCCGGGCGCTCCCCCGCCTCACACCCCGCGATCCTCCGATCCGGGCTGGAGATGCAATTGGCTGAGGAAGGGAAGGCGCTGCCCGGCCGCCGGTCATCGCCCGGCCGGGAAATGAGCGCGATGGGCGGCCGCGGGGCCGCGCAGCCCTGCCCGGCTCTGCCGCTGCCCGCCCGACCCGGCCGGAGCCAGGAGCAGGGAGCCGGGAGCCGGGAGCCGAGCCCGCGGTCGGGACACCCGGCCGAGAAGGCTCTTCTGTTGCAATTGCACATCCACGAGGGAAATTTCCCTTCGGAGTGTTAAAACTGACTTTATTGCTCCGAGGAGTCTGGTGATGCAGCAGGTGAGAGGGTGGGACTGGTCAGCAGCATCTCTGTGTCCCCAGGGGTCATCCCTGATGACCATGCTGGAAAATGAGACCGTTTCCCATCCCATCGTATCCAGCACATGCACAAGGTGCTCCTCTCTCCCTTCCAGAGGAGGCCAACCAGATAAGGTCCCCAGAAATGCTTCTTTTTTAGGACATTGCCCATGTCAATGTGAGTCAGTAGGAAATGGCATTAGAAAACACAAAAGAGTCTTGAAAATCCATACTTGCTCAGAGGCAGCCTTGTATATGGCTGCCAGAAGCCATATACATCCCCAGGATTGCTTCTCCTCTGACCAGGGAAATAGTTGCACACCAGAACAGCCCGTTTGCAGGTCTTCCATCCTCCTCAAATTTCCCTCTCCTCAAGTTTTCACTAGTTGGTTGTGGGTAAAAGAGAGACATTTCAGTGTGCTGGTCAGCTGAAGAGGTACAGCTGAGATCTTCCAGAGCCCTCTGTGCTGGGCAGTCATGTTTCCCACTGCACTGTATGGAACAGTGCTGGCTTCCCTAGTACTGGTTGTCTGTGAGGGTAAGAGGTGAGTCCCACAGGGGTCTGGCTGGCTAAAGCACAGCACTGGGCAGGAAGCTGAGCACGAGTAGGTCTGGGCTTGCACGGGGCTCAGCTGTGGGGGACCCACTCCCACTGGGGCTTCCCAGCTAGTGTGATGCTGTCACATGAAGCCAGGTCAAAGCTTCTCTGTGCCATTATGGCTTCCGTCTCACAGACCTCAGAGGGAACTTCTAGGACTTAAGTCAGGCCTTGACAAAAGAGAGCGCAATCTGCATGGCCTCCAAAGCCTAGATTTGTTTTTGGTTTTGTTTGTGGTTTTTTTGTTTGGTTGGTTTTTTTTTGTTTTTTTTTTTTTTTTTGTGTTTGTTTGTTTGTTTTCGTTGTTGTTTGGTTTTTTTTTAAGAGCCATAGAATCAGCTGCACTGGAAGACAACTCTGAGATCATCAAGACCAACCCTTGATCCAACACTATGGTGATTATAGATCACGGCACTAAGTGCCACATCTGATCTCATCTTAGAAACCTCCAGGGACAGTGAATCCACCCCCTCTCTGGGCAGGCCATTCCGATGCCCCATTACTCTCTCTGTAAAGAATATCTTTTAAATATCCAACCTAAATCTCCCCTGGCAGAGCTTATGCCCATGCCCTCTTCCTGTTGCTGGTTGCCTGGGAGAAGAGAGTGACCCCCACCTGGCTACAAGCCCCTTTCAGGTGTGATAAAATCACCAGTTTCCCCAAATTCTGGTATATTCCTTGAAGCTTCAGCAATGACAGGCAGATGAAGAGACAGGGGGATAGAGGCCAGCGAGGATGTACTGTCCAAATAAATGATCTCATATAGGTTTTTCATTCTGAAAGTGCATTTGCACTTTATGAGCTGAGGCAGTCTGTGAACTGCTTACCTTCCAACCCATCTTGAGTCAGGCAAAACACTGCCAGCTGGCTGAGGCAGATGATTGTCCCACTCTGCTCTGCACTGGGGCAGCCTCACCTTGAATATTGTCTACAGTTTTGGGCATTGCAATGTGAGAAAGATATTAAGCCATTAGAGTGTCCAAAGGAGGGCAAGGATGGTGAAGGGCCTTGAGGGGAAGCCATATGAGGAGCAGCTGAGGACACTTGGTCTGTTCAGCCTGGAGAAGAGGAGTCTGAGGGAGACCTCACTGCAGTCCACAATTTACTCATGAAGGGAAGAGGAGGGGCAGGCACTCATCTCTTCTCTGTTATGACCAAGGACAGGACCTGAGGGAATGGTCTGAAATTGTGTCAGGGGAGGCTTAGGTTGGATATCAGAAAAATGTTCTTCATCCAGAGGGTGGCTGGGCACTGGAACAGGTTCCCCAAGGAAGTGGTCACAGCACCAACCCTACCAGAGTTCAAGAAGCATTTGAAGGAGCATCTGTGATCTATCTGAGCTGTTCCTATGCTTTGCCAAATCCACTCTGCTGCATCAAGCCAACATTGTGCCCAGGTGTCCCTGCTGAAAGTGAAAATACATTAAAAAGTGTGTAGCCTCTCTCTGGGAGAGATTCCCACTGGCAAAGCTACTTCCTGATTCCATCACTTCATGGCAGTATTAAAGAAGGTCTCATGGTGATGTGACTCTTTTTTTTTTTTTTTAATTTTCCTCTTTCATTTCTTTCAACTTTTATTTAAATTATTTTTGAGCTTTTGGCCCAGTGACCTATTTTGACAGATCAATATATGGGGCATATGCTCATATAAAATGAATTGAACTTTGCCTCTTTGAAATGTATCACACTGATTGCATGGACTTAATACACCCTATTGGAAAGACAGATGTTAGACATGAAATTGAAATCCAGGTCTGCAGCTCTTCTAAAATATTGGCAGTTTTGGCTTTGCAGTATAGGTCAGATGTTCAGTTCTGGGATAAGAAATGAGTGTCTGTGTTCAGCATCAATAATTAACAGCAAAGAGCTTTTAGATTCCTTCTTTTTAAACAGAAAACTATAAAATATCTAGAGGTTGGGTTTTTCAATATATATTGCACACCAAGAAATTCAGTAACATCACAAAATGCAGCATTAAGAAAGCATTTAATCAAGCTATTATAAACCATATTTATTTGAAAGTTGGCTGGTTCCTTTCTACCTGGCAGCCCACTAGGAGCAATGCTCTCTCCCTCTGTGGTGCAAACATCCCTTCTGCAAGGGAGGAGGTTTCTCTTAAGCAGAAATGCATTGAGGTGTGAAAGGTCAGCAATGGGTGAGTGCTTTGGGCAGGGTGGGAGCCCAATGACAGGGAAGGGGAGCAGCAGAGGGCAGGGAGGATTTTCAGGGCAGGCTTCTTGCTAGCAGCCTATGGAGGAGTGTGGCCATAGTGAGCTGCACTGTGGGGGCTGGTTTTGGGGATCATGGGGTGCAGCCCCATCAACAAGTTACTACAGAGAGAATAATTTGTCTTCAAGGAGTCAGATTAATTTAAGTTGGGAGAGATCCCTAAATTCATCAAGTCCAACTGTTAATTCAGCACTGCCAAGTACACCACTAAACCATGTCTCTAAGCACCACATCTACAGTCTTTTAAATACCTCGAGAGATAGTGACTCCACCACTTCCCTGGGGAGCCTCTTCCAGTGTTTGACAACACTTTCAAAGAAGCAATTTTTACTAACACATTGCCTAAACCTCCTCTGGCACAACCTGAGGTCATTTTCTCTTGTACTGATGGTAGCTATATTATAGGTTAGCAGCCAATCTAACCTTAATGCCTGACCCCTCTGAGTCTCCCCCAGCCTCTGCCTGCCTCCCAACACCCCAAATGCAGTGGGGGATGAGCTTCAGCAATAACGTCCTGCTGTTGGGATGGAATTTGAATAGTATGCTGTGGATAAGCTGGTGTGTACGTCCTGAACTGTGGTCCAGTGTGGGTGCTTGGGCATCAGTGTGAGGCTTCAGCGGTGGAGCTGTTTCTGCCAGGTGTGAGCAAATGGATGCACCCTGCCTGGCTCTTTTGCAGGATTGCTGATTTGGTAGCTAGCTTGGGGTAACTTTACAGGAAGGCCAGATTGGAGAGTTATTCCTGATTTTACTTACCTAAGCATATTCTTGATGTATTTTCCTAACAAAGCTTTTTATTAAAAGTAAAATCCTGTCCAACCACATCCAGATGAAGCTATTGATATACCACTCCAGGTTATAGATGTTTCATCCATTAGTGCTGCTCTTCTGGTTTTACTTTTGTCTGCTTGTCAAACAGCAGTTCTAAGAAACACAGACATATCAAGCAATATAGTGCAGTCTAAAAAATTAGTTTTTCTCTGTTTGTTACCAAGTTGCCTTAAACTAGCAGGCTCTGGCAATGTACATAAAATAAGGCTTGTAAAAGATTAGGCTCACAATCCCCCCACAACCTTAGATACCTGCAGATTTTATTGCCATATGTTCAGTATTTTAAGTTTCCCTTTCCCTTCTCTTTGCTAATTTCCATTATTTTAAGCAGGTTTTTCCTTCCTTCTTGTGTCAAGACGTTAGATGACAGTCTCTCAGGTTTGTCTGGAAGGCCTGATTTCTCTTTCTAGTGTCATTAATAATGGAACAAAACCACATTAACAATTGCAACAACAGCCACATAGGAGCCAGAAAGCTTATTTTGCTCTCTAATATACTGCATTAGTCATCTGAAGTGCTTTATATAGAGGGCTTGCTTTGTTTTTTCTCCTCACCCTTTTGCATTGATTTCTTTTGGACTCAACAAAATGCTTGACCTTGTCTTTTGCTGAAGAAAAGATGAAAAAGACACCAGAGTTAAAAATTCAAAGAGATTACAGACATGAAATAGCCCTTTAGATATAATTTCATCCTGCAAGAAGTCATGGGAGGAAACTGGGCAAAGAATTGTTAAGAGGGACTGCAGGACATTGCATCCACAGGGTCAGAGGGCTGTGAAAGCTGTTTGTCACTGCCTTGAGATGCTTTTGATTGATGCAGTGAGCTGACAAACAACTGGCAGAGAGCAGGAAAGAGCTGCAGGCTTCTGAACAGGCAAAAGTAATGTACACCAGGCACAAGAGTAGTCAAAAAATAGGAAACATCCTGCTGGCCCCTCCTCTTTCACATGGAGCTGGTGGTCAAGGCATCACTTATTCTGGTCTTCTGGAAGTGACAAGAACATTCATTGTGAGGTGTTGGTGTATAAAAAAAAATTCATTCGGCATCTGAAGTAGAACCTGACCAATTCCACACTTTGCATGTCAGTAGTTTCTTTTACCCTTTTATGTTTTTTTTGGCTGAAGCACAGTACAAAAAGCCCTTCTTTTAACCCAAATCAATCAGTAGTTGTAAGAGGAGAGACCCTGTGCAGTTCTGGTCTGTCAGCATTCCTCTACTTTTTAAGCTATCTGGACTGCCTGAGTCTCCCTGTGTGTTTGGTCCACGGGTTTGCAGGTTAGGAAAAAAAGTCAAATGAAGATGCAGAATTGTGTATGCAAGAATGCACAGGTTCTTAGTAGAAGGGAGACATTTGGAAACAGCTTTTATCAAATTGGAGGTACTCAAAGCACACTTTTGAGCTGGGTGATTGCATTCCTCCATGAGGTGCTGTTATGGCATTAAAACTGTTCCAAGTTCATCCTCCTGTGTTTACAGAGTGTGTAATATCCCCATGTTCTTTCAATGAGAAACCAAAGCACAAAGTTACTTTTTTTTCCTAGAAAATTTATGTCAATACAGAAAAAATAAATCCTTGCTGTCTTGAGTCTCTGAGGTGGTCTTATCCTACCTCTCTGAGCAACCTGTTTCACTGTTTCACCATCCTCACTGTAAAAATTTCTTCCTTATATCTAATCTAAATCGACTCTCCTTCAGATTAAAAACATTACCCCTTTTCCTATCTCTACAGTTCCAGCTGATTTTACTCTTCATCTGACCTATATTCCTCAGGACAGTGAACTCTAACAGTGCATTATCACTGCAGTCCAGGCTGCCTTGATTCTTGATGTCAGTGATTAACTCAACTTGCACTGCGGTAAAAATAAAGCAAAATAATAATGCTTTTCCAATGAAGTAAAAACAATTATGTTCTAGTTTGTCCAGGGCACCAGGAGGTCAGTTATTCATATAAGCCTTCACCTCACAGCAATGTCTGAAGTTATTGTCTACTGCTTAGAAAAGGTCTTGGTTAGTGTTGCACCATAGCAAGAATATTTAAGAGAAGCCTTTATCACATGTAAGATTCATCTGACCATTTTTCGAGGTACTCGAGTTCTACTTTGCTGACCCATGGTACTTCTCATTTTCGATCATTAGCAGTATCAATATTTTCAATTGTAAAATTCAGCAAAGGGAAAGGCATGTCTATCCACTGTGTGCAGAATGAAAACAATCTCAAAAAGTGGCAAATGCAAAAGGATTTCTTATGTCATCCCTTTTACCCCTCTGACTTTCAGTGCTATCCTCTCCATTACCAGAATAGCACAAGCTTCTGTCATCTCAAATCTTGGGATGCCCCAGCTTCTCAAGCCTGTCTCCTGTCTGCAATTTGGTCACTGTCCTAAGATGCCGGAGTACTGATATGTACAGATTGAGTGAGAAATCAAATAAAATTAAGAGTGAGTAATAATTAAGCAAAGCAATAATTAAGCATCATTAAGCTTGTATAGTTGAAATGGACCATTTAAATATTCACACTTTAGTCTCAACCGCATTTTTTATGTGGATCACCTGAACACCTCTCCAATTCATTTGGCATGAATCTGGTGCAAAGAATTTACTTGTCAGCACAGCTGTGTCCTTGCATGGTCTAACTGAGCTGGTGAAACCAGAACTTTCTTTTTCTACCACTGATTAGGTTCACTCTGATTTTGTCAAAGTGCTAAGCAAGGGCTGCCACAGGGTTTCTCTAGAGAGCCCGACTTGATGGTCCTCACTACAGGCAGCCTTGTTGTCTGTGTTGGTTCCTATGTCTGAACACAGCTCCTCTAAGCCAGCTGGGAATATGGAGCACTGAAACAAATCAAGTCAAGCTCGTCTGGCCCTGCAAAACGACTGCTGAAGTATGTGAGGCATGTGGCCTTTCAAATAATGACTGTGATTGAGCAATGGTGGTGTAATTATGGTGTCTCCAGTGGAACTAAGTATGGGTAACTCAGAGCAGTTACAGCTCAGACCCTTGCACACTCACCATGGATGGTTTCCTCCTGGAACACCACAGACATCACAATGTCAATTATGGCCTTGGCCCTATGCCCCACCTCATCCTGTGTGAGTAGAGGATTTAGAACTACTCCAAGCATATCAGATATGGAAACCTCATTGATATTTCACCTCTAACTTGCAGGAGTGCAGTGTGAGTAGGTGGCTGTGGAAGAGGTCATGCAGTGCCACCACTGACAGCAGAAGACCTCCCAACAACTTTAACAGCGTCAGCCTTTGGGTGATGAGCTGCAACAGGCTGCAGTGTCTTGCCAGGGCCCAAAGGCCACTGATCACTTGTGGAAGTGTTTATCTGGCTGGGAAGTGGCAAGCAATGGTGCTTGGTAGGAGTCTGTCTCCTGGTGAGGACATTTCTGCTGATACTGGGAGAGCACCACGCAGGTTGTGAGGAAAGGCGTGCTCTGCAAGGGGAGTGCTGGCTTGTGTTACTGGGGGCTAAGCTTAGGCAGTGCTAGAGTGTAAATATTTAAAACCTCTCTGCAATTTCCATATCTGGGTAAGGAGTTCAGCAGCATTTGTCCCTAGAACATCTTGTGAAGAATGGTGATCAACACGTCCCAATAAAGCATGTCCCACAACATGTGCCAGGACAGCAGTGTTTGAGGAAAAAGCATCTTAAAATCTCTTAGCAGTTCAGTACTTTTTCAAAACTCATTTTGAAGGACAGTAGACTCTCTGTTTTTATCCAGGGTAATTCTGAATATGTTTTCACCAGAGGGATATTTAGAACGATACAGTCCAACTAAAAATGCAGAGACCAAACAGTGGCTTATGCACTCTCTTGCCTACAAAATGTAACAGGAGGAGCAGCGAGCTCAGTCTCTGTCCTATCTCTCCTGCTAGCCCTAGTTTTTTCCAGCTTCTCAAGACACTTCTTTCTCCTTTCTTGCCATGTAAATCAGGATTAGCACCAGGGTTTTGCATTGCCCAGCAAGTTGTACCAGGAATTTTTAGTGATGAAGAATCCATGTGAGTCCTTGGCAAATTGTTCTAACATTTAATGGATCTGACATTTAAAATTACGAGCCTTATTTGTAGAGTCAATTTGTCTGATTTTAATTTCCAGACACTGGATGTTGTCATAAGCTCTGCCTGTGAGAAAAAAAAAAAAATTTAAAAAAATTAGACAAAGTAGCAGAAGCATGCTCTGGGAAAGATTGGTCCATTTGGATCTCCTGATTACACTGCATAGTATCACTTGGACCTTCCTTTCAGGACAACACAGCCAATAGCTGAGACTGTGATACACCTGATCTGTCTGTAGACACCTGCACTGGATTGTCCATGAGCCCATACTTACCTGCAGCTCATTTGACCAGCTGAGCACAATGTGTGGGCTGGTCCTCATTGCCTATGCACTCACTGGTAAGTGCAGTACAGTAGCACAATGCCAAGAATCAACCTCACTAGAGGTTCAGATACTGGATGATAATTTCCTACTTGTAATTGCATTTCAATCCTGTCATTTAGCCAGTTGCTAATCTACCTAATGTACATGGCATTGATTTTGTATTGTTCTCCTTTTGTAATCAAATTTCTGTCTGATACGATCTCAGATGCTCCACAGATGAGCTATAAAAATGTCAAGGAAAACCAAGACAATGGAAGCCTCAGGGTAACTCAGTGGATCCTGCCAGTTCAGGCAACAATAGGTTGCTGTGCACTTACTGGTGTTTGCTGCTTTAAGTCTGTCTACTGCAAGTATTTCATCTGTCAGTTCAATCGCAGCTCCCAGACCATTCACTGTTCATTTTGTGGGACTGTTAGTGCATGCCCTGGATCTTTTTTGAGTGAACCAACTCGTTTACTTGAAATGAAAATTCAAGTGCTGTTCTGGAGACAGTTCATCTCGGATCACCCAGCGGACAGAGATTTGTCAAGATTTGACTGCTCCAACTTCTGCAATCTTCCACTTCTATTCCAGCGGACTTTGTACCCCATCTGATTGCATTAACTCTACAATTTGGCCTAGGAGTCTGGACTACTCTATCATGCAGAAGTATTTAGCCCTGTAGACAAAGAGTCCACAAAGTCTTCTCCCTGCCCTGTGGAGTGACCTTGCCCAGTCAGTGTCCAAGAGGCTCTTCATCTCATTTGAGGTAACAGACTAAAATCTAGTTCTACCACTCTTTCAGTCTGAAAGTTCTTTTTCCCATTTTTAGAACCTTCTTCCTCTTTGTTGTGCATAAACCACAGTGGTATTAGGAGCCACTGTGATAAGAGTTCCTATCACATCCATTTCAACGAAGTGATCCAGACCTTTCTGGCCTTTTTGTCCCAGCTTTCATTAGTTTTTGTAAACAATTTCATACAGCCAAGTAAGCTGGAGTGGACAATTTTGGGCTGAGACCACTGTATGGCAGCTAAAAAAAAAAAAAAANTTTTTGGAAACAAAAAAAAAAAAAAAAAAAAAAAGCATAACTTTATGGTAACTTTAAATGAAACATTTCTAAGATTCATTTGATTCATCTGTTTGTTATTGCCAAAGGCTAAAATGAGAACATAACTGAAAGGAGTCTGGCCCACCAAAGGGATGCTACTGCTGAAGACATTTCAATTGTGCCATGAGACTGTTGTTGCACTCTTCCAGGGTCACAAAATCACACAAAGAGTGGTGTGAGAAGGCTTCTCTGGTGATTCTTTAGTCCAACCTCCTGTTCAGAGCAGGGTCAGTGAAAGTAGGTTTCTCAGACCTGTGTCCACTTGGCTTTGTGTATCTTCAAGGGTGGAGACTTCTCAACCATTCTGAGTGACCTGTTCCAGTGCCTGATCACACTTACAGAGAAAAAGACGTTTATGGATTATCCTGTGTTTCAGCTTGTGCCCATTGCCTCTTGTCCTCTCACTGGGCACCACAAAGAACCATCTAGCCCCAGTCTCACCTCCCCACACTCCCCATGGTATTTAAAAACATTGATAAGATCTGCCTGAGCATTCCCTTCTCTAGGCTGAGCAGTCCCAGTTCTCTTCCGCTCTCATTGTGTGACATATAGTCCAAATCCTTAATGCTCTCTTTAGTCCTTCACGGGACTCTCTCTCTCACCAGGACTGAGCAGAGAGTGAAGGATCATCTTCCCTGACCATGCTGACAATGCTCTGCCTTATGCAGCTCAGCAGGCTGTTGGTATTTTTTCTCACAAGAACACATTACTGGCTTGGCTCTCAGCCTATCTCATGCCTGGGGTTGTTCCTCCCCAGGTACAGGACTTGGCACTTTGCTTTGCTGGATTTCATCGGGTTCCTATCAGCCAATTTCTTCAGCCTGTCCAGGTTCCTGTGGATGGCAGCACATCCATCTACTGGATGAGCCACTCCTCCTTGTTTTGTATGGTCTGCAAACTCAGCGACTCTGCTGTGCCCCAACATTGAGGCCATTAATGAACATGTTAAACAGTAGTTTAATGTGCCAGCATTAAACTTTGGGTCACACTAGGTTTTGGCTTCCATTTGGAGTTTGTGCTGTGGATCACAGACCTGTGAACCTGGAAGTTCATCCACTTTTCACTCCACCTCACTGTCCACTGTATCAAACCTGTAATTTATCAACTTGTCTGTCAAGATTTTGTTAGAGACAGTGTTAAAAATCTTGCTAGAGTAATGATTAATGACCTCCACTGGTCCAGTGTTGGAATTAAACTGCCCTCCAGCTATGGACATAAATTCTTACATGATGCAAAAAGACTGTTTGCCATATATAACAGAGCATTCTTCCAAAGATCTCAAAATCCTTCTCAGAATGAGTTAAAATGCTATCCCTCTTATAGGGACTGGGAAAGCAAAGGATAAGCCAGTCAAGTGAGTTGCTTCAGGGTGATTTGAGAAGTTGAACTTGTGATCAGGATCAGGTAAGATAGCTGGTGGAAAGAAACTGAGGAGGGGAGGAGGCCAAGACAGATGCTGCAAGAGACCTGCCAACAGATTTTAAAAAACAAACAAACAAGCAAACAAACAACAAACACAAAACAACTATTTGCCCATTTGGCCAAAGGACTTTGTTCTTGAGGTGGTTTAATGTTGAAGAAAGATAATTCCCATCAGAATTCAGGAAAACTTAATCTATGCATGTTTTGCAATGTTCATGCTCCTGTGTCTGATAATAGAAACCTTGCTCTAGTTTATATTCTTCTTCTTCTCTTGATTATTCCATACTTCCCAAATTCCAGATGCAAAGGTGATCCTGCCCTTACCTGGAGGCAGAAAAACCCATGCAGCATCATTACCATCCCTGGGGATGATGGATCACCTTGAAGTTTTATGGATCAGCAAAGAAATACAGATTTTTTTAAACATACTTACAAATGTTCTACTGTGGAAGATCAATGCCTTTCAATTCTTTTCTTGGAGGTGCACAAAAGCCAGTGGTGGCCTAGAGCAAGAAAAGTTATTAGAAGACTAAAATGCTCTGCTAACTGAGCTGGTATTTTCTGCATCAGAGATTGTAGCAAAATCTGAGAACTGCAAGGCAAGACTGGTGTGGCATGTGAGGAAAAGCCAGGGAGCATGGAATTTGCATGGAAAAAATGAGAGGCTTACACTGGCACATGCAGCTCTTAGTTCACCTCAAAGCATCTTCCTGGCAGTGCTAGGAATGTCTGGCAAACCTAGATGTGTTTCTTTGCTTGCTGGATGCAAATGTTATTCCAATGAGGACACATTTAGGAAATCCTAAAAATTACATAAGTGAAAAGGGGATGAGATGCAAATTTCCCTTCAGTAATGTTATCTTCCTATTTTTCTCATCTACATAAACCAGACATCCAAAGATGCCTGGTGAGGATCTGGTGAGATGCCAAGAACTCACGGGAAACCAAATGCTTCCCAAATTGGAGGCTCAGGGTATTTTTTTGTGGTTTATTTTGGTTTGGTGTTTTGTTTGGGTTTTTGTTATTGTTTGTTTGGTTGATTGGTTTGGGTTTTTGTTTTGGTTTTTTGGATATTGTTTTTTTTGTTTGTTTGTTTTTAATTAGACATGACAGATAGGGTATTATTATCATAAAAAAATGTCAGAACCAGGTACCAACTGTCTAGGCTGAGGAAAGTTAATGAAAACTGAAACTGTATAGAGTCATTGGCATGAATTCATCTAAGGGAAAAAGGAGATAAATCCATATGTGGAGGGGTAAACTGGGGCCCTCCAGTAACCAAATGAATTTTTTATAAAGAAGGGAAAGGTAAATAAAGGAATACTGAACAGGTGGCAGTATTATGAGAGTAAGAGCTTCCTGGGAGCTGGGTCATTATCCCCCATTTCAGCAACATCTCAAGGACTTTGGATGTGCTGGACTGGAACAACTAGGCATTTCGTCATAAAGTATAGGCTAGAATTACTTTTATATTTATTTTACTTGTAGCTAATTGCTTTCAAAACTTTGTCTGACCTTGATGAATGTTTTCTTTTTAAGCTTGATGGGGGATGTTCAGAGGAGGGAGTCATAAAAGGAGATGCTATGCATTCAGGAGAGTTACAGTAATTGTGTATTTACCATTTTCCTCTCTTCACACAAAGCAGAGTGTTTTTAGTGGTACGAAACTTAGGGAAGCGTTGTAAGGGCAAAGTCTGGCTGAGTATGCCAGATACCCCTTTCAGTGCTGAGATTTTCCTCTTTCAAGTCTCTGAGAGTCTCTGTGGTGACTCTGGATGGTAACATGATGGGAGTGGTAACACTCTGTAGCAGTTTTGACCCGGTGTCTCCCCAATCTCCAGCCTCTCCTTTCCCAGAGGGAAAAGGAGAAAAATCAAAAAGCAACTAAGGGCAAAACAGAGTGGATATAATATTTAAATTTATTGCTATCAAGAAAAGAACTAAATAGTAAGAAATAAAAGTCTTAAAAACACCTTTCCCCCACTCTTACCTTCCTTCATGCCCTCCCTCCTCCCAGCAGAGTGGGGGAACTTGGAATGGGGATTTGCAGTCAGTTGCTGATTCTGCCACTGCTGATATGAATCCACCCTCTTAGGCAGCAGTTCTTCCCAACCTGCTGTCCTGTGAGTCACCCCATGGGGTGCAGTCAGGTCTCTGCACCCCGATGGTCCTCTGTGGGCTGCAAGGGGACAGCTGCTCCACCATGGTCCTCACCATGGGCTATGGGGGGCCACAGCTCTGAGTCCTTTCCCTGCTCTTTTGGGGTCCCTCACACAGGGGACAGTCCTCAATGGACTTCTCCAATGTGAGTCCACCCCCCAGGCATCTCCAGATGTAGGCATTTGGTTTTCAGAGCTGCTGTGTGGGATGGCTCCTGGGCTGCATCAAGAGATGTGGCCACAAGTGAAGGGAAGCGATTCTGCTCCTCTGCTCTGTTCTTGTGAAATCCCACCTGGAGTGCTGCACCCGGCTCTGGAGTCCTCAGCACTGAATGGGCATGGACCCACTGTAGTGGTTCCAGAGGAGGACACAGAAATGGTCAGGGGGCTGGAACATATCTCCTGTGATGATGGGCTGAGAGAATTGGTGTTGTTCAGCCTGGAGAAGAGAAGCTCTGGGGAGATTCCAGTACCTAAAGGGGGTTGTAAAAAGAAGGGAGAGGGATTTTTTTTTATATGGGCAGATAGTGTCAGGACAAGAGGCAATGGTTTTCAACTGAAAGAGGGTAGAGTTAGGTTAGATACTAATATGAAATTCTTTACTTGTTGGATGGTGAGGCAGTGGAGGAGGTTGCCCAGCTGTAAATGCGCCATCCCTGGAAGTGCCCAAGGCCAGGTTGGATGGGGCTTTGAGCAACCTGGTCTAGTGGAAGGTGTCCCTGCTCATGGCAGGGGAATTGGAATGAGATGATCTTTAAGGTCACTTCCAATCCTAACCATTCTGTGATTCTATGATTCTATGGTCAGGGAGCAGGGTGCTGACTTTGGCCTGAGGACATCAGCGTTCAGTCTCATCTGAGCCATGCAGCAGGTCTATGCCCTGGTTCAGGTGCAGTATGTCAGCTTTGGTATGCTCCACTCAAGGGGAGGTACAGATCCCCAAACTAGGTCACCTCTAAATCTTGCAGGCTGAATCAGCATACAGCAACTGTTATTTAACAAGAGCCCTGTTCTTCTGGCACTAAAGTAATGATAGCTTTGGTGTCTCCCATAGCTAAGCACGACCTCACATGCTCCCACCCAAATCACTGCGGTGTGAAAGACTTCAGTGGGTGACTGCCTAGAGCCACAGTAAATAGTGATGCTTTTAATTTTCAAAACAGGGGTTTTTCCCCTTTTCCAGACACATTATAATTAATATTTCATGGCAGTCTCTAGAGACCCAGGAAAGAATTTCTGGTCTTGACTTAATAAAGCATATCAGCAGGACTGCAGTGCATGGGTAGGTGAGTGTGCCCAGGTGTTCACTAGCACTGGGGCAAAGTGTAAGGCTGTGTGGTGGTTGTCTGATGAAGAGCAGAATCTCCACCTTGCTGAAGATGGATATTTCAAAGGAGATGAATGTTCCACAAAGGGAGCAGAGTCATCAATGCCATACCTAGGGCAAAGGGCTGCCAGTCCTCCTTCTGAGCCACAGCACTTGCCTTGGTACAGTTTAGAGTGACTCTTGGCTCCTTGCTGAGATTGCTACAGCCATGTGTGGTGGCACCAGTGGAGTTTCTTGCCATGCACATGCACATGCTGGAAGGAATTCATAGAGCAGCTTATTATTTTCACCATCAGCAGCTCAGTTGGCAGTGAGGACTCTGCTGTGGAGAATTTTGGTTATGCCAGTATATATCTTCCCTCCGACTGTACAGGTGTTTCCATGCACAGCATCTCCCACAACCACTTTGTAAAGGTACTGTGAATATGATTTCTGCTGGCTGTTGTGGGTGGATTGCAATGATCCCTGGTGAGCTGCTGCACAACTGCTGAGGGAAGTATATAATGACAGCCATCCATGAGCCATAGCTGCAGGATTCTCCTGAATCTTTAATTCAGCTCACATCTTAATGACCAGCCCCACTGTGGGATGTTCTTAGTCCATCAGACTTCAGGCTAGAGGCCAAACTCACTACTTAGCTGGGTTTCCTCTCTTCTGAGCCATTGAGAAGTTATGCAAACAAGGTAACAGGGGCCTTTCTATACTGACCTGTGGCCCGAATATTTTGGGATCTCACCCTCAGGATTTCATGTCCCTGCAGGAAGGTTTAGAATCAGTTTCTAGCACCTCTCAGTCATCACAGTCCTTTGAGTTCTCACACAGAAGTCTGTGTGTTTGTCCCACACCATCCTATCCCTGTGCTAGAGTAACACCTTCATATGAGCAATTTACCAGGTGTTTTAGAGAAAACTCCTTCAAGAGTCTCTCTGGCACCTCTATTTTTTTTCCATCTGGTTGAGTTTTTTAAATAGTGGCTATGTAAAACTTGCTTATCAAATATTTAAGAGCTGTTGCTTCATCTTGCTCTTCTGCTTCTGCCCTACCTGGTCACATGAGAAGGGATGTCTCACACATCCCCAGGCTATGGGATCAACTCTGGCTGTGTGGCCTGATACCACAGTGGGGAGAGGCATAAGCAAAAGTTTTTACTGTATCAAAGAAAACTTTGTAAAGCATGCAAGGAATGGTGCAGAGCTGATATTACTGCTGTAGTGGTTGCACTGCTTTCAGTAATCTGTGTTTATATAGGTCTGATGTGCTCCCAGGGTTGATTATGCTAAACCTCTAACTATGTAATAGAAACAGGTTTGTTTGCTTTTTTTTTTCCTTTAATCACAAATACCTAATCTATTAAACATTAATTTGTCTCCTTTGTGGTGAGAAAAGTATGTGAATTGGGAATGCCCTAAATGCTGGAGCATGATTTATAGTTTTGCTTTCAGCTGGGGTACCAGGAGCACCTTGAAGCAACCACTGCTGGGGCCTGAGGTGCCCTGTGGTCATTGTCGCAAGATTGTGCTCCATCGCCATGTGACTTTAATCACTGTAGGCTTCGAGCTCACACATCGTCTTTGGATGAAGAGAATGTATTTTTATTGCTCTGTGAGGACTTTAATTCGTTACTGGAGAGAGCAAAGGGAAGAGCAATGCTGTTTGTGCCATACTTTAACTGCTGAATGCACTGTGGCCTATCAAATAAAGCCCCACATTTAATCACAGTTCCTTTCTAGTACAATGCTTGGCAAACCCAACTGTTTCTCCATCTGCTGCAGGGGGATCATAATGAAATAGTTTTAAACAAGTCTTGGGGTTGTTTAAATGTCTTTAGGTAGTTGTGCACTGAATCTCAGAGGGCTCCATCTTTCTGATAGAGATTACTCAACTTGGTGGCCAGTGCCACAGGACTGGGTAATTTAAAGTCTAAATCGGGACTTCCTTTGACAAAAGCATGTTAATTACTCAGGGACAAACAATTAGATTTAGCTGTTGATGCTGCAACTGCACCAATGAGCACAGAGGGGATAGCCTCTGCAAAGCACCCAAATCCTGAGAGGTAGGAGAGAAGACTCACCTGTGCTGTTGAGTCAGGGGAGAGCACCCTTTGGAAGTAAGTTTGCCATGGGATGCTCCCCGGCACCTGAAACATTCAGATATTATCAGCAGACTGGTACTCACCAGGCTGCTGGCTGCTGTAGTGCATCATCCATCCATCCATCCATCCATCCATCCATCCATCCATCCATCCATCCATCCATCCATCCATCCATCCATCCATCCATCCATCCATCCATCCATCCATCCCTCCATCCATCCATCCATCCATCCATCCATCCATCCATCCATCCATCCATCCATCCATCCATCCATCCATCCATCCATCCATCCATCCATTCCATGGGTGGATTATTACCCATCCATGGGTAATAATCTTTAGTGTTACAAAATTCTCATTTCAAATGCATAAATGTTTCCCAGCTCTGACTCTTGAGGATGATACTTCTGATGGTTAAGAATGTCCTTTTCCTTTGTTTTCATTGCAATGGATGTGAAATTTTTATGAAAATGGGTTAATAGTTTGGCAGACTGAGAAAGCTGAAAAATAGGTTGCTTGGAAAAGTGAATCAGGCACAGAGGTAGGGAAGGGAATTTTTTTAGGAGTGCAACTTTTGTAAATAAATCTACCCAAACTTAGCCAGATTATACTCTAAAATAAAAAACAAAATTGTAATTTTCACCTTCTTAGCTCACAAAGTTAATCAGATCAAATCAGAAGATACTGTCCTCACCAAAAAAGCTCAAGCTTTTGTGTGTCCCTGTTACCAGTTTAGTGAGAGCAGAACTACATTCTGTAGTCTTGGCTATACTGGTAGCTCAAAAGTTGAATTGTGCAGTGGAGCCAGTGACACTGTGCTTGCTGATGACCTGCAGTCTTGTAATTTTATTTTAATTTTTTTTTCACATAGAATTTTACACATATATTCTAAAAGCACACTATTGAGGCTGTGAGACCAAGAACTTTCTTATCTTTCAGAAGATAAGAATCTACTCATTTAGGTGCCAGGAGTGGAACTGGCTGCCTAAATGGTCTTATTCAATCAAAAGGCACATTTCTTCATGTGGATAAATAATGGAGTGTCCTTACTGCTTCTTTTCATCCCACAGCTGAGCCCTGGATCTTCCCCAGTCCATTTACTGTGCTGCAGGTTGGCTGAGATAAGGTTTTACACATTATCTGGCCTCTGTCAACTGCCCTGACAAAGTAGGACTCCTGGCTGGAAGAACTCACAATATTTCCAGACAGAAAGTCCCCACACAATTCCTTCTCCCAACAACTTGTCCAAGAAATACTCTGTACCAAGTAGAAGAAGCAATCCAGCCACCTTCCAAGATTCTATTTTTCTATCTTCCCAATCCAAGGGTCTTGGTAAGATTGATGAGTTGCAGTGTAATAAATACTTTCTGTTGCAGAGTTCACCAGGAAAGGGGGATACAGATCCACTAGGATTGAAATGGAAATAGTTAACAGTTTTCCCACTGTCCTTGTTCTTGGAAGACAAATATTTGAATTAAGGTATATGCAGAACATGGAGTTATGTAAGACTGAACCCAAGCTTAGAGTCTTAATTTCTCCTCTTTCCTTACTCTAAGTCTACATGTTTCTGGTTTATGACATCATCAAGAACATGAATCTGCAATTCAGGACAATTGGTGCCTTCAGTACACAGATCTCTCTCCATTTGAGATTGTCCTGGACAGGTTCTTCAGACTTTACTGGTGTGCAGACCTTACTACATTCACCCAGCAAGGCAATGGCACTGTTTGAAATGCATAAACACTGTAAGATGTTTAAGGAGACCTGTTCTCCTAAAGAGGAGCTGTAGGGCAAGGGTCAGTATTGATGAAGTTATTTTTGGTCTGAGACATGCTGGAAAGAAGAGCAGGATTTTTCCCCTTAGTTAGGAAACGGGTAACAAGGAAATGCACAGGACTCACCAGGCTGAGGGCAATGAAAACCATCTGAATTACATTGGTGTATGCAGAGTAGAGACCTCCCAGTAGAGTGCAAATTAAGACAGTACATGATGAGACGATGATAGCCAGAGAGCCTCAAATATCCAAGACCACCGTCAGTGTTGCTCCTGCAGGCAAGGACATCATTTGATATGTGCAGAATACAGAATACATAAGGGTATGCTATTCCCTTGATGCCAAGCACACCACACTGTATGAGAAAGGCAGTCTATAGAGAGTGCACTGAGTGAGAACTCAGGAGACCCCAGGTTCCCTTGCTGCCCTTGCTGGTACATTGCTGCATGGCCTTTGCCAAGGCACTTCGGCTTTTTACATCAGCTCTATCACAGGCAAGAGAAAGGTACAAGCCCTTATTGCCAGACCTCTCTATTGTAATATAGTGACTATATGCTACTGTCATTTGTTTAAAACCTGGAAATATACTTTTCAGGAATGAGAAAAGGTTGTTTCTCTCACAAAAGGAGAGATGAAGAACAACCTTCTGCAGCTTAGTCCAACGCAATTCCCAAACATGTATTATACTCTTGACAGTTGTCCACATGACCTTTAACAAATAAAACAGGAAAGTATGCAGGGATGCCAGGACAGCTGCAAATCAGAACACCTCTTCTAGCAGTGGTGGAATGAAGAGTAAGCTTCCCATCATGTTTCCGTAAGTTTCTTGAATGGGGTCCATCACTGTCACATAATTCTTGGATCTCATTTGATTTACAAAGAAGAAACCACCTATGAGAAATAATTTATATTTTATATTCCAGAAATATTTTATATTCCAGGAAAAGAAAGGTAAGAATAATATGGTATTTGTGTATCAGACCCATACAGTGAGTGTGGAAATCCTACGTAATGACCCTAGAGAATGATGCAGCCCACCAGACCCTGGGGCCTCAATTCACTTGCCTAAATGTGGGGTTTTGTCCATCTGAGAGGTTCCATGTTATGAAGAATATCTACTTACAGCTGACAGATATGGACATCCACTTTTGGTGCAGCTACATGTTTGTGGAGTGGCTACTGAAGGCCAGGGAGGTCCCCCTAGAGCACCCCAAATGACATAAGTTACCTGTGTGACTGTAACAGGAATTTAGCTCAGAGGACACCCACATACAATGTTCTCTTCATCCCCAATGACCTACCAATGTGAGATAAAGTTTTCTGAAATGCATCCTGTGGAAAATGTCAGTAGGCAGAGCCTCATATTTGGCTTAAAAAAGAGACAAATCTTTGTCCTGGGCCATGTGAGGTAATATGTTGATATATGTTCCTTTTCTGATTACATTTTTGTCTTGGTGACTTCATTGTCCCTTCCCAGAACTATATTGTTTTAATCTGCACATTGAGCTGAGTCCCACCCACCTTCATCTAAATATTAAACTTCAGATGTAAAGCCATCTCATTAAAACCAAAGACTAGGTATAGTGCTTAACCCTGAAGCCAACAGGACTGCTTGTCTGGGCACTACTGACCTGAGCAAAGATTGCAGGATCAGACCTGCACTCCTCAATTTCATTAGTAAGAATTATTCACATTAGCAATGCTGGCAATGTATTTCCAAGCCTGATTCATATTCACGTCAGTTGGACTCTTTTCTTTGACTTGAGAATAAAGGTCATTGTTATTTTAGAGATTTCTGTGGAAGGTCTGCACAGATCTCATTGCTTTCATCATACTGTGTCCTTAGAGAGTTATGGTATAACACAGTGTGGCCTGGAAGAAACTTTGGTCTTGGCAAGACAGCTGAACCTCAGTGTGAGTTCAATAGTTCTTGGAATTAGAAAAGACAATTCAAGTATAGAATACTGCACACTTGACTTAGTTACAACACAATAGTGACCAGCTACAAAGTGGCATAAGTTGGATGAACTACACATTTGTCCTGAGAAGGCACTACTCAAGAATGTATTCTAGAGAAAAAATCAAGATGGTATTATTTCATCACATAGAAATTTCTAAGAAAAATTAAAAGATACCAATATTCTCAATAGTCTGTAAATAAGAGACCATGTTAAAAAAAGCAATATGCACATAGCCACAGTCTTCTAAAGTTGTCAGATTTTTGCCCTATAAATTGCTCCAAGTAGGCAAAACTCTACAATATCTGGAAGGTACCCTAACTTGTTATGTTTCAGTTTAGAGGATAGCATTATAAAGGCTTATTCTGGATCTGTGGGAGACTCTAAAATCAAAATTACCTTTAAAATATACTGTATACTCTGTTAAATGTCTTCATATACTCGTATGACATATTTTAAAGCTTATGGGTCCTAATTGCCTGAATTATTTACCAAGAATGAGGGACAAGGCAAATCCCACAGGTGCCTGGACCCACAACAATTCTTTTTAAGGCAGGTAGATTATTTCAACTGTGTCATTGATATATCTTCCTCCAACCCAGCTGGCTGTGAATGTGAAAGATGAAAAGGTAAGAATTGCAATATGTATTCTCAATTGGTCTTGTAGAACACTGTTAAAACTTGCAAATATTTTTCTTAGACAAATATTTAATCACACTTTTTTTTCTTTACAAAGTTTTCTCCCATACCGATATGTTCTGCTGAGTACAGGTAACAGTATTAGAATCCAGCTCTAAATAATCTCCAGTGTTCAGGAATGAACCCTGGAAAGGTGAGGATGGAAAGCTCTATCTTGGTGTGAATGGAAAAACACAATGTTTAAGCATGTAGAGACAATTTGAATATACTAGTTTTTAATTTATTTTCCTCTCAGAAGAAGACTTTCGCTACAGCAAGCAGAATTGCCTTTGTTCATCTGCCATGATTGATTGATCACCCTTCTGAGCATGACTTACATGGTCTAAGCAAATGGACATTAGGGAAGAAATATGCACGCAGCCATTGCAGTCAGAGAACAAGCCTACAACACTGGCTGAAGTGCCTTAGGCAAATACCACATGATGCCTTGCAGCAGGAGAGAAAAGAAAAGCAGAGGGCAGCGGTCAGTGAGGAAACACTTTTCCTTTAGCAGAGAGTCCAGTGGTCACCATGAGTGGCAATTTATTCCACAGAGAACTAGACTGTTCCAGGACTAAGATTGTTCTGTTATGCTGGATAACAGAAACTGGTTCAAGAAAAACACCACAGTCATCTTTAATGAAAAGTGTCATATTCTTCAGTCACTCTTAAATTAAACTCTTCAGCTCTTTACAAAACTCTTAAATGAATCTCTTTAATTTAAAAGAATCTACATAAACATTAGGTCCTGCTCAGTGTGGAGAGGTTTGGAAGAATCCATCCTAAAATGATTCATGAAACTGTAGTTCTTTAAAGTCACACTTAGGTAAAATCTACCCTTACATTAAAGAAGTTCATTTGCTTTGAAAGAAAAGTCACANAGTCACACTTAGGTAAAATCTACCCTTACATTAAAGAAGTTCATTTGCTTTGAAAGAAAATTCAAAAGCATTTTAAGAAAACTTATCTGTTGTAGTAAACAGTCCAGTGAAAACATTTATATTCCAGCCTCCAACTATGGCCATTTCTGTTGGGTTTCTGTTCTGCTGATCCCGTTTGCTGTTCCAAGAAGCCCACATTCTAGTGGATAAAGTTAGTGTAAAAAACACATTCATAGATACTAAGCCTGGTACATTTAGAACCATTTTCTGAGGCTTAATTTCTATCATAGAGAGGAATGATGTTGTGATTATAATACTCTTTGATTGAGTACACAATCAGAAAAAAACTAGAAAAAATCAGTAAAAATAGTGCTGCCTTGTAAAGAAACTGCTGAGTATTTGC
The DNA here is from genome assembly GCA_013399695.1 of Formicarius rufipectus. Lineage (NCBI taxonomy): Eukaryota > Metazoa > Chordata > Aves > Passeriformes > Formicariidae > Formicarius > Formicarius rufipectus. The sequence goes on from VXAU01003158.1 coordinate 57,234, forward strand.
TGTACTTTGCAAAGGAAGATGCAGTATGAAACAAAGCAATAAACCCAAAAGTTTTGAGAACTGTCTCTGGAGGAATACTGTCAGTTCCACAGTCTTCCCCCTTCTTCAGAAGATATCCAGTCTTATTTCATGGGGAGTGGAGGTTAAGAGCATAGGAATTAGTGTTTATAAAAATAATGAAACACTGATGTGAGGGGTAATGCTAGTTTGGCTTAAAGTAGGGGAAATGTTTTATTTTGTCTTGTCTGAAAATGATTATTATTCTACATTCTAGGCACAAGGCTAACGCAGAATATAGGGCTGAGACTTTGTTCAAAGCTGAGTCAACTACACTGTCAATAATGATCAAAATAAATCCAGGAAACAGTAAAATGTTTGCCACCGACCAGTGGAATGAGCTCCATGCTGATACTCAAATCAAGCATTTTATCATTTCATTTCTGGAAACCAGGAGGAAGGCAAGGTGTTGGACTCCCCAGTGAAAGTATAGAAGGATACAGACTTTTTAAAACTAGTTTGTGAAGCTCCCTTTAAACAGGCATAATTCTGAAAAAATACTGCTCATATGTACATTAAGAAATTAAGTTAATTACATTTATTATACAGTAGCCATACTGATACCTTTTTAGTTGCTTTGCGAACCATTATCATCTGTCCAAGTATGGTTCTTTATAACCAAATCTATGTAAAACCTGCCCTATTTAGGGCACATGTATGGCTTTTCTGGATATCTGCATTTGTCTGAGCAGTGGGTAGCTCCTTTCCAGGGGGAAATCACAGATTTCTTCTTTCACTGAGTGAAAGGCCAAACCTTTAGAAGGGTTTTCTGCAGTGTGCCATTTCCTGCATACATCCTGGAATAGCTATGCACAGAAATGACAGTGGCACAGGCTAAGCAGGTCTCATGGGCAGGACTTGGTAGAAACACACAGGCACATGAGTGATGTCTGTGAGAAGAAGTGAGGAAAAGTGCAGAAACTCCATGATTCATGTGACATCCTTCTATACAAGGGGAAATAAGGGGTTTGATAAAATATGCAGTGGTTGAAAGACTCTGTAAGAAGTGTTTACAAAGAAGTGAAAATTAAAAGAGATGAAAAAGCCTGACAACCAGATGATTATTTATCCTGCCTTAGGGGAAATATTCCTTCATATTTATAATCAAATGCTATTTTAACTGAATGATGGTTTTTAACGTTGACCCAATTATCTAAGTGCAAAAAGGGACACTATGCACTTTAAAGGTACATTTTTTCTGGGTGATAATTAGAAACACTCCCTTCCACCTTAAATGAACCTGCTACAAGGTCCTAGAAACTGCAATTCTTGGTGGCAATGGACCCACTGATTTCTCTGGTTTGCCTTCCTTTATCAAAACGGGTGTTTCAAAAGCTTTTAAAACATTGCTTACACACAGACACATGCTAAGGTTTTTTTCTATGAGGAAATGTTTTATAGCATATTTTGTAGGCAGGCACAGCTCGGGGCTGAAGGTGCACGTGGCTGAAGGTGCACTCAGCCAGGTCTGAGCCTACTCTGCAGTCAGACACTTCTGGGAGGACATACCTGGCATTGCACCGTTCTTGTGAGGGTCAGCTAAATTCAACATGTCCAAAGCAAGATTTGAATTTGTTGTTTGACATCTGCAGAGAATGTCTGGACTGCCTCTGCTTTTTCTTTCATCTCTTGGGAAGAAGAAAACAAAAAGAAAAGTTGGCTGGGATAACGGTGCCCTGGAAAACTTCATTTAAAGACAGAGGGGTGAAGGGCAGATGTAGAACAAAATGTGAGTGAAAATATTACATGATGGGATGAAGGAGACTTAAGAGAAAAAGATATAAGGTAGTTCATCTGAATCTGGAATCTTTTTGATTATATACAGTGCACAGAAGGATTGTAAAAGCACAGATTTATACTGAGACCAGTTCCTCACTGAATCTGTCATTGTACTCTTTTGCCATTAAATGACTCTCAGATAATGCATTTATTTTAAGGGAAGAAGAAGAAGAAAGCTTGTCAAATAAGAGATTTTTGAGGTGGGCTTCACCTCCTTGCTCAGATGGGGGTCTGCAATTTTGGATGCCAACTGCTGCACTGCTCACTTCAAGCTCCACGAGTAACCCATGGGGAGAAATACGCAATTTTAAGAGGTGATTTACTGACCTGTTTTAGGTCTTGTGAGGCAGATCTCAGACTGCTGAACTCAGGGATGTGTTTAAGAGTGGCTTCACTGTATGCATTAGGTGTTTCAGAGTTTGATTTGGATGCTCACATAGAGATGACTGCTATCACCTGAGGTCCTCTAAAGCCTCTGAGATGTCCACATGGGCAAGGTGATGTTGCACAGCCTTTGTGGGAGACACATACCCTTCCAGAATATTCTGGTGTATCTCCAATGGTTCTGAACACTTATCTGGGGGGATCCAGGTTCCTTCCAGTACCTGAAGAGGCTACAAGAAAGCTGAGGAGCAACTTTTTACAAGGACCTGTGGTGATAAGACAAGAGATAAAGGCTTTCAGTTAAAAAAGAGTGGGTTATATTAGATGTTATGAAGAAATTCTTTACTATGAGGGTGTTGAGGTACTGGAACAGGTTGCACTGAGAAGCTGTGAATGCCCCATCCCTGCAAATGATCAAGGCCAGGTTGGATGGGACTTTGAGCAACCTGGTCTAGTGGAAGGTGTCCCTGCCCATGGAAGGGGCATTGGAACTAAACGATTCTTAAGATCCCTTCCTACTCAAACCATTCTGTGATTCTATAAGACTCAGCTGAGCTTTTGCTCTTACACCTTGATGGAACAAACTCTGACATGGGTTGTTGATAAAAATAGAGTGCCTGAAAGAAAGTGGGGAAGTGCTGTGTATCAGCAAAGCTGGTGGAATGATCTGCACTGTAGTGAGCACTTCCATCTACTCAGCTTTGAATCTGACTGACAAGAGGAAATAAAGATAGACAAAGCAGTGGCCTCTTCATGTAAGACAAAGCCTTTGCCCTGCCTTTTTAGGTTAAATGTGCTACAATATGGCTGAGAGGCTTTAGATAGCTTTCTGTGGCCCATGGGCTCGTGACAAAAGGGGCATTTCGGGGTAAGAGAGATTCTGCAGGGAATGGCATTTCTGAAGGGTGGAAAAGTCCGCTGCCACTCCTCTGGAACCGGACAAGTTGGTGCTCTGTAGCAGATGAAATAAAGTAGTCTGAGAGTCTGGAAAGGTTTGGGGGTTTTTCTTAATTTCCTTTGAGTTTCTTTTTTAAGTTTATTTGCACAGAAGAGGTTGCCTGGGAGGAGAGGCACAAGAGTGAGGCAGTAGAGCAGAGGCTGTGGCACTCAGAGGTCTGCAGGGACAAACTTCTCAGTGGTTTGCTTTGCTCTTCATGCCAAGAAAAACCGAGCACTGGGGCCTGAGGTGTCTGAGCCATTTGCATTAAAATGAACTGACAGTTTGTCTTGAAATGAGGTGGTATGAACTAGTCTGTGGTTTCCAGCACAGGTATTTGGATTGCGTCCTTGACCCTGATAGATGAAACACTGGGCTGTTGCTCTCCACACATTTACAAATTCTTAGATGGTGTCCTTGGTCTGAAGTTTTATTCCTATCCCACGTCAGTACCGGGAATATTTTCCCAATCAACACTGGTTTACAAGTGGCTGATCTCCTGCATGAGTTTCAAATCCAGAAGGCAGAGGGATAATTTGATGAGAAAATGACATATTTTTAGCCCTTCTGTAAGAGCCTCTGTGGTGAAACTGCACAGTGAATAATAAATGTCAAAATTGAATGGTTTTTTTCCATTACACTTGTTTAAGTTTTTGACCAATAAGCATTTAAAGGTCATAGATATAAGACTGGACAGATTGATAGGTAGACAGAAAGAAGATTAATTAAAAGAAAAGAGATATTGAAGAATATTGTATGTTCTTTAGTTTTACTAAATTTTTAATGTCTATGATGCATAAAACATTTCATGGATAAAATTACTCTTTGCTTTTGTTAAGAGATTTCCCTCAAATTACTCTTTCCATTCTGAAAAACAAAACAAAAAACAAAAACAAAAAAGAAAAACAAACAAAAACACACCCCCAAAACAAACAAACAAAACAAAAAGAAAAACAAAAAACAAACAAAAAACCCCCAGCAACTTAAAATTGATAATAATCCCAATTTGAGCATGATATCTTATCTTTAGTCAAGACAACTCTCTGTTCAATTCAAAGTTGTTGTTATTATACTTAGTATTATGTAGACATTTTCTTTTGAAGCACTGCCCACCAGAAGAACTTGGGTTTGCAGATCTTCCTGTAGGGCTTGGCATGAGGAGCTGTTACAATGTGCTGGCCAGTTCCTGGAGAGGGCTCTGATGACACTTCTGAGTGGTCAGGCTTTGACTCACATAAAAGGTGGTTTGGGCGATCCAAAATACAGGAGATGAAATGATTTAATCTCATTCTAGCTCCCTTAGGTATCTTGGTTAAATTAATTTTTAGCATAGAGACAGGTGTTTGCTTTGGTCACCCTCACCTTTGTGTTGCTAGCTCCATCTGAGATATTTGGGTCTCTAGACACCTGTAAGTGGCTCTCAGGTGTGACAGAGGGCATGGGAGAGACCCTTACCACCTGGAGCTGACATCTGGAGGTTGAGCAGGATGCTCTGCTGGACTTCAAATGGCACCAGAAACTCCCGTCCATGGTGGGCAACTGAACCTTGCCCAGACAGATGGTGCCTCTCACCTGCCTTAGGCATCTCTTTCAATGTGGGCTGGGAGAAGGCTGCCAGTCTCCATGGACTATGTATCTTGATGCCTGGCTTAGAAAAGATTTCTTGGTGGTTCCTGTTAGACAATTTAACTCTGCTTTTTGTGTTATTTCTTTTCCTACAGGAGGTACTTTGAAGTCATAAGTCCTTTAGGTCGCACAAATGAAACCAGAAAATAACTTCAGAAGAACAATATTTAATATTTACACATATCAGTGAGGGCAGTGATCACAGAGTTGGCAGGACAGAGGGTGTCCCTGGGAGCACACAGACATGACACTAAACGTCCCCAGGGCAGGACAGCTTGGAACAAGCAGATGGCAGCAGAACAGTGCACTTACTTCTCTCTGCTGGAGGTGTGCCAGTGAGTGTCTCTCCCCCTCCTGGTGCTGGCGTAGCCCAAATTTGCTTTATCAGAGAGGTGAAAGTCAGGGAGTCAAAGCTAAAGGATGAGGGCAGGGACTGTGAAGAGTTCATAGAGCCCTTCTGCTGGTGAAGGAGTCTCTCTCCACCTGACTACACATGAAAATTTCTAGCTGCCTCCTCGACTCTTTTCCTGGTTTGATGTCTCCTTTATGTGGTAGCACTGTACAGGATTCACTGCTGGCAACAAACATGAGCCTAACAGGCTTGGATACACTTAGTGATGATTGCAAACTTCAACAAGTCTTATGCTTTATTTTTTACAGACGGTGTTTTTAGGTTTTATGGGTCAGATTTCCTGCTTCTAGGGGTAAAACTGTGCTCCAAAGTACATATGCTCCTGGGCATACTGACATTGTCTTCCCCATTTTGTACGAAGGAAACATTTACATGAAGCATTTTGTGTGCTACATTAGAGGACAGCAGTCACAGTCTGCAATCACTGTGTTCAAGTAGCTTGCTCCCATGCTCAATGCAGAAATATAAACAACTCTGAGAAAACACAAATGTCTCTCTTTGAAAAATAGGCTGCAAGTACTTTAAATGTATTCAGGATTTCATTGCAGCGCACATATGTTCAGCATGGGTAAAAATTATTTTACAGGCTGACTGAGGGAAGACAGTCCATGTCCAAGAATTAACCTTTGAGGAAGTCACTGAAATTATGGGGTTTCTGAAATTTCCCAGTCACAGACATTAGCTCAAGATCAAGGGCTTGATCTAGAGTGTTTATGGGGAATTAGAGAGTTCCTGGTTGGGATTACTGTTACTATAACACTAAAATTTATGCCATTTGTTGCCTTCAGATTATATATTTTATTTATTACTAAGCTGCACATAATTACTACCTTTATCTTTGGTTATCTTTGAGTAGCTAATTGCTTTGGCCATGTGATCTATTCTAGAACAGCCCTACAGACCTGTGTGGAATTTAGTGAAATTCCTATATAGTCTCATGTGGGCAAAATTGGTGGTGGGGTTCTCCACCTTTTTGTTAAACCAGATGTTTCTAAACTCTTGCTCCAAGCGCTTCTGACTGTATTGACCCAAATTCCCCTCAAAGGGTCCAAAATTTCTCATATGTTTCTGAAGAACCAATTTAGAAATGTAGGGGACTTTGTCAAACATAACAGAAAGCTACTGAATGGCACAAGGGGATTTGACTCCAGGATGGCTGAAACCTCTGTTCTTCATTTGCCTCTGCCGTGTCTCAGTGCTTGATATATTCTCTGCTCATCTTAATTTGGATCTGTGAGTGCCCAGATAGAAAGTTATTAGGAACATACAGGTGAGCTCACAGTGGGATTTAGGGAGGATGGGAGGTTATTTACATCACCAGAGAACACCTGCTTCATGCAGTGGAACAACAGTTCCACTTCCCACATACCTGAAAGGGCAAGTGGTGATCTTTTGTCTGAGGACTGCTGTGCTTTATACACAAGAGCAGTAATCAGGACCAGAGAGATGAATGTTTTTCCCAGTACCTGAGGTTTAGCAGGTATATTTAGAGAGATGAAAATGTGGAGTCTCAGATCTAAATGATTTAGCCCTTTTCCACCCTGACTTCTTTTACAAAAAATTCATTTTTCCCCATGAAACTCTTGAACATTTTGTGTTTTCTTTGTTGTTCCCCCCATAAATACAGTACAGTGCACTATCATTATTGTATGTTAATCAGAAGCTCGGGCTTGTCCTGGCATTCCCTGTAGGTCATTCACATTCCAGAAATATTTGTCTGAAAGGCAATGAATGAAAGATGATTCATTAGTATTCCAGGGGGATATCAGGCTTACTGCAAGTATCTTGTACAATGAAAATAAATAATGAAAAGGAAGCAGTAGTGATAAAAGAAATGTGAAAGAGGTTTTCTTCCACTTTGTAAAATAACAATTTTACTGCTGTTGAGCAATTTAAAACATCTCTACTTTTTGTCTCTCACTTACAGATACTGGGAAGAGGCATTACACTTTATCAAAAAGGCTTCTTGAACATGCAAGTGAGTATATTAATACATCATACCGCTCTGTTGTTTAGAAATATCTGAAGACCAGATTATCCCTGACTACAATGTGATGAAGGGAGAGAAAGTGTGTGCGCAGATAAAATCTGTACTGCCTCAGCTCCATGGAGGAGCTTCCTCAGGGGCTGTGAACATCTCTCAGCTCATGTACTATTACAGAACCTGAAAAATAAAATTAGCAAGAACATAAAGCACTCATATCTTTTACTGCATACCAACCTTTCTTCTCCTCATACATGTGCCACATATGAAGCCAGTAAGTCCATTGATGACTTGAATAAAACAAAGAATAGCTTCAATCACACCGATGGTCAGGAGAATAGAGAAAAGGACGATATTCCAAAGAATGATGTTTTCGGGTTCTTTGCAAATACTCCATGTTGTCTGGTTGAACAAGTAATTGCCTCTATGTTAGAGAAAAATAAGTGACAAGGTATCAGAAAATAAAAACTTGAGAATGCTTTGTATTTTCTGGAATTATGTTTCCTGAACTTCATTGCACAAAGTGAGTCTCATAATTGGTAAAAGTTGGTGATTCTCCTCAGAATTCCCTTTGCAGAGGTGCAATCGATAACTAGGGAAGAGACCCACATCTGTACTTTGTTGCATGCACAAGAATCTCCCCTTCGTTTTTTGGCAAAATTGTCTAAGTTATTGATTAGTTATTTTGTGTTAATAATTAAAGAGAATAATTAAAGAGAAAGGTCTGTAATGGTTTTAAGATGTGTGCCCATAGTCTCCATCCTGCTGTGGTATCAATCCATTCATTATATCTAAATCTGGCTTGAAGAGCATGATTGCCAAGGTTAAAGATTCAGGGAAGATTTTTGCTTTGCTTTTGAGAAGTAGAGGAGGCTCAATTCTTGATGATTTAACAGATTAATGCAGCACAGTAATCAAACATTTCCTGTTGATTCTGGCGGAAGTCACAGCTCACCAGTGTTTTGAAAGGACGGTGCAAATTGCACAAGGTGCCTGTGACAAGCCCAACAGAAGAAACTCAGGCAACTGGCCCAAGGATGATTCCTTGGTCGAAGAAATGACCATCTGGAACATGCTATTCAGGGATATATGAATTTAGGTGTACACAGGGTGGATCATTCGTTCATTTTGGAAAAATCCCAGTTTTCTTTAAAAAGATGGGGGATGGATCAGGGAAAGCAAAGTTGGAGGAGCCTGTAAGCCATACTCACTCTAGTGTGTCATTCCTGAAAGGATAGAGGTATTCTCCATCACCTGTGTCACACAGAGGGCCCCCAATCAGCCCTAGTGAGGAGATGACCACACAATATGCTCCTCCCGCGAATCCCAGCAGAGCCAGGATCACTGACAGCAGCATCTGAAAAGGAAAAAGACCTTCAACATTGCATGCACAGAGGTTCGAGTAGCATAGAGGGTGTGGAAAGATGGCTGGGGTTAAAAAGATTAGAGGAGACTGAGAATTACAGGGTAATTACTCCCTGGATAGAACATGGTCAACACACCCCACAAAGGTTCCCCATACAACAATAAGCACTTGCCATGGGGGATGGAACAGAGGGTGGAGTGCAGTGGAGTGGAGACACCGTGGCCTCCCTCCATAGAAATCCCTGCAGGGAGGGGAACATGGTGGTACTTTGTAGTTCATAAGAACATATAGCACCTATCAACCAAGAGAGATAGATGAAGATGTTCTGCTGCTGGGTCAACAAATATGTGGAAATCCCTCTCCTTGGATGCCAAGATATGACCACCTCCATTAGGCATGTGAAGGGAGAGAATTTTACACCAATCAGAAATGAAAGTATTTGTGACTAAAGTCACTCAGATTCCAACTAAACATAAAGGAATAGTATAAAAGTAAGTTGAGAATAGCGGGAAAATTTAGGAAGATTCCACAAAAACCGCTTGGATCAGTTGATCAGCTGACCCTGTGTTCCCCCTCTATAGGGATGCCTATTGGGTAAGAATAATGTGTTAAATATTGTTATTAGGATTAGAACTTGCTCTACAGTAATACTGCAATTAGGATTGGAGCTTCCTTGATAGTATAGTAGATTGCTTTAAACATGTTTTTGCAGCCGGATACTGTCACCAGCAACCCTCGAACCTTATTAAGCTGTCACAATTTGTATCCATAGTTATTCTGTAAACTGTGTGATTCACTGAAAAAGTGAATCCCTTGCAGCTGCGAGCAGTTGCCGGCAGTGGATAGCACATTGGGAAGACCTGCTGAGGGGTTTCCACACTGTTGGCTTAGCAGCCCCAAAAAGGGCAATTGAATCACTCTCCAATCCAGTGACTCTGTTTGGTGAAAGGACCCTCTTACGGGATGCTGATAGACTGGTTGGGTATTAGGGTTTCAGCTTCTCTAGGGCATTGACAAAGAAATCACTAAAGGTCGACAAAATCTCCCTACATGAAGGGTCGGGTAACCCCCCAACTTTTTCACGTGACAGAGCCTTACACTGAATGGGGAAAATTTTTCTTTATTTGTTTCTTACTATATATCAAAACTACTATTAGTACTACTACTACTACTATTACTAATAATAAATTTGTGGGAATAAAAAATAGTTGACTTTTCCTGACTGAAACTGCTATCTTTGATGTTAAAGGACTTCAGATTTTACTTGTTTTACTTACTAAATTGGGCAAGCCCAGAGCTTTACTTATTCAGAGTTTTATACTTGAACTGTATCAATTATGAAAAATCTGGTGAATCTTCTTTCAAAAGCCAATAAGAAGGCAGTCCTGGCTTGATGTGTTCCATATCATGGCATTTCCCACTCTTCACCTTTCTGGGCCCATGCACCAACAGAAATAAGCAAGCAACTACCAATCCAGGTATAAAGGTAACAGAATATGCTTTTGGTTTTGCTAATTGATGGAAAGCGTAAGAGCCTTTCTTGCTGCTGCTTTCCTTCATTTTGCAGCACCATAACACGTGGTTACCACTGCTTGTGTTGAGAAATCTAATTGTGCTGTGTGTGGCAACAAACCAGTGGTGACTTTCAATTGTATGTAATGCACCTGTATGTTTTACATCAGCGACTCCCACAGAAACCTTGCCTTTACTCCATTTTGGGGTACTTTTCTATTAATGAATGGCATGTATCTGGTTGCTGCTTGTATATACAATCAAGAATACCAGGAGAGTATAGGCGTTGTGTCCGGGACAGGGTTCCCACTAGTCTAGCTAAGAGTCACTGCTAGTCACTGTTCACAACATTGCCAAGAAGGAGGCAAAACTCTAGAGCAGACTGATAGAGCCAGTGGAAGACCTGTAGCATGGACAGGGCAGCAGGCATGCCTTGGAGTCAGGGCAGAGACATGGCTGAGGAAGCACATAGGAAATACTTTCATCCATGACTTGGGTTTGAAGTCAAAAATGCCTCAGGTCTTATTTCCCTGTTGCCAGCAAATACCAGTGAGACCTAACAGTCCACAAGGCAGGTAGAAGCCTTCTCCTAGTGCCAGTTGCTCCACTGACCTCTGCATTACAGGGTCAAACGAAAATACCCACCATCCACGTTGGAGATTTGTGAGATAGTCTTGAAGAAACTATTCACTGTCCAAACATGCTGGTGAATGCAATTTTCGACTTACCAGCTGATGACACTACTGTTTTCTGTAGAACCTTGCATGATGCTTGTGTGTGAATTGACTCATTTTGTGTGTCACTATGCTCTAAAGCAATTCTTGAATTAGAAGTTGCTGGGATTTCTCATAGGGTTTATTTCATCATAACTGATTAATAACTGAGTGGGTTTTTTTACAAAGCTGGATACTCTTTTTTGTCTTTATCTGCATGTTGGCTGAGTTGGCTCTTAGCAGAGCTTCACTGTCAGCAAAATGTTGGTAATTTAGTGTATTGTCCCAGACCGAAGGAGTGTCTAGGTTGTAGCTTATGCACTGTCTCTCATAATAGGATCACCAACCATGCCTTGTGGTGAAGGTGAGTGACTGATACTCTGTCTGAAACTCCTACCTATGTTGAATCACTTTTCCCTACTTGTTTTCTCATTTAATTCAACTATGCTTTCTGGATGAAGGATCTTAATAATGCTAACAATTTGTTTTAGCACAGTATAGCAGTACAGGGCATCCCAAACATAATTATGACAGAAAATGCCAAATGGTCTTTTGCTATACTGCGTTTTATGATAGTAGTTACTACTAGTAGTCAGTGATATCTTTGATGACTGTTCTCTTTCACATGATTTTCTCATTTGAAATCTGTTTGACTGTATGACTGGCCTAATCCCAGCTATTTCCTTACTGTGTACAAGATCAGAGAGGCAAAGTTTTTACTTGTCACTGAAAGGGGAGTCGGAAGTTGCTGCAACTGTTATATTGGCTCTCCTCGGCATTCCAGACACACAGTGGCATTTCCCCATTTTATCTACTGTGCTGAACACTTTTCTGGAGGTTTGCCTTACAACCTGTGGAAATCTGTGAATTTTATTAATTATTTCACCATCTCAAACTTTCAGCATTTTCCCTAGTTGTACTTTTCATTGAAATTTTTATTTCCTCATTTGCTTCCTTGGTTACAACATGAGGTGTAAGCTGGGATGCTGAAGTCTGTTGAAATTAGTTTCCCATAGTATTAGCCTGTTTTCTCCCTGTTGCAAAGGTTTTTCTGCTCATTTTTCTGATTTTCTTTTAATGTTTCCCCTTACTTATTCTTTGCACAATTGGATTGTCCCTGGTAAGCTGATGAAGACTTACAGCACTCATTCTTTAAGAATTTGCATCAGCTGCTTTGGTGAAGTTACCAAGTTCCTCCTTGACCCAGGTTGTGCTGCTCTTTATTGCCCTGGTTCTTGTTTCATGCACATTTTTTTCTTATTTGTTTTGTTTTGTTTGGTGGTTGTTGTTGTTTGGTTTTTGTTTGTTGTTTTGGGGGTTTTGTTGGTGTTTTTTGTTGAGTTTTATTTTTTCCTGGTTTTTTTTCTGCAATTATTATTCTCTCTGGTTATCCAGTTATCTTTGCTTATCTAGGTTTGTTTTCTAGAAATGGCTATTCTAGTTCTACTGGTAAGTCTTAAGGGAGACTTAGGGAGAAATACTGGAGTGTGTTTCCTGATGCAATGAGAGAAGCTGTGATTTGGGTGAGCCTTTTTGATTCATCATGCTGGGGCAGTGAATGCTTTCAGATGTGCATGTGCTAAGCTGCAAGACATGGAAGTTTTCTAAAGCTGTTACTTTCCAAAATCATTACTTCATAAGGCAAGGACAATAAGACATTTATGCATGTTTGAAAGTAGTAATCTAAAATGTATTAGTGAAAAAACTTAATGCAGCAAATAATCACTGTGAACCGGAGAACTCAATAAAGTGAATAAAAAGTATGAGGAATATAATAATTATTATTACTGTTGTAGATACTTCAGCAGTGTGTAAAATCTTTTATGAAGTCTGAAACTATTAAAACAGGAATTGCACAAAGTACAATAGGATAGAGTCTCTTCATTGAGGAAAAATACTATGTTCTGATTGAATAATAGTTCTGATCAGCCTAAATTTTTTCCTATGAAGATCAATGTTGAGTATTCAGTGCAGATTGTCATTTCATATCTAAGCTCTTCAAAGCAGAAGGGTGCCCAAACTAACCTTTGGATCACAGAGGTTCCTGAATAGACTCCAGTGAAGTCTATTTCCCTGCAGTAGGTGGAAATTGGTGGACAAGAGCTGGGGACCCCTTATCAGGTCCACCCAGATCCTCTTCACAAGGAGTTCTGGCACTCTGGGAAGTTTCTGCCACTTTGGGAAGTTTCTGCCATTAAGCATATTTGAATCACTCCCATGGATCCTGTGCTCTCCAGAGCCTCACACCATCCCCTGCCTTGGATATACAGCCCATGTGTTCAGCACATCTGAGTAACCCTGTAGTGGATGTCTCTGCATTTTCTGCCACTATCCCCAAAGCAAATTTTCCTTGAGGTTCCTTGTCTTGAAGAAGCACATTGTTGGCCATCAGATGTCTCTGCAATACTCGCCCCTTTTGCATGCTTAGAGATCATTCTTCCCCAGGAACTATGCAGGGGAAACTGTTGCTTTTTGTGCCATTTGTAGCCACTTGCTTTTTGCTTATATCACCATCTCATCTTTACTTTGAGCCACATTCTGTTTAAAACATAGGGTGTAGACCTTTACCCTGTCCACCTACAGTCCCAGAAAACAGCATTTTACTTGATATACTGTCCTCCCCAAGCCTATTCCGTAGTTTGGCTTGGTTGGCTTCATCACCTGGTCAAAAGCTAGCTCTCTTTATATAAATATTTACCACTTTGGGATAGAGGTTAGTGAATATGGTGGTATTCACTTGAAGGTTGGACTGAATGATCTTGGAGGTCATTTTCAACCTTAATGGTTCAATGAGTCTCCTGACTCCATGAAATAATCATTGTGCATCATCAAACTACTTTCTCAATATCTTTTGTATTCCTCCATAAGGGCAAACAAAGAAGAGGAGGAGCAGTTTATGGGTAACTGTTCAGTGATGGGAAGGTGCAGACAGTCTACCTGGCATTCCCGTACTGCTGCTAGGAATGGCTGACTGTGAAAGGGTGGTGGAGGGGAATGGAGGATCGTGGGACATCTGTGGATGTAGGCTGTTGGATGAGACTGTGCTACCACCTTTTGTTGTTAGACTGGGGGGTGAACCCAGCCAGTCTGGAGAAGTTTGACTCTTGGCTCTGTAGTATTTAGTTCCGGGATGAAGGATGAAAATGGGACACCTGAGTCTTGTGAACTCAGCCCAGTTCAACTGGATTTCCCTCAGTGACTTACCACATTCAGCAGAGTGGGAGAACCACCTCAGTACGGCTGTTTTTCACCACTGCTTTCTACATCACTCAAAATCATGTGAAGGAGCTGGCTCAGGAGCTGGATTCATGGTGCTTAGGCTCTCACCCTAGCTCTGTAACTGGCCTGCTTGGCCGTCGTTAGCATCCTGTCACTGCTTGTGACATTTGGTAAATCAATGTAATGACAAGTCCTTTTGGATGTACTTGCTTGCATCCTAATGAAGAACACTATTTTGGTATTATGAATAATGAATTAGATCAAGTAAAGCATCTGGAAGAGGTAAAAGTCTTCTCATGGATCAAACTAAATATTAATTGAAGAGTACAGAAGAGACAAGCTTTATTGCATGGAGTCTCTCACTCCAGGCTGCTTATAGGAAGGATGCCGACTGAAAAAAAAATTTAGTTAGTTTATTCTTGCCAATCATGATAGTCACACAGAAGTCTGTGCCCAGGGCTTGAGGATTAATGGAGATGCCAGTTTAAAATGTTGCTTTATAACATTCTTAACTATCGAGGAAAAAAGTCTCTCTGACCTTTCTTTAGATGACAGAGCTAAAATTGCATTTGCACGTTTCCTGGGTATAACATTTGGGCAAATGCAGGCTACTGGTCAAAGCTGCAGGAAGCAGTGCTAGCTCCTTAGTGCTGGATGCAGCTGCTCAGGCTTTCAGCACAGACCTGCAAATAGGGAACATATCCACCCCTACAGAGGAAAGCAGAGATGAACCTATGGAAAAACAAATTACGATGGAAGAGTATGGAAGAAACAGGACCTGGTGGAAGCAGAAGGAACAGGCAGCTGTCTCAGTCTTTAGGATTGCCTTGAGCAGGGGAAGCTGGAGTCATGTTTTACTTTGTGTGATGTAGTACCCTCTGCCCTCTGCATTGCGCCGAAATGCTCCAGCATTAGCCCTGGCTGATTTCCCTCATATCATCAGCTGCAATATCATAACATTCTTGTTGGCTAACTGAGCTCTCAGCCCCAGCCCAGGGATGCTGTAGATCAAGCTCCTTCTACATATCCCTGACATGGCTCTTGATGGTGGTGTGATGGTTTGTCACCGCACATTTCCACCTGCTGAGTAGCCATTTAGGAGCTATTATGCAAACTCTATAGCGCCATTTCAACACACAAATATCCACTTACCCCACATCTGTTAGAGCAACATCCTGCTCCTCCTGCTCCCAGCATCATGAATGCTGGCAAAATAACCTGTGAGAAAAGCACAAATGGAATTGGTGTGCAGCACTTCTCCTGGGATGGTTCTTAAATTCTGGGAGCTGGGGCATCATGTTTCTTAAATGCAAACCACCTTCTGTCTCTTCTCTGTGAGTTACACCTGCTTAGATGTTGGTGTTGCTGAAGAGTTACTCAGAAATAAGTGTGGGATTACAGCTAGTGCTGTCTGACAATGTTGGTATGTTAATTTTGATTGCTGAAGCTATACTTCTTTTCAGCAGGGTATTGTTGGGGGTTTATTTGGAAAAACAATGTGTCAGATTGAAGAAAATGCAATTTCTGCCCAGAAAAGATGCATAACTGGGCCAAGAATCATGTGTTTAAACTTTAATGGACTTCACTCAACAGGGAACTTCCAGTTCACATCAGCTTTCTCCATGGTGATTGTCAGGAGGAGTTGGAGCGAAACAGTGAAGTTGGTAACCATCTGTGCCTCAGGATAAAATGCCACCTTACAGAGGCAGTCCAGAGATAGGAAAACTTGCTTTTACTCTGGTAGCTATATGGCAGGAAATCTCTTGTGGTTCTAGCTTTGCAGCCAGCGCATTTCTACCCTCTTGTCTCTGCCCACCAATGCTGGTTAAGGCATGTCAAAGAACAGCACAAGAAAAATGAGTATTTGAGAAAGTAGGGAATTGTCCCCATGAAGTTAATAAAAGTAGGAGAACCCCAAACAAACAAACATAAAAGGCAAAAACTGTAAAAACAGCCTGACTGGGTGTTGGAAAGATATTTTTTCATGTAGGGCGGGAAGAGCACAATGTCCATGATAAATGAAGCCCAGGGAATTTCTGTGTGCACTGTGAATATCTCTGTTAGACTGTGTAGGACAGTGTTGTGAAACCTGCTCAGATTTGGAGGCCCCTAAATATTTTTCAAAGGATTTATTCCCTGTTGCCTTTTATGCACACCCCAGAGATAACCTACAGCACCTGCACTGGTGGTTGGAGCACAGCTGGAAGCCTGAAGAAGCAGCGCATTGAGGTTAAAAAGGTGTTCCTGTTCCTGGAAAGAAATCAGCTCTTAAATAATCACAAGTGGTCCCCAAGGCAGCCTCAGCCCCAGTGTGCTACTGTCTGGCCCTCAGAAGAATTACTGCTTCTGCCCATCAAACCAACACTCCCTTTCCTCCAGGGCTGTCTTTTCTCTTTTGAGGTTTCCCATCTAAGCTACAAACACCTTTGTGTCATCTATTAGCCTGGCTCAGGATGAAGGGTTTGCTTGGCAGTTTTCTTTTTATGCAGTGCCTGATTATAAACACTGGCCTTTTGACACAGGAATGAGAATTTGCTAGATTTGGCTGTTGCCAGTAAAACAAAAGTTGTGCATGAGCCATGGCTCAGTTGGGCATTTCCCAGTGTTGCACACAGGCTTTCCATGAGGGAATACATTACAATGACACATAAAGCCTCTCTTTACACCCTAAACATTTGAAATAAGGAAACTGAAAGTTTTCACGTCATCTAATTTCCACTAGAGAATCAGCAGAGGAGGAGTAAAGGGTGGAGCTGGCTGCTCAGCCGAAGAGTGTGCTGATGATGTAGGTATCAGTCTATAGATGCAGTTACCAGGTAGAGGCAGGTTTTCTGGCTCACAGAGCTAGCCCAGGCTCTTCTGAAGTTTATCGCACAGAACTGGCTCTGGAGCCTGTGTCATGATTGCGGGAAGATTCTCCAAGATCAGCCAACTTGTTGGCATGACTTTCCTGAGTTTCCTTTGGGAGCAAGCCAGGTGCATAGGGTATTGCAACCTTGTCTTTCTCCACTGTACAGTCAGGATATGGACCAGACTCCAGTCATGGGACATTCTTCCCCTTGCTTAAGTCATTAGGAGGCCCAGAGGCCAATCCTCATTTTTCCATGCTTCCAGCACCTGGAAGACAGAGCTGACGATAATGCTTTCTTTCCTCTTCTCTTTACCTGTGGGCATTTCTCATGCTGTTTTCTGGAAAACCTGCACACTCAACAGCATCTCTTGTGGATCAATAATTACTGCTAATGCTGTGTTTTGAAGGTCAATGCAAATTTTTCCTCTCCTCTCACTTGTTGTTCTCATTTTTGATGTTTGTGATGCTGGCCACAGGCAACTCTGCATAGAAACCTTAAAATGGGCTCGTTTTCAATGAGCCGGTGATGCTCTCATGTCTAACATCTGCCTTTCCTTTCATTGAACGCCAATGACTCCTGGGCTTGCAGTGATATGAATTTTCCACAGGTCTCTCATCTAGTTCCACTTCTTCCTGTTACAGACTCATGCTTACGTTCAAGCTCAGCATGAGTAACAGGCCCAAGCGGTAGCTGGAAGAAGACGCAAGCAAACTACTGGTGGAGAACAGTTGACTGAATGATCTTATGCCATGTTTCTGCTTTGAGTCTGAACCACATTCACTGCAGGTTTTCCATAGACTTAAGTGGCAGTGGCATCATAGCCTGACTGTGAATGAGATTTGGGTTTTTTTCTGAGTTAATTATTCTTGAACATTCATTTCTTTTTGGCATGCAGGTAGCTCTGTGCCAGTTTCCCATCGGCCTAGGCTGTATAGCAGCCACTACTGGTCATGTGCGTGTTACTTGCTCAGCGTTTCAACTGCTCTTGGATAGATAACTGGAAGAGCACAAAGGGAGAAGGTTTTCTGATGAACTAGAAAGAGAAGTGTTCTCCTACATGTTCCCTTCCAGGATATTAACATAAAAATGATCTTTCCTGAGACCTAAAATGGAGAACTAGTTATAGAAGGCACATTCTAACCAGATCAAACCAAAAAGGATGTAGGTGGATGTGTGGGAACATGAAACATTCGTGGTTTAAGCCATTTGCAGCTCCACATTTGTGGATGACTGGATTTTGAACTAACACCTACTGAAACATGTTTCAGTTTTGCCCTTCATGTTTTTGTGAATTATGTGTGCATAAAATTAGTTAGAGGAGTAATGAGGGGCTGCAGACAAGAGTGACCTCCAGCTGGGCTTAGAACCTCAGTTTTGCTTTGACTCCTGGAGGATGAACACCCATATAATCCTCCTCCACAGTGAGCAGTCAGTCCTAGTGCTTCCTTCTATCTTTGAGTTCTGTTATGCATTTCAGGAATACCTTAGGCTTTTTTTTTTTTTTCCTAAATGCATTTTCTCACATATCCAACTTCCCAGTTAAGCTGTGCACATTTGTGCAAAACACATTTCTATGACTTTTTTCTTTGTTAATGGAGGTTTTCTTGACCCTGAATTTTAAAGAAAACATAACAAAACCAGTAAGAAACATTAGAGACACCTCTCTTACCAGTATCCCAGCTCCCAGAATGCCATGGAAATACCAGACCAGGTCGGTTATCTCGCTGAGCTGCAGAACTTGTCCATTGGGGAAGTAGAGGAGAATGTTGGAGACTATGGCACATGCTGCCAGTGGGAACAGGGTTATCCCAATGCACCTCGAACACTTTCCTGTGCACATGGCAGCTCTCTGCTTAGGAAAGGTACAGGGACTTCTGGGTTACTGCAGTGCAGGGATTTCAGCAGTTTTCTTCTTTAATGAAAGGAGAATCAGTTCTGAAGAAAGAAATATTCCAGGTAAGACTTCCACTGATAATCCTGTTCTACAGATCCTGTTCTCTTCAGAGATTTTATTTAAAACTGAATTATTCAAAACTGGAATGTTTGATTGGATTTACCTAAAATTATAGGACTAAACATGTGTAGGTATGAAATTAACAGAGAGTTTAATTTTAGTTGTTACTGGACAATTGTCTGTCCATTGGAAACCTTAGTAACAAAACCATGACCACACAAAAAGACACCCTGGATGGCTGTCTTCATGATGAGGTTAAGGCCTTGAGTGGAAGGGGAGGTGGATGCATCACATTGTCTGGGACCACTGTCTTGGGAACCTGGTTTGAACACTCTTGTACTGAAGGTTTGGAAGAGCAGGAAATGGCTACCAAGAATGGTGTAGAAATGTTCAGCCTCCCTTGGTGCTGTGGCAAATGGGGAAGTCTCACTTGGGCCCTCACCAGCTGCGTTTTCCTCTATTTCAGACAAAAATACCCAGTCCTCAAGAACTGGGAAAATGTTTACTACAGTTTTCTATGACATGCTTATTCTATAGATAAGGGTAGATAAGACTGTGGGTTATGAGCTTGTTTGACAACCTCCCCTAAAATACCTGAAAAACTGTAAACCCATCTAATGTCGTGGCTATTTGCTAAGGATGAGTCAAAAAGCCATCTCATCTCATTTTCAGAGATCTGCCATAACATATAAAACAGCTGCTTAGTATTTCACAACAGTCAGGTTCTTCTTTTAAAATCAAATAATCCACATAAATAAAGCATTGGTTGTAAGGGAACTCTGCAGTTCTCCAGTCCAACCTCCTGCTTTGAAAGCAGGATTACCACCAGCACTAGGTCACTATGTCAGTCACAGCTTTGTGTAGCTGAGCTTTG
Organism: Formicarius rufipectus; assembly: GCA_013399695.1. Classification (NCBI taxonomy): domain Eukaryota; kingdom Metazoa; phylum Chordata; class Aves; order Passeriformes; family Formicariidae; genus Formicarius; species Formicarius rufipectus. The sequence continues at coordinate 76,903 of VXAU01003158.1, forward strand.
AAAACCACCAAGGATGGAGTCACCACCACCTCTCTGGGTGACCTGTTGCCAGTCTGATACAATCTCTTGGTGAAGAAGTCTTTTCTTGTGTCCAGTCTGAATCTTCCAAACTGTAAACAGGCCTGTCACTTCATTATACCCTCTCACACCCCTCCACCCTCTCTGTCACTCCCAAGTTTGTTGCAGGCTGCTATTAGATCCCTCTTCACCAAAGTCTACAACCTCAGCTCATATTGCACCCAAGTTGTGATCTATAGCCAAAGAAAAAAGACTGATCATTACAAAAGTGGATCTACAGGTATTTCTCCATGTCAGCTTGGAAATTTCAGACCACTGAGGCAGAGATTATTGAACTTCCACATGGCCATTAACTTTATGGCACAAACTGACCACAACTTCTTCATGATATTTTAACATAGGTTCCCTCCAGGTCAAGCCTTTCAAATGCATAAAGACTTAAAATATCATGAAAATGCAAAATATCAGTTTGTGGGTTTCTGTCCTCAGAGAGAACTGACAGTTTATGACAAAGAGGGCTTTGCTCTCCTGTGAGCAAGTTACCAAATGCAAGGAAGAGGATCTGGTCACATTCTGTTTCAGTACACACACCTGTAACCATGCACATGCAGATGCTTAAGTCTGTTATGTGCAAACAGCTTGTGCAATAACTAAGGCAGTAAAGAGTGAAATGCCCCTCAATTTGGTCATGTATGTTGGCTAATCCTGAGAGTTTTATGACAAAGGTTGGTTTGAGAAGGTATTAGGCAGGCTAGGAAATCAGACAGAAATCAGTCAAGGCTGGATTTCGAAGTGAAAAAAGGCCCAGGTGAAAGGTAATATGAAGACATTTGAGAAAGCCAGAGACAGGCTAAAACAAACTTTACTGACAGAATGAAGAAGTAGAAGTGGTAAAGTAAGGCATGAGGACAGACCTCTGTAATTGAGAGGGAAAACAGAAAGACTTTATGGGGTGCTGTATATTGCTGTGAGGTAGCTGTGATTGCAAGACACTTCCTCTGGTTTGCATTTCTACAGCAAAAATGTTTGCAACATTCTCCACTGCTATGAGTTCAATAAGAGCTCTGTGCTTATACGCCTTTTCTTCCAAGCACTTTGCAGTCATGTTGTGCTTTTTAATCCAGCTTTAAAACAAGTTAACTGGAATTAAACTATTTCAGATGAGAAGATTTTTAACAGAGATACTTCTTTGTTTATGGTCATTACCTATTGTTTATATAGTGCTCAAAATTTGGCAAGGCATTTTGCAAGCCTCTGGAAAAAGCCCCAGCTTAAAGTGAGAAAAATCTAAACAGACCAACAATGTGCAAGAGAAAGAAGTGGGGAGGGAGTGGAGGGAAATGGAAAGAACATTGGATATTTGACTCATCTTACAAATAACCAATGTGTAGGTTATATTTTACACTGACTTTTGCCTGTCTGCTTTTTCACCTCGTTCCAGCTTTAGCTTTTCCATGTCTTTTCTCAGCCTCAACTACTTCCCCACCCCAGAGAGAAGCAGACAAGCACAGGCACAGCCTGGCCTACTCCTACAAAAGCTGAGTCTACTGCTATAAGTAGTTGACTTATAAATCCTCTTCTGCACCTTTCGTACATTGCTGGAGGGCCGGATTCTCGCTCAGTGCAAAGCAACATGACGTTGCTTTGGTTGGAAGAACAGGGGATTCTCACTGACCTATCTCAATACCACTTCAAACTGCTGGGAGAACCTAACTAAACAACAATCACCAGACCTAGCGAGAGCCTCTACCACCAAAATCAATGCCGCCTTGCTACCTGCGTACATCAGAGGATCTGTCTGTATTATTATGGCTTAGGAAAACACTCTGGATTGCCAGAAGCACTTAAAACACTTTATTAATTCACCAAACAAAAGCACATTCTACAGCTTTGTTAAGCAAGGCAGCTAGAGCAAGCTTCTAATTTTTAATGAGGGTTTTAGAAAGTTTTGCTTACCTTCTAGACAGGGCTACGATGGCCTCCAGGTTCCAGTTCCCCACAGCGAGCTCCAGGCTCTCCTGCTCCTCTCTCCTGGAGTGTGGTGGTCTAAGGAAGGCTCAGAAATGTTTTTGGGTGACAAACTCTATTAAACAAATAGCTCTTTCTCTTTGGAGAATGAGGAAATACCCTAAGTGATCCCTGGTTGGCCAGCCTGAGGTTGGTATGTCACTCAGGGTTATTGATTATTTCAAGGCAGTGTTCCAGTGGTCAATGACTCGGCCCCCAGGACATGCAGATTGGAGCAGAGGAGGCCTTTTTACAGCTGCAGCCATTTCAACCACGTGGAGTTTGGCAGAAGAGGAAAGGCAGGAGATGGCAGAGAAACAATGGGTGTGTGGCAGAAAATGTGGTTGAAGCTTGAGGTGGTGGAACAGCAAAGTCTGGCCATTGGTGTGTGATCTTCTTCTGCACAAGAGGTTGTGGGTGCTGTAATTCAGTACTGCCTGTGCTCCAAAAGGTGTTGCTGGGAGAGCTAGATGAGGAGAGTGGGGATGGGAAAGAAAGGAAACAAAATTCACAGTAAGCCAGGAGAAAAATTAGGGAGAAGGATGGAAAGGCTGGAGAGAAGGGAGAAATGTGACCAAGGGAGGTAAAGCAGCTAAACAAAAAATCACACTGTTCCAAGGAGGAGAGAGTAGGAATACAGAAGGGAAACCAAATTTTGCTTTGACAGAGGAAAAAAGATAAAAGAGACAATAGGGATGGGCCAAGTCTCAGGCAATCTTCAGGCAACACAAAGGTACACGGCCTAATGCCACTTAAGACAGTTAAAGAATTAAATTTAGAACAACCTGAAGACCATCAGCAATTTGCACTGACAGCTGAAGCACCTGGGGGGATCTGTCAGCATATGTAGAGAGTTATAAAGCAAATAAGGAAATTCCATAAGTATATTTAAGATTAATCTTCCCCCAAAACCTCATATCCTGGTTGCTTGGAGTTTTTACAGACTCTTACTCTACAGTATCTCTAAGGCAGCACTTTTCCCAGCCTCATATACCTAACACACTCACCTGGCCTCAGTATCCTTGATTTTTATTGTGGTTTTGCCTGGTTCATAGCCCTCCAGGGTGATGAGCACCTCTACAGTTTCTCACCTATACTGTGTCCCTAGCACTACACATTTTTTACTGACCTTTTCAATTTTCTCCTCTGCGCTTTCCAAAGCCTGTATATCTATTACACAGATTTTAAACTGTATAGGGCAAGTTCAATGCTTTCATCTATGTTTGTTCAACATTTTGCACTCAGGGGCTTAACCGAAGCCTAGTGCTTCTAGCCATTACAGAAAAAATTAAATACTAATAAGATATATTAAATACAATTCTCATACTGCTTCAAGAATATGTTTAGATTTTCTCATTTTTGAGTAGTATCTATATTCAGTCTATTATGAGATCTGAACTAAATACTGCTCATTGTGAAGTACGGAAGGAATGACAGAAAGAAGAACATAATAAAAATCTGTAACACCAGAGAGCCTGACTCCTACATGTTTTTCTGAAGTCATACACTCACCAAAAGAAATGAAAGCAAGCAAGCTCTAAAACTCTTGGAAATACTGAACTTTGTGAAGTGTTTAGTGGCTGAGTGTATACGATTGTGTACATCTATTTTTCCCCCTGCAATATTGACTTTTAAGGCAATGAAAGCATTTTGTTTTCCACTGATCAATGCCTCCTGATTATATTGACTTACTGTACAGCAGCACTGGTCCTTCTTCTATTTCTACCCTTATAGCCATAAACTCTGTATTAATTTTCCAATTACATATAGTAGCTTGGGTACTGAGAGAGGAACTGTAGATATGCAAAAAATCCTGTTCATCATGCTAGCAATGAAAACCATTCCAGCCCCAACATTTCCCTGGGTGGTACAATGTCAGAGCTAGAAACTGAAGAATTATAGCCCTGTGCAGGTTTTTGAAGGGCATATCTGGCTGTCCACTTACTCTATTAATAGATCTGCCCCATTTGGAGAGCAGCTGCTGCGCACTAAGGAAAAAATGCCCTTTCTGCTGTTGATACACTGAGGAAAAATATGCTAGGCAGCTCTGCTCACATCTACTCTTCTTCAAATCTTTTGTGGCTTCTCTGAAGTCAAAGCTTTATTCCAAGTACACAGTGACACTCCACTCAATTTAGGTTTTTTTGACACTGTGGCACAAATTATCCCTTGCTGCTCTTGATGTTCCCTCAGTTCTTGAAAAACTTTCTCCTAGATGAGCTGGCTCTGAGAACTTCATGAGTTTGAGCACTGCAGATCACCTGACCCAGACCCTCAGCTGCTCCCGCTGCTCCTGCTGCAGGTACCCAGACTGAGATGCCTGCCTGTAACCAGGAGCATGCAGATGCTCTGTTAAGGTAGAAACAGCAAGATGGAAAAGGCACTACCAGTGTTATTCAGGTTTTCTTTCATCTGGAGTATCCCAGACCCACATGACCCAGGCAACAAAGAGCTGATTGCAGGGCAAGAGCATCGAGGAAGCTGAGGAGCAGCTCAATGCAAAAAGGCTAATTACTTGAATCAGTTCAGAGATAGCCAGAAAAAAAAGCAATATTTAATAATTGAATGGTGCGAGTTATGGTGCTTATATTTAGAATATGTATGAGTCTGAAGAGGTGGAATGGAAGTTATTCTGGACAAAGTTTGAAACAGGCTCTCCTCACTCTTTGGAAGTATATTCACTGCATGGTACCATCACACACTGGTGGTCCTAACACACAGCATACACTGAACATGCACTTCATGACAACAGGAGCTTAAATGTCACACAGATGGATCTTTCCTTTTCTCCTGTTTTACCTATTTTTCTCTTGTGTTTTTTCTTTCTTTCTTTCTTTTTGCTTGTCTCTCTTTTTATGCATAACTCCCTTTCCTACATGCTTAGACTACTCTCTCTGCTCCCTAGATGACATCCTACTAAGCACAGTTTTCCACCTTCAGTGGTAGCACACACATCACTGCCTCTGGGGACACTGAATCACTGTCAAGAGACAGCTCTTTGGGAACAAACTCCATGGTCACCAGTGGCTCTGTGAGCCTGGAGCACCCTAGGATTGCAAAGACAACTCAATGCACCTTCTGCAGTGAGGGAGAATAGTTCTGAAACAACATGCAGTGAGCTCTGCCCATCCAGCAAAGTATTACCTACTGCTTACTTCTGTATATATATGTTCACCTGATTTATCACAAAGCTCATTTTGTTTAATTACCTGAGTGGTTTGTCCAGGGATGGCACTGTGCCAACCCCAATGTTTGCTAAAATAGCAATGAACCATGACCTCTGGCCAAGGGTTGTTTGCGCTCCCAATGCAAAACAACACTGTCACCGTACAATATTAAAATAATTAGAGGTTTGCGCTTTCATTTTGCCAGTTTCGTGCAACACTTCTTTCTGGTTTTGGCTGAAAGTCATTTCTCATCCCTGTGTTTTGACACTGGGTCTTGTCCAAGTTTGTGCTCAGAGTGCAGGTGAATTAAGAGCTAAAAGCAGTACCCACTGGAAAATGCTTTTTTACCTGAGCAAATGGGAAAAATGTTACTGCTTCCAGTGCTCCTTTTACTCCCTTGCTCTCTTGCCCTGAGCTGCTCTGGGTCTCTCAGGAAGCCTTCAGTAATGAAGAGCAAATACTGTGAATATATCGAAGAAACATGCAGTTTGTAAAAAAAAAAACGCTAATTGCATTTTTTAGAGCTATTTGATACTGTCAGGAGGGAAGGTTTCTGTAGTCCAGAGTGGGGGCTTCCTCAGGCTGAGACTTGTAGCTTGTCCAGATAACTTGAAAGAGATTAAAAGTTTCTCTGCAAGCCCGAGGCATTGAAGCAGAGACTCCCACCAGAATAAAAGAGGAGGGGAACAGCCAGGAAGTCAGAAGTGATCATTAGGTGTTTTGTTACTGCAAGGGGGACTGTCCGCTTGTTCACAATCTCCATCTGGTTTTGTGCCAGAAGGAAAAAAAAGAGAAATCAATACCAGCTCTGCGTGAGTAGCTCTGATGTTTTGGACATGTGTATGAGGCCAGGTTTGCAGCCAGAATTACTGCTTACTAGTAAATGTACTTACTACTTACTTCGATTGTATCAGAGAAACAGATATATGAGGAAAAATTGGATAAGCCTTAGGAAATACAGCTGGTCTTCAGATCCTGAGGTTTGTCTGTTATTTTTCTGGCTGGTGATGGCTGATTGAAGAAAGGACAATTCATTCCCTTGCTGATCCTGAAGTTGTTTGGACACAGTATGGGACAGGATAGTGTTTTAAATCTCCACTTATGTAGCAGAAGGCTCTGAGGTAATATTTCCCAAAGGGGGAAATGCCTTTGGGAATTTCTTAACACTGCAAGGGTTTCTGAAAGAAATTGTCTGCTTCCACAGACAATCACATCACAAATTTTTTTCTCAGAAATGAAGCAGTCTCCATCTTCAAATTATTTATTCTTACCTGCTTCTATGTCAACTAGAAGGCAGATTCACTCTCAGTTTTGGAGAGTGAGGGGATGTCGAGGAAGGTGGACCACAGGCATTTTTGTTTATGTCTAAAATTAGGGAGACATAATTAAAGGTCCTTTCTGAAAAGGTGTGAACTGTCTGTCCCATTCTGGAGGTAAAGCATCTCTATCCTTGGAAATATTCAGAAGCTATCTGAGCCTGGGCAGCTGTCTCCCAGTGTCCCTGCTTGAACTGGCACGAGGAAGACATTGAAAAGCTAGACTTAAAAATATGAACAAACTGCCCAGTGTATGCTCTTGTCATTTCTTGGTGGTGTAATGCATTCTTTATATTAGGTGCAGGCCTGAATTGAACTAAGGGCAAGGCATGCATTAACTCTGCAATGATGGAACATCTCCAGTGGCTGGGGAGGAAGGCAAGAACCTGGGCAAGGGTTTAGAGGGAAGATACTGAGTGGAGACAAGATCATAAAAGAGCTAGGTGAGAGATGAACCCACACATACCACTAAAACAAAAACCTGGAGAGCGCCCTCGTTAAACACATCTCACCCTGTGCAATGCTGGGGATTCACGCCTGTGTCTTGCCCCTGCAGTGGCACAGAGAGACAATGACCCACAATGTATGTGGCCATTAGAGGGAGCTTGGTGAGACCTCAAGGATGAAATGCAGCCCTTGAAAGCAGAAGCAGTGCATGGAGGACAGCTGGTTCAGCATTTTAAACCTATTTTTAATACTTGAGATGGTTAATGAGATAAGGATACACTTCCCTATGACCTTCCAGAAACACTGCTTCCTCTTCCTTGAGCGAATTGCTTTCTGAAAGAGGCTGGGATTCTCTTAGGAATAGTTCAATAGTTTAATTACAGCACATGTCTAGTGGTAGTTTCCATCAGGCATCCTCATCCCATGAACAGTTCACCAAAAAAATGCAGTTGATATTGTCCCATAATAGCTGTTACTAAACAGATAAACAGATAATAGCTGTTATTAAATGAACTGAATGCTTTTACTTGGAAACAAGGTAATAGGAAAATCATTTGGACTCATAACAGCAGTCAGATTCACCCAGGACATTGCTGTTCCCCTCTTCCCACTGCTGGTCTGAAACAGACCCTGAAAGAGGTGAGGGATGCAGATACCTGACAGCTGGGCTAACCTGGTACTCCCTGACCCAGGATCTGCCTCTGCCACCCTTCGCACTGTAGGAAAGGTGGGATGGCTCCGATTGGCACATCTCACCCCAGAGCATCCCAGTCCTGCTACACTGCTGGCCTCAATCATGCCTCCCACTCCCTTAGCTGAGCCAGCACCAGCCCTTTCACAGCAACATGTGAGAGTTTTCAGCGTCTGACTGGGGTCAACCTGGTTTTTTCACATCTCTGTCTGCCTCTCTAGTCAGGCATTAGATAAAGGAACAAATTACTGTGTAGCATCTCATCACTGTATGTAGACACCTCTGTGGTGTGCACTCAGCCTCTGGCACCTTGGAAAACTTGGAAAACTGATTGTGAAAGCCTGGGAGGGAAGAGGCATGAGCTGCCACCAAGCCCATGATCATTTCCTTCCTGCTGAGCAGCTGATTGACAGCAACCTGCTACTATCAGGAATTTGTCTTACATATCCAAATACTTTCTATTGTTTTTGGAGAATTTTGACATTTTAAATGAGTGAAATATTTTCAGTACTTGTGACTGCAGAGAAAGACTTCCAACCTTGATTTGCTCAAAAATCTGAGACTAAATAAGAATTAGCATTTACTTTTGTAAAAAGCTTTTCCTTTTTTGAGAGCCTGACTTGGGATTTTTAAATACCTCAGAACAGTGATACTGTTTTTTGGTTTGGTTTGGTTTGTTTGTTTGGTCGGTTGGTTTTTGTGTTGTTTTGTTCTGTTTTTTTTTCGCTAACAGGACACTTTTAAAAAGCAAGTGTTGCAAAAACCAACCCGTGTGCGGTAAGTCACTACATGCATTGCCTTTGTCTGGGTTTGCGCTCCTTTCTCCTCTCCTTGTCTGGTTGATCTGGCTGGTAAGATTAGGAGCACTGCAGGGCAGGGAGGATCCCCGTCTGTGTATTTGCACAGTGTCTTGACACTTGTAAAGGAAGCGAGTAATCATCACTCTTGCTGCTTTCATGTTCTCCTTGCACAATAGAAATAATTAATAGTAATAGCAATGCTTTGCCTATCTGCGGCTCCTTTCATCTGAAGACCTGAAAGTGCTTGACAAGCATTAATTAAATTAGCTTCCAAATACTTGGAGAGGGAGTCAGATATAATCACCCCCACTTTGCGGATGAGCACACAGGAGAAGCTCAGGCTAACTGAGGGCTTACAGTTAGTCAGCTGAAACCATGTTTCCTCCATTGGGGGAGCTTGCTCAGCACTTATGAGGCTCTGGCTGTTTTCTCAGGTGCCCAAATGTAGGGTCTGATATCCATGTTCTACTTCAGAAATACACAGACTGTGATCTGCCCCAAGTCCTGCAAGAGGCTGGGGGAGGCATTTCAGGCACCGTTGCTCCTGAAGTTTCCCATTCAAGCTACTAACTTGGCCTGGAAGCGGAGGAAGTTCTGCTGACACAATGTTGGCAAGACCACTGTGATGCTGGCTGAGTTGGTCCTGATTTCAGAAATGTAAGCAGATTGCAGCACAGAAGTATTTTATTTTGGAACCAGGGGTGTTGAGCCATATTTGTATCACACTGCCTTTTACTTCATAATCCTGTTGGAGAGGAATCTGCACCAGAGTCAACAAATTTGATCGGTCTTGTACACACAGTGTAGGCTTACCAGGCCACAGCCTTGCCATGGCGTTCACAAGCTCTTACTTGCAAACAAAGATGCTGAGAGTCCTGACCCAGTTCTAGAGTTTTAAACCACTGTTATCTTGTCTCCTGCATGTCTCTATTTAATCAAGGGTGCTCTGCAGCTCCCAGGACTGTACTCAGTAGGAAAAGGAAAGACTAGGCAACAGCTGGGCAGAGACTAGGAGAAACTGTCAATAGCAACTATGTAAGATTTGCTACTCACATGGAATTATAAAACAAAGGCAAATGATGTTTTGAAAAAACACTTTTCTAAGGGATGAATTGGCTGGGGGAAGAGAGAGAGGTTTTTCCATAGACTATGAAATTTATAATGCTGCAGAAATTATTTTCCTTTTTAATATCAGTTGTGAAAGATTCTATTCCAGGAATAGCTCTCTAACTGTAACAGAGGTTCATTCAAATAGGAAGTACCAGAGTCACCAAACAGCGGTAGGGTTGCTCCTTATTGCAAAGCTTCATAGGCACAGATGAAAGACACTAAAAGTGTTGGCAACATATCCCACAAATCACATAATTTCACTTTGGGCAATCATCCAGGTTTCCACAGAGTTATGACATTTTCCACATTTGCTCCTTTTCAGGCAGAGAAACTGGACAGAAGAAGTTGTCTGGACAACACGCAACTCCTGTCAGCTCCTTCAATGCACACAACACCCTCCCATTTAATCAGCAGACCCTAGGCAAAGTGTCATAAGCCTGCTGGGAGTGTGCAGGTTAATAGCACTCCTGGGGGTATCTTGCCTGGCAGAGCAGAGTTTGCAACAGTTAGGAGGCCACTTGTAGAGATGAAATCACATCTATTCTTTCTTTTCTGCTCACAGTGCTCGATACCTTCTTTTCTGCTACCTGCTTTAAATAGCCCTGATTAGGTTTCCAGTGCTGGGGCTTATTACCACAACTCCCCTATTTACCCATATAGAAAATGAGGCAATGATGTCATGGGTGGAAAACAAAAGGGCCGGTGTTTCCTCTAGGGTAAGCAATAGGTCAGTGCTGCAAGACGTGATGGAAGAGGATCCCGTGATGCCCACGAGGCATCTGGAGGAGGCTGGGCAGGCAGTGGAGCTACTTGAGGGAGAGCCCAAGTGGACCTTGGCACTGACTGTCCTCCTTGCAGGCAGCAAAGGTGGGTGTGAAACGGTTTCGCCAAGCAACTGGTCACAGCATCACTTCCACAAACAGTGGAATTCCAACAAGACTCTGTTCTCCATCACCCTGGTGCTCAGGGCAAAGGCTGTGGGGCAGGGGGACTGTTGCCTTTCTCCTAGCTCTAGACAGGGAGTCAAGAGACCAAGGCTGCCCTGCTGCCTGAGCGTCTGGACATTACCTACCCTTTGTCTTTCCTCATTTGTATAATAGGTTTAATAAACACGCTCTGTCCCACAGTGCTGACGTAACATTGAGCTCTTTCATGTTTGTTAAGTGCAACAATGGGCAGCACCATAGAAACCCATAAATAATGTACCTTGAAGTTCTGTTGAGGTATTAGACTTGTTTTAACAGCACAGATATTACATGAGTTACCACATGCAAGAAGCTTCTCTTAATTAGCATCAAAACGTCCTTTTTTTAAGCTTTGTTTTAATGGCTTTTGAGGATGAGCACATTTCCCCTGTCCAACCTATTTGGTAATTTATTGTAATCTCTTCAAACTTGCAGTTTCTTTCAGTATGCTGGTCAGTGCCTTCCTTCTCATTATTACATTCCTTTACATTTCTCAAATTTAAATTTCTTTGGGTTTTTTCCCAATGTATTATTTGCATCTCTGAAGTCTAAATTCAGCTAGACCTATTGTCCTTTGCTGTCATTGTGGCAGATACTGGATTTGGTTCAAAACATTGATGGAAAACAAAGAACCTGTGTGCTGCTTCTGATATAACATAGCCCTTTTTTTCAATTTCACACCTTGATTTGTCCACAAATTTCACACCTCAAGATTTATCCACAACTGGTAATGTACCAAAGTAGGCATTCTGCAAGGAGAACATCTGCACAGAGATGTACAGAGGAAACTATTCTGCCCTAATGATCTCCAGACAACCACTGTGGTAAATGTCCAATTGTGATCCTGAGCTGGGTACATGGACTGAGCCCAAATGGCTGGAAGGCAATGCCATGGAGCCATGTGTGCTCTGGCATGGGAATCTGGAGGGGTGAGTTCTGTCTCTGTCCTGGCACAAAGACTTCTGGGGAGATGTGAGTCAGGTTCACTGTGTCACAAGTAATATGTATTACAGCTACCCTTCTAATATTCTCACTGATGGTAGATCCTTGTTATTCTTGGAGTTACAGCAGCTTTTTTGTCTTTCTGTCTCCAACAATTTCAGTGCTCTGACACGAAGTGCTCCTAGGAAGTTCTGTATATGCCAGGGAAGCCTTTCTCACCAAAATCCTATCTAGAATTGCAAATAGAAGCCGTGAATGTCTTGGAAAGCAGGTGGTTTTTGAGATTTCCAACCTGCCAGCATGAACTCAAAAGATTTAAGTAATTCAGATACACCTTGTGTGCTACCCAAGATAACATGAGGTTTATGCATTTGGCTCACTGCTGCTGCAATTCAGAAAAATTATTAGAAAGTGCACTAGAAATTGGTTTTCAGCAATATACTTTGAGACTTTTGTGTTTAATATGCGTTTGGGGCTAGAGAACATGGGAAAACTGATTAAGGGAAAGGATGTCTTGGTTAAAAGGGTGATAGGAAATTTAGGAGGGCATAACTCAGTTCCTAGATGTACCCCAGGTACTCTTTGTCACCTTGTGATGGCCACTACAGGCACAGCTCCAGGACTGGTGACAATACCAGCTGAGGGTAATCTTATGCTGGAAGGAGAAAAATTCCCAACCGGGACTTCAATGGAGACAAACCAACACAGCAGAGGGACTGAGGAGGGGCACCTATGACTGGGAATTCTACTGCCATCAAGAAGAAGCAGAGGGAACAGAGTAAACAACATGCATGAACATCAACTCATCCTCTGCTCAACTGAGAATGCAAGCTGGGCTTCCGTAGTAAGCCATCTGAACGAAGTGCTTGTTTGTGAACTGCCTAATTTCAAGGAACTGGTGAAAAACAGCACATGCAGCATGTCTCTTTACTGCCCGTATAGTGATCACAAGGTTAACTTAAGTATTGTAGTTAAATCACTAACATTAGTTGACACAAGTCTGGGCTTTAGTGCACTAGTTTAAGATAATTACTGCAATCATTCCTAATGTACTTGAAAAGAAAGCTCTATTGATAATGTTTCAGGGCTCATTCACAAACTGGTACTCAAGATGTTCACCCTTCAGACCTATGAACACTGTTTCTCATTATAAAATTTTGAAAGTCAGCCATGCTCTAATTTTAGCCTTTAGAGGAACATAAAGTCTCAGTGCACCCAGTACCCAACCCCTTTGCTGAAAGGAACCTGAACAGAGTGACAAACTTTATGCCATTACCTCATCGCTGTAGGGGAGCTTCCCAGAAATTTTCCTGATGCAAGGACAAAACAGCTGTTCTTTCATCTTTTTCTGAGTCACGCCCACAGCACTTCTCCAGAATGTAAATGTGCCTGAGTTTAATGATGTGACAAGGCAATTAAGTGTTAATGTGTGCATGTAAAGAGTACGCAAGCTGCCAGATCTAGTAAGTGCCAAAGCCGAGCTAAGGCGTTTACCAGACTAACAACACATTACTGATATAGGGTGGTAATGTCCACACATTATTTCGGTTACATAAATAAATTTTACAGTAATAGACAAATAAATTAACTTCATATTTGACTTTTAAATTGCTATTCTAAGAAGAAAGCTTCCAGGACCCAATTCTGAGTGCATGAGAAGCAATAGAAAAACTAGGACATAGCACTATTATTATTTAAATTACTGTAGTGCAGTCAAGTGCCAGCTCATAACTGGACACTCCCCCTTTCTATTCCCCTATAGCTCGATCCTCTTGAGTTGTATGAGTCCACATATATAGAGATTTTGTTAAACATATTACAGAACTCTTTAGTTGCATAAAAGCAAACAGACAGAAAGTCATATCAAAACCATCTGGATGAAATTGGCCTTGCACCTCATCCTTAAATTTCTCAAATGCCATGCAAATGGCTGATTTAAGCAATTGAACTCCACACAACATCCTTCAAAGTGCACTTTGCCCTATAAATAAACATAATTCCATTCAAATGCAAAACTCTTACTACTTTATGGCAATGAATATTTGCATAACACAGGCACCTTTTTCTGAGCTCTCTAAACTCAGGTGCTTGAGTGACAGGAGATTCAATTTGTCGCTTCCCTGGGCTCAGGACAGCTACTCTGGCAGTGGAAGTAATCTCTGCAGATGGGTCCCGGGCCCTGTGCAAAGTGGGATCCTGTTAGCCTTCAAGCATCCCCTTGTTTGTTCACAGTTTCATAGCCCACCAGCTGGCCTGTGTGTCCCACCCTGGTGGCATGTTTGATGGCTATGCCACCACCTGGCAAAGCTCTGACTGTCCTGCAGTCATTATCTTTTCTTTTGCTTTCTAATTATGCCTTTTGGAATCACGGTACTTTTAGTTGTCATCATTTGAGTAACACAATAGAGCAACTCAAAAAAGCAGTGGAGATGAAAGATGATTTTTAAGTATCAGTGTTTTGGAAGAGAGGATACAGACTGACAGGAGAAGCCAAGAAGCTGGGCAGTGTGTGGTTTGCAGCAGAAGAGTGAAGAGATGTGCAAGGGCTCCAGGGTTATCAGGAAAACTGTGGGTGCTGAATATCAGGAATTCTGCTTGTCTTATCACCTCTCCTCCTTCTCCTTGTTCATAATTTAACTGACATGGGAAAATTATCTCGAGCAGGCACCAGAGAGAAGCATGCAGCTGAGGGACTCCTGTTTTACGCCTCTGTCAAGCTGACCATTTGCTCTTGTCTGACTGTATCCTTACCCATGTATACTGGGCTTTCAGTCCTCATAGATAAAGAGATGCAAAGCATAGCCTAAAACCACCAAAAGCTTCTTTAGCAAAATACTCCACGTGTCTGTGTGTCTTGTCTCTTAATGTAGATGAGACCTACCATGGTCCAGAGTGGGCTGCTGTGAGCCTTACTTGTTTTTTTGAGTTACTCTCTGTGATTTCAGAGGCATCTGAACACCAGTGATGGAGGTGTTCAGCACAGATGACTGCACGTGTAGCCATCGCTGTCTCATGCCACCGGGTGAACCTCAAACAAGTGCCCCATAAAACCTCATTCACATCACTGAGCTATGTCTTGGCTGACAGCATTAAACCTGTGACTACCAAATCCGCTTCTGAAGTCTCTTGAATCCCTAGCCATGAGTAACTATTAGCTTTAACAGGAAGAGGTCAGATAGTTCTGGAGCTGAAAGGGGAATTTCGTAATTGTTAAAGCTTGCAGTGAGTCTCAAGAACTGTATTCCAGAACTGCAAGTTTTTCATGCCTTTAGTCCATTAAAAATTAGGAAGAGAGTAGTATGATTTTGCAAAATGTCTTTCCACCTAGGTGATATTTTTGGGGATGTTTCCTAAGTGGTTTAGAATATTCTATCCTATCAAGTGTAGGTTTACACTGGGCTTTGCCAAGACGGTAACAGCAATATCCTCTTAGAAGAAGTTAAACTATAAAGGGAGGGACTGATTTTCTAGGGAGCTACATGTGCATGCTAATTACCAAGGTTAATAAAAGGGTGATCTCTGTGTGCCTCAATTCTTAGGCATCCAAACAAAGAGACTTTATAAGGCCTCTAATTTCCAGGAATGTTGTAGAAAGGGGCCTCATTTTGTGGACTCTAAAACTAAATATATTCAGATCACTTGCAATCTTAATAAATGGATCAGAAAATCCTAGAAATTGGAGAGGTTCTAGCCAATTTCTTTACTCTCTCTGATAATGCTGGATTATAACTGAGTGTTGTGTCATTGGAAAAAAAGAACCCTAAACAATGAAGGCGGCAAGATGCTACCTTTAGAAATCTCAGTCATACTAAAATACTTAAAAGAAACATTTTTAAAAAGGAGTTTTTACAGGGATGTCAAAACCACCGATCCTTCTTCTGCCCCAATATGCCATGTCACCTAGCCTGGAAAAAAGAGTGCAAATAAGCATCTAAACTTCTAAAACCCATCAACTGACTCTAGCCTGGACAGGTAGATGAGCAATTTACTCCCTCACCAAAGCATTGGCAAAGGTCCTGCCATGACAGCAACCTCCTCCCTAGCCCTGCTCTGCATAGCCAAGCTCTCTACCTATCCCAGTCCCAACCTGCTGAAAAGGAGGAGCTTTGCTCTGCCCCTTCCTTATTTATAACTTGTTGAGAGCTGGGAGGGAGGGAGGGGTGAGCTCCCTGTGGTGCACCCTGCCGCTGCCTGCCCGCTGCCAACCTCGCAGTCACCACCACAAATGCCTCCTGTGCAGCGTAGTGGCTGCCTCTGTGCCCTGGGGTTCCTCTGGCTGTTTGCAGTGGTGGAAGCAAAGACCAGAACATACTACCTTGGGATTGTGGAAGAGAACTGGGACTATGCACCATCTGGAAAAAATCTGATCACTGGACAAAGTCTCTTAGAGGACAAGTAAGTGACTGGGGGCTTTGATAAGCTGAAGATGTGTCAATAGGTCCAAACAAAATTGGTTAACATGGTTAATATTGCTACAAATGTCTTCAGATGGCCTTTTGCTTGGTTTTTTTCTGATGATTGTTGTCATAGGTGGGATTTCAGCTTCAAGGCATGAGTAGACTTTGATTGACTTCTCTTCCATCAGGGTTGATTAAGCAAGGTAATAGTTAACATGTATTTGAAGGGAATGTTAAGGAACTGATATTTGTGAAGAAAGTATCAGGCAGTGCAATCGAAATCTCTCCTGTGTGGTTCGTGAAGGTGCAGGTATTTCAGGGATTTGATATTCAAAAGCAAGTCACAACTTTGCTACAATCCAGCTCAGCATTTTGCAATAAGACACAGAAATCTGTTTAACTGGCAAAAGACTTAAAGTTTTCACTCTTTGAGATGATAAAAATTGGGGAATTAGGTATGAAATTGTGAAATTCAGATGCGTATAGCACCTATGAACGAGATACAAGTCTATATGCCTGGAAAGTGTACAACTGTGGGGACATTGATTTAGAAAATTGCTTTGATAAACACTTAGATACATAACAGTGAATGGTCAGATAGAAATCCTGGTGATGACCTGCACTGAAAATGGAGGATGTAGGTAAGCGCTGTGATGAATTTTGCCTTGGCTAGTGGAAAACGTGTCTGTTCTCATGACCACACTGCTGGGGTTGACCGTGTGTTCCCCCCACAGCAGAGGAGGTGGCACTGATCCTTTGTGCCTCTCTGAAGAATAACTAGGGGTAAAGGGACCCCTAAAGGTAATTTAGTCCATGCCCCCTGTCATGATCACATACATCTTCATCTAGATCAGGTTGCTCAGAGCCACATCCAACCTGACCTTAAATATTTCCAGGGATGGGGCATCCACCATCATTCTGGCCAGTGAGTGCCAGTGTTTTACCACCCTCACTGTGAAAAACTTTTTCCTTATATCTAACCTAAACTGACTCTCTTTTGGTTTAAAAACATTGCCTCTTACAGCATGAGCTTCAAATATGTGTGGGAATATTTTTATTATTTCATTGATATCTTTGACATGCTATAAATTGTTTGGGTGTCCTTCTTCTCAGTCTAGGATTGGGATGGGAGCAGTGAGTGAGTGAGTAGGTTCTGGTGTCCATGCCAGGTCTGGAGGCACACTGGGAGCTGGATAATAGTTAGAAATGGAAATGTGCTTTCTGACTTTTCAGGAAATCTCAATCAATGCTGGATTTTTCTCTAGTGACCAATAACTTTAGAATCACTCTCAGTTGCATTTCATAAAGAAAATTATAGGAGATAATAAAGGGTTTTATTTTTTAACACAAACATATGCTTATACTTTTAATAAATAGAAGTCCTCGCTAGCATCCAAGACAATAGGTGTCAGCCTTTATAGGTAGAATTCAGGATAATAGTTTTTTCCCAGCCCATGAAACACAAGCTTTTCTGGGAAGGTTATTCCTCATTTGTGTTAAATAATCGAATTTCTCACTTTCCTACTCTTTATAGCAGAGGATAACTTTCTTCACTCACTAAACTAGAAGACTCACTGTAAAATAGTTCTGCTTTAACGTGCAAATACAGTCCAATACCCCAGAGAGATGGGAACCTGTTTTGTAAATTGTACCTTTGAAGTTGTGCGCACTTTGTGTTCCCTGAACATCAAGTGACACATTTATTTTTACAAGTGACACAAATGTGATGTCTTTCAAAAAATGGCAAGACAGAGAGGGAAGATAGCTTTGTGTCTTCAGTCATCACTGTAATGTAATAATAACAGAATGATAAGTCCAAAGGACTTACCCACAGAGGACTTTAATGGAGACTATACATTCAAGGCTGAGGAACTGTTTGCCATGAACTCCCTCCATGCAGAATAATTAGGTGGTTCTTGTTACTATTTTACTCCATTTTCAAATTGAATTGAGTAGAGCCAGAATAAAGTGCTATGTTCTGGAATAATAGTGTGTCTGCATAAACATGCGGGTTAAATAGTGACCTGGTAATAACTGTCGCGACTATTCGGTTCTTTAGGACAGCCTTTAATGTAAACTTCAAGCAGTATACTAATGGGCTACTTTTCAGCTAATTAATTGGTTCCTGTGGATATTTAAAAAAATATAGTTCCATAAGCAAAGTTTAAAGATCAGTTCCTGGGTAGTGACAGGAATGCATTTTGAGCCAGCTTCAGTTCTGCAAGCAGCAGCACTCATGCTCGCTGAGCCTAGCACTTCTCACCTTGTGATGCATCCTCACAGCACCCATCTGATGGGGCATTGTCCCAGTTTTATTGAGAGGGAAGTGAAGATAAGCAGGTTGCAGACACACTGATTATCTTTAAAAGAGCTGGTACATACACATAAAGGAATTCTTCCTTTGATTCCAGCTAGCCCACAGAGATATAATCAAACCCACTTATTCTTCAGTATTTAATGAAGATCCTGATTTAACAAGTCTGGTATGGAAAGTGTCATGTTACCTGAATCAGATAATGACATTTAAGAGATGATTTTCAATGTTGCTATGCCAAAGTCAATAATACCTTCCTCAGCCTTGAGTTTTTAGAAATAAAGAGGGTAAAGGAGGCTTCAGTAGCTGAGGCATGAGGCCGGAAATAGGTGAGCTGATTCTGGCACCAACCACGGCTTTGCTGCTCAGTTCCCGCTGTGCTGGTGCTGAGTGAGCTGCCTCTGGAGCCAGCAATCCTAATGGTGCAGCACAATCTCCCTGGGTGTGAGCTGAAAAGGCTACCTCTGCTCAGAGCTGATTAACCCAAATGCAGCCCTGTGTTAGCATAACTATTCTGCTTGGGTGATAAGTGTTATTATGCCTTGTCATACTGCAGTGCTCAAGGGCCAGCCTGTTGGTGGCACAGAATAAGCATCTTGCTGTGCATCAGTACTTTTTATGTAAATAGAATAATGAGGTTCACCTCTTCCCTTTGTCTCGTCTAACTGAGGCCTCAAGCTGTTCTATTCATTCTCAAAATTTGGAGTGTTATGAATGAAACAAAGAAATTTCATTCTCTGTTGTCCCTTTAAAAAGTAAACTTACATTTCCTGAAGCATACAGGCCTTTGGAAGTGGCAGATCCAAATTAAAGATGCTGAGCATAGGTGAGCTGGGAAGGTGTACAGCATCCCTTGCCACCTGATATAACAGGTGAAAGAGTTGCATCACTAAACCATGCTGGACTGGACACACAGGGTGCAAGGTGCTGTCAGTGCTGCTG
This sequence comes from Formicarius rufipectus, assembly GCA_013399695.1. Lineage (NCBI taxonomy): Eukaryota > Metazoa > Chordata > Aves > Passeriformes > Formicariidae > Formicarius > Formicarius rufipectus. Next base: position 96,019 of record VXAU01003158.1, read on the forward strand.
CACGTGCAGCAGATTTTGTGAGTTAGGGCATGGGTATTGCTGCAGTAGGAGGATGAGCTTGGATGTTGCCTGTTTCCTTTAATGATCACATGGGAAATGGCCTTTCAAGAGGAAAATACACTTAGGTGTTGTGGCTTGGCATGCATCAGTCATTCTCTCCCTACTGTAGCTCAGCCCTCAGGATTAAAATTTGGTTGATAATCCCTTTAAATTAATTTGATACCAGTTCATATTATGGACACTTAAATTTTGCTCTACTGGTGGTGGAAGTTAGTAAGTTTCACCTGATGTAACAGTTCACTCCTTTTCTTTAGGCCACTAATTCTACAATTAGCCAGGCCAAGTCTTGCACTCACCAGCACTAAAGGGTGTTTTTTGTTACCACAGCATCAAAATGGTTTGTGCAATTTGCCTATGAGGAGATCCCACTCAGACAAATGACGGTGAAACTGTCGTCACAGATGCTAAACTAATGGCTGAGTCATTATGCGGCCAAATAACCCAATTGCATCAGCAGAGATGATCGCTGTGGGAAGGGTCAACATCAAAAGGGCTTTCGAGGTGAACTCCTGGCTCTAATAAAGTCTGAGAGGGATTTTGTTTTTGACTCCAGGAAGAGTACAAGTTTATTGTAGGGGGGAAGCCATCTTACCACACCAGTGACATCTCAGAGCTTCATCTAAGATTTTATGATTTTTCTATGTCTTGTGTGGATCAGAAAAAGCCTAAAACATTCTTTGGGGACTCCGTGTCTCTCTCTGTTGATGACACACAACCTACTTTGGTTTTTGACGCTTTGTGGTCAGGGCACCATCTACAAAGGTGAATGGTCACACCTCAAGACTGTCCTGACTGGAGGAGACGATGGAGGGAATTCAGGAAACTTTCCTGGGAACGACCCAAGAGAATGCAGTATTCCCCTTTCCTATTGGAAGTGGGAATGACTGAGCATCATGACTTTGTGCACATGAAGTGCAGGTTGACAACTGAGTTGGAGGGAGACAGTTAAAATTTAGAGAAGCAATTCTTACACCTGCACAAGACCAGAAAGATGGAAGAGGTTCAGGCAGTGATATCACAAAGCCACCAGGAAGATGAAGCAGTTTGAAATGAGCAGGGGAGTATGAAGAGATAGGGAGAAGGTTTGTCTTCTTGTGACAAGAGAGGAATGACAGATAAGAAACATTTTGGCATTAGGTCCAGTGTGGGTATTCCGATGATCCCTGTGGGTCCCTTCCAACTCAGAAGATTTTGTGATTCTGTGAAGGACTTTGAGCACTGTAATTTGCAGCACAGCAACACTGATAAAGAAGCACAGAGCTACCAGGTACTTGCAAGGCTGAAGTGAGCACCCAAAATCCTCCTGGAGGAAATGGGGCAGCCTGGGAACCTAGAATGGGACTCACAACAACCATTGTGCTCTGTTCTCATGTTGTGAGGGCAACAAAAAGGATGTGCTGAAAACATATGTCTCTGTACATACAGAGCATCACTTATGTTGTAACTGCTGCAGCTGATACCCATTGCACTGGCAGTGGGCTCTGAACAAGGGGACCATTTGAATAGGCCTCCTCTCAGAAAGCTGCGACTGGAAAGACTTGTTTTCCTGACCCCTAGATGACTTTAAGTAGAAGACAAGCAGAGATCCAGATACAGCATGGCTTTAGGCACTGAGAAAGTCTCCAGTGCCTAAGCCTAGAGGGTTTTCTCAGGGTGATTTCTTGAACTTCAGTAATCAACTGGATGTTGGGATCCCTGACCTATGCATTTAAAGGAGTTAGGTTCATGTCAAGCATCGAGCAAAGCCTGATCAAGAAGTGCATTTTTCTGGGGTACAGTTATTTTTCAGGAGAGACACTGTATCTTGGATGTGTTATGGGAAAGTATGCAAAGTTTTCTGGCCAGAAAGCCAAGGGCATAAAGACACTGTCATCATGGGGAAAGTAGAGTGCTTCATTTAAAATATTTGATGATTGATTAAAGTGAAAAAAAAAATCTGATGAAAAATATCTCCTGAAAACAGGGAGTTTTGAAAAAAATCCATTGGATAATTTTCTAGAGAAAATTTCTTCTAAACCATTAAAAAATATCAATCCATAATTCAAATTAGTGCATAGCCACATCAATACATTGCCATGAGGTAAGGAAGCATGTGCATTTACTCCATGAACTCCTACTGACACCACCTACATTCTATGGTAGAGACTCTTGCAGTATCTCTTCCCCCCAGGCAGTGGAAGGTACCTTCTCCTCGGTGAAAGCAGTTTGACTTGCCAGGTCTTGCTATGCACACAGACAGTTACTGCAGACCTCTTAATTCACTGAAAATCCAGCTTTCTTGGCAATTCCTTCCTTACCTATGCTTTTGGGATATATTTATCTGACATACATTTTTCTCTAACGGAGCAGACTGAGAAGCTTCTGTGCCTTCCCCTCCATCCCAGTTGACTGGTTTTGCCACAGCAGTATTACTGGCAAGGTTTTAATTTGTGCCAAAGCTTGTGACTTGTTATAAAGCACATTTTTTGAATGAAAAAGTATTCTTTTTGGAGGTTTTTATTTCTGGATTACTTCAGAGGTCTGTTTTATATAATGACCATGGAGGTGTAATAACCACATGGGGGATGTTGTAAGTTATGGTGTCCTAAAAATCATAAAATCATAAAATGGTTTGGGTAGAGGGAATAGTGTATCTTATGGTGAAGAACTTAAAGCAAATCATTCCTGTCAACTCATGCGACATCCACTGGTTAAGGTTGCTGGCACTTCATAAAAGCATCTAAACAAAATTGGTTAAACAGGTGAACTGACCAGTCACAAAACCCCACAATGAATATGATATTTCTGTATTTCTGCCAGTGATACTTAGAAAAATTTAGTTCATCTTTTTTATGAGTTTGTTAGGAAGCATGAAACATAAAAAAATCTTCAGGGGATGAAAAAGCTCATGGATCAGTCAACTATGGTGAAATTGTTCATACAATCCACTGCTGGCTGTGTAGCCAAGCATTTCACTTTCTGCTTTCATTGTGTGACACAACTAAGGTTTAAGAATATGTATCATACTTATCAGCTGTAACATGCAGAGAGGTACAAATGCATTTTATATCATCCCAGTGGAGGTGAACATGTGTTGCCAGTATGAGATTATAATTAAGAGTGAAAAACTGCTTCCCAGTTGTGTAAGAAATAGTGACTGGGAGCACCTCTGGCCCTAGTTGGAATATCACATGCCTATTGTGTGAGTTCTTGTGTTCAAACTTCAAAAGAGATAGAGAAATACTGGCTTTCAAAAGAGAGCTTTGGGAAAGATTTGTGGCGTCAAGAATGTCAGTGTGCTTGGCCTGTCCAGAGGAAGGGTAGGAGGCAATTTAGTCAATTAATTAAAACTTATGCAAGTGTCTGCATAGAAAAGAAGTTGGTGATGGCATGTGGCTCCTTTGATCCAAGAGAGGGCTTGATGGGAACCAGTGGTTGGAGTGTGGAGCTGGATGATATTAGAGTGCAATTGTAATTCAGGCTTCGAAGAGAGCAGGTATTTAAAAGCTATAGTATGTTAACCACTGACCATACGGTGGGTTCTCTGTCACTTGAAGTTGCTATAAACATAGACTGTGGAATGTAGAAATCATGCATTTCATGCAAAGCATATTTAATGTTACTCTTCCAGGGACTCAAACTAGTTGGTTAGAATCGCTCTTATTGGCTTTGAAAAAAACTTTAATTTAGTTTTATTTTCCTTCTGAAGTCATGCTTTCAGAGGTGGGGTTTCAAACCTTCAAAGAGGGAGAAACTGTGAAAACTGTACAGAAGGGCCTGAATGGCCAGTCCTCAATGAAGACTTGTAGCAACTGTGCTAAAGACCAAACCTGCAAGGAGACGGTTGCTATTGTATGGAAAAGCTCTCAGACCCGCTAATGCTATCCAGATTTACTCCTTAGTTTTAATTCCATCAGCTGTGTGATCTGTGCCAGATCACTGCAAGCAATAGTTATTTGATCAATTCCTAGGGGAAATTTATTGTCTCTAAATTATTTTCCCTTCCCAATACTAGGTTTGCAAGTGTATACGCAACAAGAGGAGCCAACCGGATAGGACGTGTGTACAAAAAGGCTATTTTTAGGCAATTCACAGATGACTCTTACTCCCAGGAGATCCCCAAAGCAGCATGGCTGGGATTCCTTGGGCCGGTCCTGAAGGCAGAAGAAGAGGATGTCTTTATCATCCATCTAAAAAATTTTGGTTCCCGCCCATACTCTGTTCATCCACATGGGGTCTTCTATGACAAGGACTCTGAAGGTAAAAGCTGGTTTGTCTTTTCCTCTCTTTTTCCCTGGAGTAACTAATATCATAGCTAAAAGTTTGCCTAAATATTTATTGTTATGGACACTGACATCAGAGCACTTTAGATCACCCTCTCATAAACTCATTAGTAATTGCTGCTGATGACTAAAACCAGGAACTCACCTCTTAAAACTCTTTGCTGCACACTTTCAACATCTGGGACAAACCCAGTACCAAAACAGGTTAGATGGGCCTTTGTTCCTGGATTATTTTTCTGAATTATAAGTAACCAAAACATCTTCCCTCCTTCCTTCTACCTCGAGTCTATTTGAATGGATGGAGTTCTTGCAGCTAAATGTTTTCCTCTCTTTTGGGCTATAACAGGAATGATGTAGTTTTCTGCATACCAGATTTATGCATGTGCATTTCTGTTAGAGGATTGTGTGCATTTGCCTACATTGGTTCCCTCATCAGTTTTCTGTGAGAAGACACATAACATTAGCTGACAAAATGTGTAGATGACTGATGAAAATAAAGAAACAAGGAAAAAATGGAGTCTGTTAATGCATTTTAAACCTTTTCCTAATGATAAAAATGTTTAACTTTCAATATTTTTGTGACAAGATTGCCAGAAATGCTGAGTTTTTTCACAATTTCTCAGTGATTCTGTGCTTGAGTGCTGTTATTAATTTATAAATATGTGTTAAAATAGAATGAATTATACATTTTTAACACAGATCCAGTTAAGGGATGGCTAAAAGCTTTCTTTTTCCTTTTTACATAATAGGAGCACTTTACCCTGATGGAACCGGTGGTAAAAGCAAAGAGGACGACTTTGTTGTTCCTGGTGGAAATTACACATACACATGGCCAGTAAGGAAAGATTATTCCCCAACTTTGGCAGACTCAAACTGCTTGACTTGGATTTACCATTCTCACATTGACACACCAAGAGATATTGCATCTGGTTTAATTGGGCCTCTGCTGGTGTGTAAAAAAGGTACTAAGCTAGAAACACGGATAGAGCAAGCCCCTCTGCCAAGCTTGGCATCTTAACAGTAATTTTTGCTTACAGGTGTAAACATGATGGTCTAGAGTCTATCCCTACCTAGCCCATAGAAAGGGGCAAGGAATAGATGGGCCATTCCAGCTGCTTCCCAGGGTAGGTATTGTAGCTCTGGGACAACCCCCTTCTTGCTCTCCTTTGGCTTCACGAGAGATTTGCCTCGGCTGGTGGAGGGACTGCAGCATGTTCTATGACCATCCTGTTGTGGCTTAGACCAAATATAAATGTTTCCAAATTGGGGTCATTTCAGGAAGAACAAAGAATTCATTACTAAGGAAATTAAATTAGGGCTGGGCAAGCAACTTTGGCAATGGTGTTTACATACTGGAAAGCCCAGTGTTTGTAATTAGGTCCCCATATGTATCATATATTTATTTTTGATCACAAGTTGTATATCACAGCCATATGGAGATGTGCATTGAATAGCCTGCGCTGGAGCCATTATGTACCAGCCCTCCCCCTTTGATCACCTGAGCTATTGCCCCTTCTGTCCCTGCACATATGTAACTCTACCACCTCTTTCCAGCAACTCCCATAGCACCAAATCAGCCCTGGTTTTATATACAGAACATCTAAGTGAAGCAGGTTTTACATACAAAGAAGAGAAAGACTTCAATGTGGAAAGGACAGGCCTGGTCTACAGCTTAAGTCACACAATTAAAATGAGTCAGACTTATATTATCTTGGAGAGCCTTTGATATCAGCAGAACTCTCTGAATAAATGAAACTGAGCTGATAACTGTAACAATACATGAAGCACATTCAAAACAATCCTAGACTCAAAGGCCAGACTTAAATACATGTTTGGTCTTGAATTCATCAAGGTGGATATCTACATAATGTTACTGCTCTAGTCATCCACACAGCGGTGATGGACACAAGACTGATAGCAAGACTCTGAGCTCCTGCCTGCTAGAGGGCAGGGAAAACAAAAGTTTTCACATGTTCAGAGACAGACTGTATGATTACATGAAGTCTACACCTGCCAATGGATAATAATAGACTCCTTGGTATAACCACTCCTGTAGTCTTGGGTTGTTCCCCAAATGATCACTTGGATAATGATATTGAACTTAGCTGGGATAGACTGTATTTATCCTGCATTCAGCCTTTTAAAATTGAAGTATCTATTCCTAGGCAGTTGTCGAGGATTCCTTGTTTGTCTGTGGAGAGTGAGCCACATTTAGATGGCCATTCTGGGGGTATGATTCAGCAGTTGCTTCAATGCAACAGAAATGCAGGCTGCCACTCACCACTCCTTAACTGGTGGCTAAAAAAAAAAAAAGTCACTGGTTTTTGTCTAGATCAGGCCCACAACCTGGCTCACTGTGTAGGCACACAGATACTAACACTGACTAAAGAGCAGGATTTTGTGCACTGAACCAAAGAGGGGGGAAAATGACAGTAGATACTGGTAGGTTCTTGTGCTTATGTCAAATCAAAGTGATACTGAAATATCATCTTGACTTCGACAAGATGAACGGCCTTCTGGAGGCACTCATCTTTTCCAAGTCTGTTGGAGAGGGATCGAGATGTCTTAGAAGAGCAAAATTAGGTGAGATTCATCCTGCTCTGTAGATCATGGGCAGAGCACTGTATTTCTTTGAGTGCTCCAAGGTTATTATCACTTTTAAATTCAATCCTCTCCAAGGCTTATTTTATCACTTTCCTTTTTTTTTGCAATTTAGGAACTGCAGATGAGACCACAATAGAAGGGACTGGTGCTGCTAATGCTTTTGCCCTGATGTTTAGCATTGTAGATGAAAACTTCAGCTGGTACCTTGATGAGAATATAAACACCTTCTGCTTAGAACCAGACACAGTTGATAAAGAGGATGAAGGCTTCCAGACCAGCAACCGAATGCATGGTGAGAAGGACTTGAGCAAACGGTCACCTACAGCAGTGACCAGGATCTTTTCACTTCAGCAGGACTTTCTGTCCCCTGTCATGTCTCTCCTTTATCTGTGCCAGCAAAGAGTGAGTCAGAATGTTGAAGTACTGTGTTGATAAAAACCTCTCCGTAAATAAGGCATGACACACTGGTTTGCAGAAAGGAGATTTGGCTTTCATGCCCAACTCTGCCATTTGTTTGACATTTTATCTTAGGCAACAAATTTAAACCATTTGTTTGTCCAGCTGTGAAAAGAGAAAAGAAAGCTGCAGAGAACTTAGAGATGTGTGTATTGGAAGGGTTCTCAAAGGGCTTGTGTATGGTGGGATGGCTGGTACAACCACTTCTGCCCTTCAGAGATCCATTGGTCAATAGTACTTTGTGCCATTTAGACATTTGGTGTAAGAAGTTAATTCCAGATATTTCTGTGTATTTGGCTTGTTCCAGGGAGCCCAGGAGCTAAAATATTTTGCAAAATATGAGTCTCAATCTCCTAGCATCCTGAAACAATTCCAGACATGGAAGTTGAGGAAGAGAGACCTGACTAGACTGATTTGACTGATATCATAGTTTTCTAATCCGAGTTCCTTAAGCCTGACATATAATGGTATATTTATGACTCATAAAAACCAAATAGATTTCAACCATGCTAAATAGCTGCAGAATAAGTTAACTTCATTATCAAGTCATTTTGGTGATGGCTGAAGTTTATGTCCAGGAAGTTTTTCACAGACAGAGGCAGAGAATTTGGGGCACTTGATCATCCAGAGCTGTAAGCTCTGTGTTCAAATTGTTATTCTTCATCAAGGAGCCTGTGAGGACCTTTTTCAGTGTAGATATTGAAGCAGTTTCTTTTCTGGACTAGGAAAGGATCACCCTTAGAAATGGGATCAAAGGCACTTGGCACTTTTCTTTCACCTCTCATAAAATCTCATACTTTTGTTTTTAGCTATTAATGGTTATATTTATGGGAATCTTCCCGGCTTGGAGATGTGTGCTGACACTTCCATGTCCTGGCACTTGTTTGGCATGGGAAGCGAGATAGATATCCATGCTGCTTATTTCTACGGCCACACGTTCACTAATAGAGACCAGAGAGCGGATGTCGTCGGTCTGTTCCCAGCAACATTCATCACTGCGGAGATGACTCCCGGGAGCCCTGGGAGGTGGCTGATAACGTGCCAGGTTAATGAGCATTTAAGAGGTATGTTACTATAGATCTCCTTCATATTTTCTGAAGTTCCAGCCTCCATTATGTTTGGAAAAGAAAACTGGGAGGTGTTTCCAGGGAAAGCAGGATTTGACACTCTTTTCTATGACTTTGAAACACTTTGAAACTATTTCATCAGACAAACGTCATGAATAGTTTAGTCACCAGTGGAAATTATACATGTGGGGCCAAATCTTTCGCTAGTGTGAATGACTTGACTGTAATTCATATGAGGAAGGCACGCTAGACCGAGCACTGTCACCACGCTTTCTATGTAAGCTGGAGATTTTGATGAGCAGTGAGAGGAGCCTTCATCACCAGTTTTTGTTGTGGATAACTACTTATACATAAAAAAATCATGCCAGTTGAAGGAATTTGATGGTGATGTTGTGGTACTTGTATGGTGTGAGACCACAAAGGCACATATCATAAACTAGGTCTCATTGCAGCTGGCAAAGTGTAATTATCATAGCAGAGACAAGATGGGAGAATTTTGACTTATGAGAGCTTGCACGTTGATTTTAGTGGGATTTGCATCAGGCAAAACAGAATTGATTTTGGACAGCAACTAATACCTTTAGTGGAAATAACCAGCCTCTATTTCAATGACATTCAAGGGGAGATGATGCCATTTTGCAGACTGCTGGAGGCACTCTGTTGCCCAAAGTCCTTCTACCATCCTTATGCAAACTAAGAAATTGATCAAGTCAAAAGAGTGTCATTGATGCAGTGGATTTCACCTATGGCATAAAGTACCACCTGGCAAAAAAAGGATGCTGACCTCTGATGCAGTGTAGGCAGAGAAAGTATTTTAAAATAGAAATTTACTGTAGTATATATTTCCAACTCATGCAGCTCCCAGAGGGTTTTGAATGTGCATTTGTATCCATGAGATTGTTGACTCTGCAGCTGGTCAGACTGTCTCCAGACTCTTTCTCCTCCCAGGTGGCATGGAGGCACTATATGATGTTCAGATCTGCCAAAAACCCCTGTCTCACCCTTCACCAATCAGTCACATGAGAAGATATTATATTGCTGCTGAAGAAGTGCTCTGGAATTATGGACCTGACGGTTATGATAAATTCACTGGGCAGGGTTTGAATGCCACTGGCAGGTGAGTTTTCCTGTGCTCTCCTGTTGTGCTTTAATTTCAGCAGTCTGAGACTTCCCCAGTGATTCACCAGGGCTAGGTCCTGCACTGTTATTAATTTTAATTGAAAGGGGCAGGGAGGAATGGATTAACACAGCCTTGTCAGGAAGTTAGATTCGTAACTGTGATGCTTGGAGCTGCCTTCTGGAAGTGCTTATCTTGCTTTATTAAGTCCATAGAGAAAGTGAGCCCCAGTGAGGCACATCACATTTAACAGAGTTAATGATCCTTTGCCAAGACTCCTCAGGCAGGTTTCACGCTTATAATCAGTGCATTTCAGAAATGCCATAATGGTAGAATTTTCCCCACTGTTATTACTGATGAAGACAGACTGCACTGCAGTATCTCCCAGAAGAGTCAACAAGAATTAGAGACACACTGAGCACAGTTCTTCACCTAAGGTAAATTGATACAGATGTCTCCCTAAGTAAACATAAAAGTCTAATGCACAGTGAATGCTCATTTGTTAATGAATTCAAACTAGTCATGTCTCTATCTGCTAGAAAAGTGTAAGCAAACTAGTAACTTAACAGGTCATCTCCCCTGTGTCTGGAGTAATAATTTTGTCTGAAATTAAGGGTTCCACCTGAACCTCCAATTATTTAACCAGTCTGATTTGCTAATTCAACAGTGAATCTGCAACATATTTCAAACAAGGGACTGACAGAATAGGAGGGCAATACTGGAAAGTTCGTTATGTGGAATACACTGACGCCACATTCAGTAAGAAGACTTGGTCAGAGGACATGAAGCACCTGGGAATACTTGGTACAGTGAATACTTTCCTGTCCTGTTATTACATCAGATCTGAATGCAGAAGCACTTGGATCCAGAGGGGAATTTAGTGTATGCAGTTCCCTCTTATTTTGGTGGAAATATGTTAGAGAGTAGTTCTTCCAATAGCTTTCCTCACTTTTTTTTAAGGCCCCGTCATAAAAGCTGAAGTGGGAGATACGGTGCTAGTTACTTTTGCCAACAAAGCCAGAAGAAGCTACAGCATTATGGCCCATGGCGTAAGCTTCAGCAAGCTTTCGGAAGGTGCTCCCTACTCAGATGGTAAGTTTTGACTGTGTTACTGTATCGTCATATCCAGAATACCCGAGTCTAAAAATCTGCTACTGCTCTGCAGGTCTGTAGGTGCTAAGGCATGGAAGGGATGATTTGATTAGTTTGTGTCTACCATACATGTCACAAACCCTGGGACTCTACAGTCTGTGAATGTATTCTTTCCCTTGGTTATGTGCCAGACACCACGTCTAAAAGTAGCCAAAGTCCATGCTGAACAAAAGTCACAAACTCAATCCAATTTATACTACTTCTCATCTAACACTGCAATCAGTGGATTTCCTCTGGACATGCACCAGGATTATGAATCTTAGGATCCGGCATGATGGCCCTGCTGAGTCTTTAGATAGAGCTATCCATGTGGTCTGGGCTGCTTCACTCCCAATTCCCCAGTCCAGGCCGGGCACTGCCCTTGCTTTACTGTCAGGATGGTCAGTATCAAAGCTAGTTTTTATCTGACTGTCCTGGAATGTGAAGCAATGACATTAATTCTCATAAATACATAAACACTGAAATGAAGCTTTTGCAAAAGTCTTCTTCTCATTTTATGTAAGGACAGGATGTTTATCTCCTAAGTTTAACCATTAAATGTTTAATGTCATGTTTAATTGATAGGTACTTTTTACAGTCAGTGACAAGAAACAAACTCTGTGGAGGGTGAGAAGTCCCATTTACTTTGAACACTTGTTTTAGGAGACATTAGTTCATCCTCTGGAGATGTGATTGTCTCCATCAACTACAGAAACCAAGAGTTTGTGTTAGGGACTAAGTCTGAGATGGCTCAATTAAGGTGCGCTGAATCTCATCGATAGTACAGAGATAATGTGGTGGTCTCTAAAAATTTTTGCTGCATCTACAGCACTGAAAAGACAGGTAGTTTTCTTGTTGCCTAAATTGCACTATTTCCACTACAGCACATCAAAAAGAAAATCATGGGACATAATCCCTCCTTTGAAAACTGTGCTAAGAGAACTAGGTCAACATGTAAAACTCATCATACAATAAAATCAATGCAAAAGGCTTTATTAAATTGTTTCTCTGGTTGCTGACCTTGCAACTCAACAAATTTGCCAGCAGGCAAATCATGATAAAACAACTGGCTTGAATTCAGCCTTGAAGTTATCTGCACAGATCCCAGTGCCACCCATGTCTGAGGTAGTTCCCTGATGGAAGTGCAGCTTCCCCCTGCTCACAGTCCTGTTGTGCTTTCATTTAACACTCTCTGGTAATAGTGCCCATCAGTATTGCACATTTTGGTGTGGAGGAAAATCAAACCCACACCTACAGTTCATCAGCCGTGTGAGCTGCACACCTCTGAGTCTTTGGAGAGAAACCTGACTCCAGATTCACCAATAATCTTTCTGTCCCTTCTTCTCTCCTTTTGACCCTTATACCTTTGATTTCCATTACATGTACAAATATATATATGTAGAAGTCCCATGGGGGCTGTAGGTTTACACTGAAGGTCAGTTATTTTTCAAAGGCTGTACATTGTCTGAGTGCAGCTTATTTGTGTGAAAATGCTGTACATAAACATATCTGCAGATGTCTACAGATATTTGCAGACATATGTTTTTTTTCCTATTGTGGCTTCAGGAGATACCCTTCCATGTTGCATTTAACACTTGTCCAGTCTCAGGGATTTTTTTACTCCAAATCAGTGTTGTCCTTATTAAACACTGCTGCAGAATAAGTCCAGTAGTACAGGACTTCTGTTCTGTTCAAGGGGATACTGTTGAAGCAGTACTCTGAATTGCAATTTGCAGCAAATAGTATGCCTTCAAACATGATACTGCTATTTTCACTTGTGTCTAAGTTTCTAAGAAGGATTCTCACGCAGTATTAGAGTGCAGTCTGCTCCTGCCTGACTCATCTCACCGCTTAGAAAATCCAGACAATGGCTGCTTAAGCACTAAACAAAATCTCTGATTTGTTCTTCCTCATAGCAAAGACCAGAAAGGTTATTTAGCACTTTTATTCTACAAAGGGTGTATGGCTGATCCCTTTTTCTGACTTTCAAATTGCTTTTATAAGTTCTCTCTGAATGAATGTGAGCACTCTTTTACAGTGAGTAAATTACACAAGGGATGCTACACCCAGCCTTTGCATGGCAGCAAACAATGGCCCAAATCCTTTAAAAGTAACCTCCAAAAAAAGTAATATCTGCCACTTTCCGGAGATGCTGACAAAGGCTCCTGTGCATGGCTTCAAAATCAAAAAGAAACAATTACCAGGATCTGATTTGTTTAGAATTTCTAAAGAGCCACAGCTACAGATCTGCTCACTAACATAATTGCTTTGTTGCTGCATAATGAAAAGCCAGGGTCTGAACTTGTGTCCCAGATAAATCTCATGATAGGGCAGGTAAGCTACAAATATTAGAGGAAGCCATTTAAGCACCGGGATGAGGTCTGCATGTCTTGTCTGATTGAATCCAGATAATCCAAGGCAGCGTTGAAAAGTGTATGGGTGAAGCAGCTAAACTTGTTCTGCCTAGAATGGGCTTGGTTGTTCCCATGGCACAGGACTTGGGTGAGATGTCCCCATGGTATATCTGCCCAGACAATAGGATGGTGTTGGAGCAGTGGTTGAAAGGAGGAGCTTCTCCACAGAAATCAGCAGCTCTGTCTGACTTCTTGTCATCAGGAAAACAAAACCTTCCTGTAATCTTGATGCATCTCAATTTTCTCTCTGCAGGCTATCTGAAGCCAGGAGCCCATGTTAAGCCAGGTGAAACCTTCACATATAAGTGGAGGGTGCCTGAGAATGGAGGTCCAGCAGAGAATGACCCCCCATGCCTGACCTATCTGTACTACTCAGCCACTGATGCCGTCAAGGACACCAACTCTGGTCTTGTGGGGCCTTTGCTGGTCTGCCAGAAGAACACACTGAATCCAGATGGGACACAGGTGCCAAACACAAACATCTACTTGTCCCTAACAGCAGGGGGGTGTACTGGTGGGGTTTCATATGGGCAGTTCGCCCAGTTCCCAGTTGGGTTTGCAGAGATTAAAAGAAGGTCGGTCCTCATGGTAAAAGTTGACCTAAGGGGAATGTTAAGAAGGTGAACTAGTATCCTGGCTTGTCCCTAGTTTTTCTGTCTTTTTCATGGAATGAATGACTTTTTTCACTTGAAGTAATAGAAAATTTATCTATCCTCTGGTTGATGAAAGAGTGCCAATCCCTGTCTCTACACAGACTTAGTAAGAAGGCAACTTCAGATTTTTGTGGAAAGAAAGTTTTGTGAAAAAAATAAATTAATTCTTATTGAACAGGTTTTTTTTTGTTTTGTTTTTTTTTTTTATGTCTTGGCTTAATTCTTGCTACAGAAAGGAATAGATAGAGAATTTTACCTCCTCTTTTCAATCTTTGATGAGAATGACAGCTGGTATCTGAACAAGAATATTGAAGCATTTACTGGAGACCCTTCCAAAGTAGATGAAAATGATCCTGATTTCAAGGAATCCAACAAAATGCATGGTATGAAATACCTCATATCTCTTAATGATACCTTCCCTTCAGTCATATTAGGAAGATGTGTTGGCAGGTTTTATCATCATTCATTGTTGACTTCAGTGCACAGTAGAGTGAGGTGGAAAGCTGTCAGTCAACTTATGGCCTGGTCCTGATGCCCTTGGAGTACATGTTGAAACCCCGGACATAACAGCAATGAATGCATCCACCTACCATACCTGGAGAAAGGGAATGGAGAGTAGATTTTGGATACAATAGGTCTTAGATACTTAGGTCTCTAACAAAACATAATGCCAGAGACAGGCATCAACTGCAGAAGAAGCCAATGTACACTACTTTTAAATTTTGTCATTGGCCCTGGCACTGACTCAGACAATAAAGGTCCACCTGCTTTGCTCTGCCATCTCCCACTTGGGCAGTGAACACCTCTGGGAGAGGAGAGGCAAAGACTGGGAGAATGACCAATAATATTTTAAAACATGACTCCTGAAGGTTAGTACCTGATTTCAGCTTGGATTTCCTTCAAGGTAACCCTGACATGACAGATGTGAGCAAATCGCATAACATGTCTTTGCTTTAGTTTTCTGAAGAGCATTGAGACTATATACCATCAAAGAACCCTAGGGCTTTCTGGACCCATCTATTTTATTCTTCCATTAGGAGATGGATCTCAAACTAAAGTTTTGTTCTATTACAGCATCTTTCATGTGTTGATCACAGACAGCATTTGAAAATTAGTGGGTTTAGCCTCATAACACCCTTGTAAAAGAAACAGATACATTTAAGTAGTAAAAGTGGAAGTCAAAGGTTGAAATCACATAAAAAGTCTCCATCAGACCTGAATTTATAACCAAGCCTCTTTGTGGCTCTTTCCATAGTCTTAATGACCTTGTTACACGTTCTCCAGGCTGAAAAGAGGTATCTAATTTATACACTTAACTGGTGTCTGGGAGGTACTGAAAAGAGCAGAGGAGGAGAGCGGCATCACTGCAAAAGGCTTTAAAAGATTTTCCAGGATCAAAGCAAAAAGGTAGAAGTTCAGAATTTGTAGGAATAACACTTAGAATTAATTTGGTGTCCTCCGCTGCTACCTTTGATTCATAAAATGCCCCTTTAATTAATGCTGTGACTTGCTGAATCATAAATCTCTAGCTGGGAAGGTGGTAGGAGGCTCTATGATAAGTTTCTGTGAACCTGCTGCTAATCAGGATTTTTCCTTCTTCCCCAGCTGTCAACGGCTACTTGTATGGTAATCTGCCAGGCCTGACCATGTGCAAGAACGACAGGGTCTCCTGGCACCTCATTGGGCTGGGCAGTCACTACGACATGCATGGGGTTCATTTTCAAGGAAACACCATTGACCTGAGAGGGACAACAAGGGATGGGCTGGCCTTGTTTCCTCATTTATCAGGCACAGCACTGATGCAGCCAGACCGTGTGGGTATGTTCATGAAATGATTTTGGTGGCATGGTACTTACAGAGACCAGGCAGTCAAACTAACAGTTGGTGAGACGCTCTGCTCTTGCACAAGGAGCCTGAAAGCATGGAGACTGTGGGGACTTGGCATCGCTGAGCATTCAGGCTGGGTTACTTTTCTAGGAAGGTGCTACGAGTCAAACATGCATGTACACCAAAGAGTGGAGGCTTTAATGACCTTGGGATGAGCAGGGCAACAGGCAGAGAGATAGCTAAGAGGATGCTCACAGAATTTCTATAATTCTCAAAACAGGCATTTTTAGAAGAGCAAATTCACTGCTCTGTGGATAGTCAGCATCATTTAATGTATTTTAGTACTTCAACAATAGGTTATCAATAATGGACAGTCTTAAAGAGTTTCTTCAGAACCATAGACATTAAAGATACTTTAAATTCTTATAGGTAATCCAGTCATTCAAGCTTCAAACTAAGAGGAGGTCAATTGTTTGCAGAAGACTTAGCAAATAAGTTTCATAACACAGGCTGCAATGTTACTTTGCTTTACATTGGTGCAACTCTGTTTAAATAAATAGAGTCATCAGAGCTGTGCAAGGCTATGCCAAGGGCCATCCTTGGCCAGAGCACCTGATAGAAATGTATGTTGGTGTTGCATACATGCCGGGTTAGACCTCTGGTGCAAGTGTCCAAATAAGACAAAAGGTACCTTTCTGATGCATATCCCAAATATTTCCACAATCTGCCATGAAACTGCACTGCAGAACTCACATAAAACAACTAATCTAAGGGATTGTTAATTTTTGCCAGCTAACCTTCTACTGGCAATAAGGGAAATTTAAAGAACTATGAGATCTTTACCTTCACCAACGTATGCAATTTTTTTCTTAACTGCATGCTATTTCATAACTTTTGCCCTAGGAGCACCAGGAATGGACTAAGATTCAGTCTGGACAGAGCTATGCTTCTAATTTTGGTTCCATGACTGACACACATGCAGACCAGCTTGCCTCCTTCAGAGAGTGCTAGCAGGTGGAGTTGTGCAGGATAATATAGTAGTCAGCTTCTGCTTGTGTAAATGGGAAGGAGAGAAAGAGAATGTTAAAATTTACCCATGGGCATGTCAAAAGATGCTCCCACTACCCTGGGAGCACTTGGACCTACACTGCTGCCCTGGACCATCTGAACTAAAAGAAAAAAAAAGGCCCATAGTGGCTTAGCCTTTTATGGAGGGAGTATGAAGGATCAGAAAACTGCAGTTTAACTAGTTTAACTCAATTGTTTTTACACCATAAAGGTGCATATCAAGAACTGGTTATAAGCAGGCATTCTTGTACTGTGGGTCTGTGTCTGTACTGCAAAGAGGTCTCCATTAGCCTGATTACACCAAACGATTGCAGGGTCTGAGTGGAGAGTTCGTTGCACCAAAGGCTGGTACAGTGCCTCTGTGATCAAGGACAAGGAAACAGCATCTCTGAAGCACACCCCAGGCTGGGGGAAGAGTGGATAGAAAGTTTCTCACTAGAAAAAGACCTGTGGATGCTGGTGGACAGTGACTGAACAGGTGTCAGCAGTGTGTCCAGGCAGCAAGAAGGCCAGTTGCATCCTGGCCTGTATCAGCAATAGAGTGGCCAGCAGGACCAGGACAGTGATTGTCCCCCTGTCCTTGGCATTGGTGAGGCCACACCTCGCATCCTGTGTTCACTTTTGGACCCCTCACTCCAAGAAAGACATTGAGGGGTTGGAGTGTGTCCAGAGAAGGGCAGTGGAGCTGGGGAAGGGTCTGAAACACAAGCCTGATGAGGAGGGACTAAGGGATCTGGCGGTGTTTAACCTGGAGAAAAGGAGGCTCAGGGGAGACCTCAGCACTCTCTACAATGACCTGAAGGGGAAGGTAGATATCTTCTCACAAGGAACAAGCAATAACACAATAGGAAACAGCCTCAAGTTGTGTCAGGGAAGGTTTACATTAGATCTTAGGAAAAATTTCTTAACAGAAGGCTTTGTCAACCCCAGAAACAGTGGAGCACTGTGAAGCATTGAAACATTGAAACTTGCTGACCAGGAAAGTAGTGGAGTCACCATCCCTGGAGTTACTAAGAGACTGTAGATGTGGTGCTTAGGCACATGGTATAGTGGTGGACTTGGCAGTGCTGGGTTAATGGTTGGCTGGACAATCTTGGAGGTCTTTTTCAACATAAAACATTCTGTGACTCTCTATAAACTTGACTTTCCATACAGTGTCACAGATTAAGTAGTTCTGAGGACAGATCAGAGATGTACAGAGGGCCTAATTTGCCAAGCTGCTTTTAATTTTTTTAAACTGTTTAAATCTCACTTGCTTTTCTTTCCAGGCACATTCAAGGTGGTTTGCAGGACTTTTGATCACTTTGTTGGTGGAATGAAGCATCTCTACAAGGTCAGCACCTGCCGCAATAACACCCGAGCCCAGCAGCAGTACAGAGCCATGAGGGTCTACTACGTTGCTGCAGAGGAAGTTGAGTGGGACTATGCCTCAAACAAGAGCTCAGCACCGAAAATCTACAACATCAGCAGCAATGAAGAAAGGTACCCAAAGCAAAAAACACTTGTGGGCAGGGGGTACACTCATAGTGGAGGTGAAACTTTGAAGAATTGTTTCATGAAGCCAGCCTTGTACTTTTTAGGAGGAACTCTTTGCTGGAAAAAATAAGAGAAAACATTTATAAAGCCACATCCTCTCAGACTACACTAGTTCATAGGCACCAGTTTCAAATGTTTTCATCTCCGTGTGTCTAGTAATGCTATTGAACTCAAGAAAGCTTCCAAGTCCCTAAAACCATGTGTGTGTTTCAGCCCTGACTCAACCTTAAAGAGATCCGCCTCCCTCCCCCCTTCCCCTGCTCCTCTCTCTCACTTTTCTGAGCCTCCCCATTCTGGTGCTCTGGTTTTTATATAGGAGAAAGTCAGGTACCTGTCCCAGATGTGAGTCCCTGTAGGCAGTGCAGATGCATGACAGAGGTGCTGAGCATGCTTCTCTGCAGTGTGGTAGTCCCTGTCTACCCTGAAAGGGTCAGAACATAGTAACCCCTGCAAGTGAATCGTGTCTACACTGCACTGTGCTAAGGAATCAAAAACTTGTGCAGAAAATACAGATCTTATTGCATAGATTGGTCCCTGAGGATACTGCAGTGAAAGTGAAAAGGTGCAAGGAATATATTTCAAAAATAAACTTCAAAAAAGCATCTGGGAAAAGGATCCCCAAAAAGAGGAAGAGGAGTCTGTAAAAAATACACCCAAAGAGTCACAGGTGATAAAGTGAGTCTAAAGAAAATATTAACACCAGTACTGACAAAGGCTGCTGTTGCAAATACAGTCCATTACCACAGTAAGCAGTATGCCTGGGGCATTCTTTGCTTTTATTTAGTATGTTGTGAGCCAACCTTGCAACTCCCCTGCCAGGGGCACCCTGGAGATGAGCTGCCAGGAGACAGAGCTTCTCAGAAGAGGGTGAATGCTCTGCCATGCAGCAGATGGCGAGTGTCCCCTGCCGGCGAGTCAGCCCTCTGGGATCCCGTGGGAGCAGCAACAAACTGCGGGTGCCTGCGTAAACCTGGAGAGCACAAAATAGCATCCTCTTCCAGGTGCAGAAGGGAAAATACATTTCTCACTTTGCTGTCATGCTGGGAAAGCATCCAGCCCTGCACAGTACACAGCACCAAGAGGGCATAGTAAAGCAGCTCCCTCTTAGATGATGGCATTTGCTTTTGAAGGTCAAGTTTTGATTATAGTTTTTCTGTGGCTGACCAATAGCCTAAGTAGTGAAAGCAGCCTTTGTGATAGGTTTCCAGGGACAGGTAGTATCTTTCATTGGAGAGCAGCTCGAAAGGGTGGCTGAACCCACTGCTATCTTGAACTTCACTTCTGCTCTGACAGCTCTGGTGAAGGAACTTCCAAAAGTTTGTGGTGAGTGCAACTCATCCTCAGCCTTACCTGTTTGGACAGAATGTGCGTTTAGTGAGGATTATCACTCAATATTTGCTGTTTAAAGTCTCTTGCAGCACTCAAGGGCTTCACCCCAATCATCATGTCAGCTCAAATTGTATATTCTTATCAAATCTATTGTGAATAACACCAGTTACCAGCTCTTAGATATGTAAGGTTTAGTGCTTTTATTGCCTTTTTATTTTGCAGCTATGGACATGTTTTTCTGAGCCAAGCAGAAGATCAGATTGGTTCAAAGTACAAGAAGGTGGTTTACAGGGAGTACACAAATGGCAACTTCACACATCACAAAGTGAGGACAGAAGAGGAGGAACACTTGGAAATCCTGGGCAAGTAGCTCTCCTATCTCACAGACCAAGTCTGACCATCAAGAGGATTGCTTTCCAAAAACTAAGAGTTTTTCCAGCTTTATTAAGATGGAATACAAAGAACACTCATGCCTATTCCAGGTTATCGGTGATTTTACAGACAATTTATACAATTGCTGAGTGTAAAGATGCTTTCAAAATTAAATAATTCATTCTTCAACATGAACCATCCACAAAAATTTTCCTTAAAAACAAGCTGTCCAAAAACTTGCCTCAGGACTGAACAATACTCTTCATTGACCAAAAAGAAAAGAAATTATTTGTATATATGGAACTTTTCATCGGCTGAAATAGCAAACCAATTCTGATGGCATCTTTATTCTGATGGAATAGAAAAGCCCAAGGGTTTTGAGAAAGACCTTGGCTCCACTCCTAGTCCAACCTATCAAAAGTTTACTGAAATCAGAAAAGTAATGTTAATCACAGCATTTTCTGTTTGAATTTAGGGCCGTTACTCCATGCTGAGGTTGGTGACTCTGTACTGGTTGTATTTAAGAACAAAGCCAGTAGACCCTACTCAATTAGTGCACATGGTATAGAAGAAGTGGGTTGTGAAGAACAGCCTGAGACACCAATCACCCTACCTGGTAAGGCACCCTTTTTTTTTTTTAATCCCCTTTCTTTGAGCTACAAAGGCTGTATATAAAAGCATTTTAATGCATGAATGATAATCCCTTTTTCAAGCTTGCACATACCTACATGTCAACCCAGGCATAATACACTCAGTGTTTACTCAGCTATTATTCGGAGGTGTTGTACATGTAGGTTCTTGATCAAGTGAGCATGTTTGAGCAGAGACTGAACCTTCATTCCTATCAAGGATAGAAACAGGAATGTAATATCACTGGACCATAATCAAGGCAAGAGAAGTGTCAGATAGTGCCGTATTTGGCTCTAGACTGACACTCTAACCATGTTTTAAAAACTTTCAAACTCAATGATAGAGTTGCAGATGGCAATATTAACTCTGCCTCTCTATTGAGCTACATAGAATTGGCATTTGCATTCAGAGCTGATGCATAAAATGAAAAATGTAGCAGTCATATGAATTAAAAATCCTCAAGAAAGTGTACCAAATATGCTTCAGTTGGTAGAGAGGAAAATAGTGAAAAATAGTTCTCCTAGCATTGAAATCTTTTATATAGAAAAATTCCCACTGAACTTTTTGAACTTCAACTTTTGTGTTGCATTTTACATTCTAATAGGAAATTAAACTCAAACTCAAGCGTTATAGTCAATCCAAAATGTACATTCCTTTGCTTTCCAACACCCACGAAATCCTTTTTACAGTATTTGTGAGATTCAGTGTGAAACTGAATGAAAAGAGATTCTGATGTAATAAGACCTGTTTGCAAGCTGAACTTTATTTCCCCATAGCAGCTGTGTCAGTGCAGTACAATCACACAGAAACTCATAGCCAAATATAAGCCAACATCTGCTTTGCTGGATTTTGGTTAATACATGGGACCAATAAAATAAAGTTGATTTATATGATTCCTTTTTTCTGTTATTTGCTCCACGATGTTGGTGCTGACAGTTGAGGTGTAACACTGGAAACACTACTGTCACATCTCCTGTGTCTACAGGGGAGCGGGCTTGGGATGAGTTAGATGAGGGAAGGAGTCTGGGAGAGTGACCCAAAAGGATTCTTCAGCAAGACCTAAGGACAGACTTTTCCTTAGGAGTTTGGAAGAAGCACTTAGCACAGAAAACAAATACCTCAAAACAAGAATAATTCCTGGGCACTTCAGTCCCCACCACCACCACCATCTAGAAGTCACTGCTGCCTCTCTTCCTTGGCCAGACTGGACTGTTCACCTCCAGCTTGCCATAGGCTCTATAATTCTCCTAATTCAATCACCAGACAGATTTATATTCTGATAAATTGTGTTCTTGAGAGCACTTCCAGTTTCCAAACAGACTGTAGGGGGGAGCATGGTATATATATGCAGAGAGTAGATTCATGGCAACCTAAGCCAAACCAGCTCCCAGCTGTCATAGCTTTGTTTTCTCCCTGGCATTCCTCCATTTACCCATTAGCAAAAAGGGAGAAAACACCCGTTTTCCTCATTTTTATCAGTCTTTTCATGGACTATGTTTTATTTTCACTTCAAGGATGGCTCTTCCCTGCCTTCTGAAAGGTCTCGTTTTAAGCAGAGTGGAATGTTTTTCTGTCTACAGCCTTCAAATATCCTGAAGTAGGGAGGTAAATGCAGGGAAGTGGTGGAGGACCACGACCTGCCTCCCTTCTCACATCATACCCTTTAAAAAAAAGTGATGACAGGTAGGTTAGATACAAGGAGATGACAAACTCTTCCCTTGCTTATGTCTCCATGTCCTGGAGACTTAGGGCTTTCTTATTAGTGTTTTCTGTCCTTTTAGTGTAGCGCTGTGTCTTGAAAGACTTTCTGATCTCTGCTGAGGTGTATAAACCCATGCTGTAATGAACAGAAAGGGAGAAAGTGCATGTCCTATGAGATTAAATGACATTGCAATACTTACCTGAGTCCCATCTCAGAAAGTAGGACAGTTCAGAGACATCTTTTTTGTTTGTTTGTTTGGGTTTTTTGTTTGTTTGTGTTTTTGTTTGGTTTTTGTTTGTTTGTTTTTTGTGTGTTTTTTTTAATTTTTTTTTTCTTTTTGTTGTTGTTATAGTTATCACTGTACAATAAATCCCGCTACTGTATGATCCATCAAAACAGTGTAGTGGCTCAGTGACATAAAACTAGGCTCAGTCACTTCACAACTATTTAGGCTTAAAAGCTCCTTGTCTTGATGTCTGCAGCTGTTGGCAGCTGTTGGCAGCTGTTGGGTTGTGACCAAGGGCAGGAGTTCTATGATTTCCTTGTTTTGCTCTCACTCATAACATGTCCCAAGATGTTCTTGACTGTTGTCACCCTGAAAGACTTTGGGGCCTCAGATTGCCTGATTCAATATCTCTCCACCACTTAACATGGCAAGGTGTTGACCACATCTTGATCTCCTACCCTTTCCTGCAATACCAACAGGAAAAAAAAAGCAAAAAAAAAGCAGGGAAGCACCGCACAGGCAGTTCATTTGCACACAGGTGTTTGTGTTCAGTGTAGAGAACTGATTCTCACCCAGAGGATGTGGTAGAGGTGGTGACTTTGTGGAAGGTACAGAGGTTCTGTGGTAATTCCTGTGGAGCAGGGGCTTATCTGAAAAAAGAAAGCAGTCCCATGCTGCTCCCAGTCAGCAGGCAGGTACATATTCAGCTCTCCTCTGAGGGTTCCCAGCAGAAACACTGCTGCAGCACGCTCTGCAAAATCCCAGTGGCAAATGACTCATATTTTTGTCCTTTCCAGTTGAAAAAAATCAAAGAAACATTTTCTGGAGCTTGGCTCCCAATGTCTTCAACTGACCTTAAGCATCAGTAGCCAAGATCATTGAACTGCCACAACTTTTGCCAAGGAGAAGGATGAGGAGTCTTATCTGCAAGCTTGCCTCTGTAGGGTGCCACTGTTGTCAGTATCATTTGCACATCTTTTCCAGGGCAATCAGCCTTCATTTACACCACTGGAACCTCACCGACCTCCAGGAAGGCAGGATCATATTCCTATCCCATTGCTGCATGCTTCCACAGATAGTTTTGATGCAGATCATTTTTTGATGAGGAGGGTGGCAGGTCTGAGTTACATACTATTCAAAGCCTCTAATACCCAGCTGCTCACAGTAAAATTGTTCTGTCTGTTTCAGGAGAAATAAATACCTACAGGTGGAATGTCCCAGAACGATCCGGTCCTGGCAAAACAGATCCAAACTGTATCACTTGGGTTTATTATTCAACAGCAAATTTTGTAAAGGTAACCAAGAAAGGGCCATTAAAGCTTACATTGCTTTGGCTGAGGCATCCCACCTTGCATAATGTTTCTGAAAGGATTCTGCTTCTCACCTGGGAAAGTACCACAGGCTAGAAGAACCATTTACAGAGCTAGATGCTTTGTCCTCTTTGATAACAGTTGCACATACCTGGGCAATTTCATCTACTGAAATCCCAAGGGATACGTCATGGTAATGCGATTTCCTCCTTAAAGGATAGTTGAAGGGATTCTGGGAGAAGGCAAAACATTACACAAGATCACAGAATCACAGAATGGGTAAAGTTGGAAGGGACCACTGGAGGGCATTCCTTGGTAAACTAACACAGACATGCAGAGAAAGAAAATTTTCATCAGAGTACTGATTTTTTTTTCTCTGTTACTAAAAAGGAATTTAATCTTGATTTAATCTGTATTTATTTCATAACTGGATGAACTGAGAATCTGTAATACATATTTATTTTATTTCAGGACACATACAGTGGTCTGATTGGACCTCTCATAGTTTGCAGAAAAGGAACTCTAGATGAAAGCGGTTTAAGGAAAGACATTGATCGTGAATTTACTCTTCTCTTCATGGTGTTTGATGAAAATGAATCCTGGTATTTGAAAGAAAATATTGAAACATATCTTCATAAGAATCCTGATGATTTTAATTCCACTGAGAACTTTGTAGAAGGCAACAGCAAGCATGGTATGTAAGACTCGGTGACTGCAGCCAAGAGTACAGAGGTTTATTTTTCACAGCCCTTTTAGGAAAGTTTTGGACTTAGCCTGCAGTTACCTAACCATGTGACAACTTCATAAACTTCAGTGCTGGAAACAAAAGTATTTCATGAGGCCCAGCCAAGGTATTTTTCTAACAAGTTAGTTTAGTCCTATACACTTGGGAAGAGGATGGCCTGCCAGACTTTCCTTGCCATTTGGGAACCTTGTTCCTTGCAGCTTGTTCTGTAGGAGCATAAGGATGGTATTTTTAAACTGTGACTGTAGCAGTAAGCAGCCCAGGAACAGACTGGATGGGGACATGAACAGTTCTGTCAAAGCAAACTTCTCTTTCTACAGGTGGTACCCATTTCGGGCAGCAATTCTATTTCCTCTTTTTCCCTGTAGCTTCTCAGCATAAATCCTATTTGCTCAGGAGTTCAATCTCAACCAGTGGAAAAAAAAAAAAAAAGATGCTTTTCAAGGCAGAAAAATGTTTGCTGATGTATACTTATATGATTTGGGAACTGAAACAAAAGCATGACCCCCTGCAGTGGCAGTGGGTCACTATGGAGAGCCCTTGCCCTGATCACATGTGCCTGTCCCCTCTCTGCCCAAAAATCAAAAGGGTGCCTGAAGTGGAGGTTATCATGACCCCTACCACAGCCAGTTACTAATCATCCCTATTTTTTCATTCTTCCAGCAATCAATGGGAAGATTTATAACAGTCTCTTGGGTCTAACAATGAATGAAGGTGATAGGACAAACTGGTATTTGATAGGAATGGGCAATGAAGTGGATATCCATACAGTTCACTTCCATGCACAGACCTTCATCTTCAAGGTTGGTAAAATAAATAAAAGTAAAATCTTTATAGTGTGATGGGAAAATCCTGAAAACAACACAAAAGAAGTTCCAGCCTGGTTTTGTAGCTTGGGCATGGAGCTCTGGGCTCATGCTGAGGTTAGTGGGAGTTTTGCATGTGAAGGAAATAGAAAATCAATCAGATTCTTGCAAAGTTTCTGTAACTCTGAGCCTGTTATGAAAAACGAATACAGGGCACTACTAGAGGACATTATTTAACGTGGTTTAAAATACATGTTTAGCCATGTGTATAAGGGAAAATACAGAGATGAAATTAGAAAGAGTTATGCCTGCTTAGAGTGTGCTTTTATGTTGTGACAGCTTGTCATTGGCAGGACTGCCTAAAACATTTGTGTTTCAAAGAAACTCCTGTGGTCATCCAGTACTTGTAGTCAACAGGAAGATTCTTCTGTTGTTACTTAATGGATTAAATGAGAGGTGTCCACAAACTGCAGTTTCCCTGGATGAGGCTTACTAGAAACGTACAAGAAGAAGCATTTGATCTGTCTTGAGGAGCTGGAAGTTTAACTGGAATATTTCAGCGCCTGTGGGGTATTTGAGGCAACTCTCTGGTTTTGTCTTGCCACAGACAGATAAGGACCACAGAGGAGATGTGTATGACCTTTTCCCTGGGACCTTCCAGACAGTGGAACTCGTAGCAGAAAACCCTGGAACATGGCTTCTGCATTGCCATGTAGCTGATCACATCCATGCTGGCATGGAGACAACCTACACCATCAATAAATCAGGTGCAGTATCAGAAACATCCTAGGACTTAGAGATGGTATTGCAACACAGCTGCAATGGAAGGCAAGACGGAAAGCCAATGTCACTGCTGCACCCTGCACATTGGTGGAAAGCATCTCAATGTTACTGCCACAGCCAGTCAGCATCATCTTGGGACAGGACAAACACTCCCATGATGTGGCAAAGACAGTAATCTTTGCTGCACTCTGCAACTTAAAAACAGTTGGTGCTTCTCAAGTGCCCTTGTGAGACAGTGGCAATCTACGAACCATTAGTCACCCACACATGATGCAGAAAACATCTGCAAAGCTGGTTTTCAGCCCTTTTGTCACATGGTGTGGCATGGTGCTGGTTCTTCTCTGTGACCATGGCCGACTCACAGAGCTATTTGAGCTCCTCCCTGCATAGGCAGAGACCATCTGAGGTAAAAGATACTCCAGAAAATGTTTGTTCATCTTGCCCAAGAAACAGGCGATCCCTTGACTAAGAAAAGGTGGCAAACCTTTTGAGTGGTGCTGGTTCCTTCCACCACATGGGAGTGAAGCCAGAGTTACTTTGTGAGCCTCTCTACATCACATAACTTCACTAAACATCTGGATCCAGCATGGCCCGCCTGAGTCCCCACTGTGCAGTCTACACTCCCCTGCAGGGGTTGCAACAGTGCCAAGCAGGCACACTTCATACCTATAACCATGTAGCAGCAGGACGAAAAATGCAATGGCTAAATGTAGCCAAAATACCCCTTCCTTGGATAAAATGAATTTATTTTACACCACATAGTGGCGTGGGCTGTGAAATTTCAAATGACTGAGCAAATGCAGAACGGAACTACAGAATGGTTTGGGTTGGAAGGGGCCTTAAAGATCATGTAGTTCCAACCCCTCTGCCATGGGCAGGAACACCTTTCACTAGGCCTTGAACACTGCCAGGGATGGGGCATCCACAACCTCTCTGGGCAACCTATGACCTCACCACCCTCAACACCTCATCATAAACAAATTTTCTCATGTTAAATCTAAATCTACCCTCTTTCAGTTTAAAACAGTTAGCCCTTGTCTTGTCACTACAGTAAATAGTGAAGGAACATGCCTACAGAGACGGGTAATGTTGCCCATGCAGGTGCCCAGAGCAACAGCTGTACTGATTTAACTATGATTTCTATTCAGATCAATCAGGTAGAAATGGTTACACAAAATCACCATTACTTTCTTTCAAAAGAGAAAAAATTATTTATTAAGACTTTTAACTTAACTATGCTTTTTTTTTTTTTCTTTCTGCACAGAGTGGGAAGCTCCTTCAGAAGGAGGACTCACAACTGGACCATATAATACAACTACTTCAACAAATAGAACTACTGCAGAGAGTAAGGATTTTTTAAAACGTCATTTAAAACTCTTCAGATTCATGCACAGATTTCTCATTGTCAACTTCTCTTTTAACAGATTATGACAACAAAGGGGACAATTTTTTTGGCAAAATTTTGAGTCCTGGAGAAACCAGCCTGGTACTTGCAACCTTTGTTTTCATTGGACTTGTTCTGCTGTCAACAGCATTAATCTTCTTCTGCTTCATCACCCACCAAGGAAACAGGATCCATTACACAGCTCTGCATGACAAAAGTGCACTTCTGGCAGATTCCTTCTAAATCCCCATTTTTAATATCATTCACAGGGCTGCACCGGATTTCACTACATAAAATCATAAAATCATAAAATCATTAGAGCTGGAAAATACCTCTAAGATCACTGAGTCCAACCATTAATCTAATACTTCCAGGTGACGTGCTGCTAATAAAACCAGAGCGAAGCATTTGCTGACAGTACTACCCCACAGCCAGCGCTCACAGGAGTGAACATGAGCTGTAGGGCTCAGCTCTGAGAGTCACATCCCACCTACTACCATTTCCACTCTTCTGGAGTTCAGCTGAGCTTTTCCCGAGATCCAACCTGGCAGCTGAGCAGAGCAGCACACACCTTTTGGCATCCACATCAGCCTGACAGGATTTCCACAGGAGTAAGGAGCACGTGACATGGCATCCCTGCACACTGTGCAGGAACACAGGGTTCACACTAGGGAAAAACACCAGCAGGGACTGTTTTAAGTTGTTGCCTTCTGACGGAGCAGATGTTTATATTAAAGTCCCTGTAGTTTTGCAAAGTCTGGCTCAATGAATTCAACATTTAGGTGATTCTTCCTTCTTTTTTTCCCTCTGTTAAATGAGGAAACTGCACGGGGACAAATTTTTGAAGGTATTTAGGGATCATTTAGCACTTGATGGGTTCAGCAGTGCCCCTGCTGTGAGTTTCTAACAACTTTTATTAATATCTTTAAAAATCTATCCCTGAGCAACGTCCAAGAAAGTTAGATGACTTTGTAATTGCTGCTTGTTGTGGTCCTGATTCTGTACCTCTTCTTTGCACCGAGCAGCACCTCACTCCCTATCTGTAAAGAAGCCATCAGGAGGCTGATCTTTGTGCTCTGCAAGGAAGATAGGCAGAATCAGGCTATGCTTAATGATACTTGAATGTTTATAGATCATTTTTAGTTAGATAGTACTCATTCTTGCCTGCTCATGTCAGCTATAGGTCTTGCAGAGGAACTCCAGAACAAACACCTTCATGAAACTGTTGATCCAAATTTGATTTGCATGTAAATTCAAGTTGCTGTGGTTTTTTATTTTATTTTTTTTTCACTTCTGCATTTTGAAGTATGTTCAAATGTAGGAAACTTTACTGTACTTCACTCTTTCTGTAGCTTAATGGTGTCCTATGCTGAAGTCCAGCCAACCAATATGTTGAAGTTTCTTGGATGTTTCTCATTTATTTCTTGATTATTTGTTTTTCTCAGTCATTTAAGAGCACACATGTGAGGTAGAACTGCAGGACTGAGCTGAAAGAGAATTTATATCGTAGCAACAAACGCTTACAAACTCCTTCTCAAAGTCTTCCATTTGAGCTGGCAAAAACTGATACTCTAAGCCCTTTCATCTTCCTATTTAGTAAGCATTAAAACTGGGGTCTCATGTTCTGTGAAAAAAAGACTCTGTCTGTACAGAACATTTGCTCTCTGTTTACATACAAAATTAAAGCCTGTCACTTAAACATGCACTGTTAAGAAAGGAAATTAGAAACAGAGTCATAAATATCTTTGGCTGTAGAAACTAGCCAACCAGAATGATTATGATGATAATAAAAAATCCAGTTATTTGTATGAACCTCCTGGCACAGTTCTCAGTTTCTCAACTGGATGGTGGCTGTGAAACCAGAATGAAGCCTCCAAAGGGCAACCAGGATGTCACTGCTGCTGGACCAGGTGACACAGCCTGCCACAGAGATCATGAAGCATAATGGAAAGTGTGAAGCATTGAGTTTACCATTGCCTGCCTGGTGCAGGCAGCCCTATGCCAGCTGTGCCCTGACAGCTGTGTCAAAGGACAGCATATCTGTTGGTCTGAAGCACCAGCAGGAACAGAGTTAAGCAACCAAATGAACAAAAGATCAAGTCACCAGAGCAGGCATGTTCTCCACAGATTGCTACAGGTCCTCAAGTATGAAAAATCTGCATTATGAACTGGAGTAGCAGTTGGGAACTGTCCTAGAACTGAAAGCTTGGAAGATGAAAAATATAAGATCAACCTTCGAAAACTTTCCAGAGGAATAGGCAGTTCTGACAGCCACAGAAAGTGAGGAGGCTGAAACGATTCTAAAAAAAAATAAACCCCCCTCCCCCTCACCCCCCCAAAAAAAACCCAACAACAACAACAAAAAAAACAAAAACCAACAACAAAAACAAACAAACAAACAGAAAAAAAAACCTAAAAGCCCAGAAAAGTGGACAAAGGAACAAAACAGAGCATGGAAGAACTAGTTTGTGTTTTGGTTTTTTTCCCCCAAAGAAAATTATGCCTTGGGAAGGTTTTTGAACTCGGTACATAGATAGGAGACTTAGATTAATACAGCCTCCTTGCAGTTCCATAAGATGTTTGAGAAGGCCTTTAGTTAAAGTCTCTTAAGGAAATTAAATCAGTATGGGATGAGATAAAGAGTCCATGGGGGTTAATTAACTGGTTAAAACCCAGTGAAAAGTGGTCAGATTTCATACTGAAAGTCACTCATGGGGTGCTATAGGGACCCTTGCTCTTCCCTATTTTCTGTAATTGTTGTGAAAAAGAGTGGCCAGGTTGGGGGACAGTCTTAAGTATATCTAGTATGAAAAAATGAGTGAAAAATAGACAAAATTTAGAACTGATACATTTACAGTAGTACTTGTGGAAAAAAACAGTCCTAGCCTTATGTACATCCTACTAAGTATCTAAAAAATGGGATTTTATTTGTAACAGTTTAATGGTAACATTAGCTCCAGTGCTTTTTAGTGGACAGAAGGGCAATTCAACACTAGGAATCAGTAGGAATTAAGAACTGAACAAATCAGAAAACCACTAAGTACTATTATATAAATGTCTGAGGCACCTGCATCTTGAACACAGCATCAGTCAAATCCCCCGGTCCCATCCAGCAGAGGACACAGCAGCACAAGACTAGCCGAGAAAGAAGAACAAAGGGAATCAGTGTTGTAGAACAGTTTCCATATGAGGAATGATTTCCTTGGATTATGGTTTGGAAAAAAAAAATAGAAAGGAAAATAGAAAGCAGATAGGATAGTGGTTTCATAAAGGGAGAGTTGAGTGGAGAAGGGAACAGTTTGTCCTCTTTGGCAGAAGCAATGAGCTGGGGGAGCATCGCATGAAAGCACAGCATTGGAGATAGCTCTTCATGGCACAGGCACACCTGTCATTCCTGAGCTGAGAGGGCTGAGGATGCTCCAAGTTCACAGAGACTCGGAAACCAACAGGAAAAATACAAGGGGAAAGTAACTAATGGTTATTAAAGGTGAAGGCACCTCACTGACTCCCCCTAAAAGTGACCTGAGAAGTGGTGATCAAACAGTTTGGGTGGTGAAAACACCACAGCACTTGGTGGTAGGTTAGGAGCTTGGAGCATCTGTCAGACTGGAGTGGGGAGGTGTGTGCTGAGACAGCTGGGGCTCACCAGCCTGGAGAAAGTGGCTCAGTGGATCTTCACAGTGTTTGCAAACAGTTGCTGGGAGCATAGCCTGCTCCTGACATAGGAGCTGGGTACTTCTTGGCAGTGCCTAGTGAGACCACCTGAGCCGATGGGCACAGTGACACAAGACGTGTCCATTCAAACATTACACCCGGGTCAAGGCAATCACAGATATGAGAACAGGTTGGGAGAAATGCTCATTGAGAGCAGCCCTCATTGAGTGAGCTCCCTCACTGGAGATTGTCATGGATGAAATGCTGGACATGACCCCACAGTGTATACTTGCAGCTCGGGAAGGTCAACTGCATCCTGAACTGCACCAAAAGCAGTGTGGCCAGCAGGGCAAGGCAGGTGACACTACCCCTCTGCTCTCATAAGACCCCACCGAGAGTGCTTGCATCCAGCTCTGGGGTCCCCAACGTAAGAAGGACATAGACAAGATAGAGCACATCCAGAGGAGATCACAAAGATGATGCAAACAAGGGCTGGAGCACCTCTCCTAGAAGACAGACTGAGGGAGTTGGAATAGTTTAACCTAGAGAAGAAAAGGTTCTGGGGACATCACTACAGTCTTCTAGTACCTAAATGGGGCTTATAAAAAAGAGGGAAAGTGATTTTTGACAAGGATACGCAGTGGTAAGACAAGGGGTAATGGCTTTAAAGTGAACAAAGGTAGGTTTAAATTAGCTATTAGGAAAAAATTCTTTGCTGTGAGGGTGGTGAGGCACTGACAGAAGCTGTGGATGCCCCATCCCTGGAAGTGCTCAAGGTCAGGCTGGACATTGCTCTGGGCGACGCGGTCCGGCGGGAGCCGTTCCTGCCCGCGACAGGGGCTTGGAACCGGATGGTCTTTAAGGTNCCGTGCCGATCTGATCCGATCCCACCATGGCCATCGCGCACATCGCCACCGAGTACGTCTTCTCGGACTTCCTGCTGAAGGAGCCGCCGGAGACGCGCTACAAAGNGCTATTCTGTGACCCCGCGGCGGCCGGCACACCCCCGCTCCCCGGGTTGGGGGGCTGCACGACCCCACTCGCCGCCATGGGGGGCGACCCGGGCGCGGCGCTGCCCTGCCCGCTGCGGGGGGGTGGGACGGGCTGCGGGGGCGCT
>VXAU01003158.1:128358-198516 GCA_013399695.1 Formicarius rufipectus
GGGCGGCGGAGCGGAGCTCGGGTATGGGGGGACGGCGCTCCGTGGGGCTCGGCTGCCCAGGACATTCCCGCTCGGGGCAGGGGAAAGGGCGCCTGTGGGCCGCGCCGAGGAGAGCCGCCTTCCCGGAAAACAGCCTTCCCGGAGAGCATCCCCGGCGGCAGGCGCTGCTTCCGTGTGGCTCACCCAGGTGTGCTGGACTTCCCCGACAGCGATCCCCGTGCCCTCCTCCTCCTCCCTGGGGCATTGCCTGGCTGCTGGCGTGCTCCAGCACCTCCCGAGCTGCAGGCCTGTCAGCCCGGCCGCCGCTTCTTCTCCCGTGGGAGTGTGATGGGGAGCGGTGCAGCCGCGCTGCCCTTTGTTTGAGAGCGCCTTTGAGCCCGGAGCGGGAGCGGCCAGCCGGGATGTAACCCGGGAGCTGCCCGCTCCTGGAGCTCCGGGCATGTTGCAGTCCTATGCCGGTGTCGTTCGGCAGCTGCCACGGACAGGTGCCACAGAGAAGGGCTGTCGGACCTCTGCGCTTGTACAGCGGTACCCTGAGGCTGGTCACCCGCGGGACGGGCAGTGCCAGAGCTCTCCAAAGCTTTCCTCTGCTGTGCTGCGCTCAGGCAGCTGTTCCTGATCAATTTCTGGTGTGACTCGGTAGATGAAGCTATGCTGTACAGGCGAAGAGCCGAGGTTCCTAATTATTTTGCTCTCTTTTACCCCCATCCCCGAGTTACAGAAGTGCTT
Source organism: Formicarius rufipectus (assembly GCA_013399695.1). Lineage (NCBI taxonomy): Eukaryota > Metazoa > Chordata > Aves > Passeriformes > Formicariidae > Formicarius > Formicarius rufipectus. The sequence continues at coordinate 129,088 of VXAU01003158.1, forward strand.
GAGCAGCAGCCCTTGGCGTGGGGAGTTGAACTAGATGATCTTAAAGGTCCCTTCCAACCCAGGGCTTTCTGTGATTCTATAAGAATTGGTCTGCATTTAAATAGCACTATATGAATGAAGATGTCAAAGGTGAATAAGCAGTACTGTCCGTTTTGAGGCAGAGGTGAATCACAGGACTTCCATCCTTTCAGAAATATTTTGATTTGCTGCATGTACCTGTTTATTTGCATTGTGTTGTATACCTGATCTACATCGTATAGAGGATTGAGCCAAGTGAATGCCAGGAGAGTGGAAACTGGAATAGGACTGTGAGTTAGTGATCAATCTGTGCAAAGTCATCACGAATAGCATTAATCAGATACTGGACTGATTAAGAGTTAAGATGCCCCAGACTGCTGTATTTACATCTAGTACACATCTCTTGGAGTAGGTGGGGGCTTGACCCAGAGTACTGTGGCCTGCACAGGGGAGTGAAGGACAACCAGGCTGGGAATGCTAAGACCAGAGCTTGACCCTCTGGCAGCTCTGGTCATTCAGAAACTGGATGTATATTCTATATTCTGTAATCTGCTGCTTTTAATTTTAGATCTGCTACTGATATGTGCACATTTCTTCCTCTTAAAGCAATGAAAAAGAGGGTTTGCCTTTCCATATACTATATAGGCCCCTTAGTTCTTCTTTCTGCTTTTACTCTGAAAGTGCTGTCTCCAGTTTGAAACAGTGCCTGTGTACCAAGATTTCTTTTATTTCTTCCATTTTCCTTCCTCACATGAACACACAGTTGAACTGCAGAGTTCAGTAAAATGTGCCTTTCAGATGAGTTAAGTTCTCATCTTTCAGTTATTTCAATATTGAACTATTTCAGATAGAATCTGTGACTGCAATAGATTCATAAAGCAAGAACTGAAATGTGTGCTGCATCGTGCTTTGTTTTGCTTATAATCCTGAGAACCCGTTAGAAGAAGATGTGAGGTTAAAAACTGAGCTCTTTTAGTTGAAAAATAAATATAAAAATGAGTATGAGAAATGTGTCAGGCCCCTGGAGTGGGTGAAACTGCACCACGTGGTTTCCATACAGAAAGTGATAGCATATCAGCCATGCTGCTGTTAGTGCTGTCGCCTATTTCACACACAGTGCTCACAGCTAAGCAGGCTGGCTGCTTACAGCATGTCCCAGAGCTGTTTCCATTAAGGCTTTGGGGGGAACAGAGAGAGTCTTGAGGGCTGGATATGCCCGGTTCTGTGAGTTCTGGTGTTCGATAAAGTAGAGAGCAGGAACTGGTTTCAAACACTTCCTGATGTAATCATGCTTTGAAAAAACTCGGGAGTGCTAAACTGAGAGAAAATGTCAGGGTCCATTTTTAGGTTTGAAAAAGAGCAACTCAGCAGTGGATATGAAAATACCTGCATCTGGCTACAAAAACTGAACACCCTGTCCAAAAATGAATGCTCAGCTCCTATTTTGGTTGGGATAATTGTATTCTTCCCACTTCAGATTCTCTGGGCACCTCATTCTGTCACATTCTCTTCCCTCTCTGCTTTCCTGTTCTGTTGCAGTGTGGTATCAGATACCTGCAATTTTCCTCCCACACACAGGTGCTCTTAATTGTGAAAAGCAATTAAAGTGTTTACGAAGGCAATGGAGGTTTTCTGAAGCCACCAAGCAACTTTTAGTTTTGATATAAGTTTCAGGAAATAAATGAGATTCCAGTTGAATTGCAGAGGATTTCTCTGCCAGAGGCATGGAAAACCCAGCTGCTGTGCCCAGCCAGCAAGCACTGTAGAAACTCCTGGGGTTAGTGCCCACATTCCACTTTTGGCACCCTTCAGAGGCAGCAAGAGAGCTAACCTGGGTTTACATTTGGCTATACTTTAGAAACCCATGATCAGCAGCAGTTTTGTGAAGATTTTAAGCTGGTTCTGGTAATGCTTAGCTGTGATTGTGTTGTTCTCTTTTAGCCCCTGGAGTCTTTGCAGCTTGAAATCTTGCACCTGTTACCTCTTTGCAGCTAGACCTTGTTTTATACAATTTTGTATTGTTTTACTTTATTTTATATATATTGGGAATGTGAAAATGGAAATAACAATAGGATTGTGTTGCACATGCTTATATTCCTTATGTTATGGCTTGATATTATTTCTTTATGTTATTTGGCAGTTTGGGGTAAATATGCTACAAATTATCAGGTATTATGGTAACAGAAACCATCTAAAGATAGCTAAATAATCCATTCCGTGACCATGTTTTTAATAATAGCTCTGAGTCAGCATTGAGATTCCAGTTCTTGGATTCTCTGTGTGTATATTTTGAGATGTGCTTTCTTACTGTAAACAACCTGGCTGAAACCATAGATACTTATTCCCAGCACACTGTTTGGAGCAGGATACTGCAACCCTAAGCAGGTACAGTCAGATGAGCAGAGAGGAAATCAAAACAAGCTGCTTAATTTTGCCAGATGTTTCTAACTTAGTCCTGGGAAAAGTAGCAGTGGCTGGCTTGGGTTGAAGCTGAAAGAAAAACAGATGTGAGAGCTGTCCACTTGACATCCAATATTTGCGTCTTGTCCTGTAGGAAGGCAGTTGTGAATTGCTCATCTGTGCTTGTCACCTTTTATATATGACACTTTCAGGTACTGCTGTGCAGTGGGCAGTGTGTGCTGGCTGCCTTCACTGCAGCTTTGCATGGGAGGTGATAGCTGGGAAAATATACCTGGAGAGAGGCAGAGAACTGGAAAGGGGCAAGAAAGGGAATTTTGTGGTGGCCACCAGCAGCCCTTAATACATGTTTGGTTTGGGTGTTGGTTGTGCATGGCTCACATGGAGCTGGGATGAAGTAATTCTCATGTTTTGGCATCTCTGTTTTACTATATAAGAGAACACCTTGGAAACCATTTTCAGGACACAGAAACCATCATGTTTTAAGTAAAGACAACTAAGAAACTTGGTTATAATCATCATGAAAGCTCAGGTAATGCTACTGGCTTATCAGTTGTGGCAGAATGCTGGGTCAGAAAGTGCTTGGCCGTGAACCAACCAACAGCATCTGCATGAAACTGTCAAAATGAAGATTTGCTGCACTAAAAGCATCTTATTTCCCACTGATGCTCTCTGGTGCATCTTATCACGCTGAAGTAAGTGTAAAGGTGGGAAGGTGGAGTCTTGCCATAAGGTCTTTACGCCACAGGGTTAATGTCCCCATTGACCACTTTGGGGTTTCCCAGTGGTGACAATCCTTGCTTGCCCTGCTCAATTTCCATCTAATTCCCAAGCAATTTGTTTTTTTTAGTTCCCATCCCTGCAGTTGGCTGCCTGTGGGATGTGAGGTGCTTTGGCAGGCAGAAAACACAGCTGGAAGGGTGTCAATGGAGAACTCTGGGTGCCGCATCCCAGCAACTTCTCTGGGTGTCACGATGGCAGCAGTGCCCATCTGCAGTATTCCTTATTGCATGTCCAACTGACTCTGTATCTCTCTTCACAGGTTAATCATGTTTCTCAAACAGTCATAAGAATAAAATGTGTAAAATCAAGTGTGATACTAAATCACAACAAATACACAGAAAAAACCAGTCTTAACTCTTGAATTTGACTTCTTTCCTCTCCTGTAGCCCCCTCACTGGCCCTTCCTGGTGATGTCCGTTTGCCCTCATGTTCACAAGTTGCTGGGGAGGCTTTTGGGAAATAGTCCTGTCTTGTGACTTTTGTAAGAACTGGGGTTTAGGGTTTGGTTGGGTTTAGTTAGGCCAAAGACTATTACTGTGGCAGCTGCTGGCGAAGAGCTTGAAAAACACCTCCCCGTGCTGCTGCACCAGGCTTCGTGCTAATAGGTGATGTTTGCCCACCTTGCGTTTAATTCAGCAGGATACTTTGAAACCCAGGGCTTTAATGACAGAACTGAGAGGACAAGTTTGTGAGTAGCCTCAGTCTGAAGCAGCCAGACAGGCTCTGAACTTCTGTTGCCAGATGTGCAGATCCCAGAAGTAGATGCTGCTCTTTGGCATATAAGGAGTGCTCAGGAAAGAGTAGAAGTTCCAGCATCAGGCACAGGCCTGCCTGGGAAGCCAGGAGAAACTTGTAAAAACATTTACTTTAATTAATGTCAAATCTAAACTGTCATTGCATGAATATCTTCAGCTGTTGGTAAGATTTCTGTTTAACTCCAATAGAGTTAAACAGAAACTCCGTATGTTTCCTATGGAAATGATGGTAAGCTGCTTTTGGTGCCAGAGTATGTTTAAAAAGCATCATGGGCTTCTGGTGTTGCCTGAGATTTGGGATACCACCAATGTTGAAGTGAAGCTACATGGTCATTGCCACCATCTTGAGATGTTTCTCTTTCAGATAAAGGGGAACTTTTTTCCTCAAGTCTCACTGGTGTGAATTTAATTCACAAGTTGTTTTTTTTCCCCCCACAAATCAGAAAACCTATTGCTCTGAAGGTGATGTTTCACAAACACCCAGCTCTTTCACCACTCCATGATTTTGAGACTTCTCTGAGAAATGAGTGGCAGCTCCTTAGAGAGGGAAAGATACTTGCTGGCTTCTCTGACCTCTTCCACTTACTAACTCAACATGGTGTCTATTCTGTTTCACCCAACCGGCCACTTTGGTCTGTGAGAAGCATCTATAAATCTAGTAAAATCGTTTCTTCTGGTTTGCTCTTAATGCATGTGTGTACATCCACATGCTAGTTTTCCTTCTTTGGTATGCATTGAGATATCTTTTTTCATATTTTAAAATATTTTTAATGTTGGACTGGAGGATGTACCTTGGATGGTGCCCGACAGTCTGCGCATTGTGTATGTGTGCCTTGATTTTCTTGTTTGGGTTTTTCTTTAGTGGCTACTAAAGTGCATAATTCTTGCTAGATAAAATCAGGTGTTCAAGCATCATGGCTAGTTCATTTTGCCTTGTGGAAAATTACAATTAATGGCTAGGTTTTCCTCCAAGCTTATGTAAATTCTTTTTGCAGTGATTACAGTGTATTAGGAAACAGATAATTACTTACTGAAAGTTTAGTCCTGTCAGCTACAACCATCTGATCTTGGTTCAGCATATATTTAACATGGATTCTTGGAAGTACTCTATTGCAGAGTTAACTCCCTGTTAATTAGATATGTAAGTCAGCAGAGGGGTGATGATCCACTGGAGAAGAAACCAGTTTGGCTTGCTGATTTTGCATTCTCTTTGCTAAAAGATGCAGTCAGAAGATGCTGAGCCCTTGGCTCATCTTGCCTTGCACCCCAGCAAAGCAGTCAGATCTTGAACAGGTACTGTCCTTCAGATTTGAGATTTGAGTTCATTTTTGTAGGTAGTTTTCATTTTTTTTGGAAAACATCTACGGGGGTAGCAGGGTGGGAATGACAGAAATGGCTGGTATCCTGCTCATTTAGCATTGATAGCAAGATTTCCATGGGGCAGCCAGAGTAGTCAAACTGTTTGCATCTCAATTCTGAGAAGGCCTGGTTGGGGTTGGGACATTTTCTTTTCAACACCTGTTGGTGAATCCTTCCTAAATGAACTTGCAAGAGTTAGGCAAAGCAAATGCAAAGGTGATGCCCTAGGGCAGAGGACCTCAACCTGTAGGCTTTTACAGTGCTGTCTGTACAGGAGCTGCAGAGGAGCCTGTTGCCGAAGAAAAGGGTTGTCCTGGTACAAACATGAGGGAAATAGCTGGAGGTTTGTTGGCAGAGTACCCATGAAGATGTGCCAGAGCTGGGTGGGGTGACAGCTCATTCTCGCTCTGCTCTGACTGGCAGTGACTCAGGCTTGTACTCTGCACTTGGTTACATGCCTGCAAGTAATTCCTGCTGCCAGTGACCAGTTCCATCTGGTAATCTTACCAGATGTGTAAGTGAATTTTTATCATATGTGGTTGCACACCTATTGCTGCCTTAGGTGTCTGCAGCTCTTTTGGGTGGTCTCTCTTTAGGATAACTATAGTAAGTGACATTTTTTTAATCCTCATTTGTTTGCAGTAATGTAAGTCAGATCCCCTTTGCTCCCTCTCCAAAGCTGATTTGGTACCAGGGAATGATTAAAAAAAGGTGGATTGCCAAGTATAATGATAATTTGGCCAAAGCCTCTTGTGACAACTGCTTCATGAATGCAGTCATTTGTTATTCCTCATCCTTCTTGCTGTATATTTTATCTCCATGTTCTTGTGGACTTGGCTGTTGCTTTTCTCTTTCCCCATCTATTTCTTGTGGGAGCAATGGATGGGGAATGGCTTCATGTCACCAAGCTAGGAGGTTGTTTCTTTGATAGCAGGGGACTAACAGCCTTTCATAAACGTGCCCTATGCATGGATGGCTATGTGCACAGTGTGTCTCTGGAAGGCATTTGGCCCTTTGCCTAATTTCTCCTCTAATAAAAACTACAGATTCCATTTTCACTTCCTCCAGAATTGCCCAACGTAAAGTAAATTCTCCGTATAGATCTATTGCTGTTACTTCTTTGGAGGGGAGAAAGAAGGAAAGAGATGGAAAATTGTGACTGTTTTCAGAGGCATTTAATGATCTGTGTTGTGTGGATTATGCACAAAAACATGTTCCCCATTTTAAAGTCTTAACATTACCACTACTACTGCGAAGTTGCAACTTACATTAACAAGTATTTACAAACAAGCCTGCAGCTAATTAAAAACTAGGTCAACAGCTGGAGTGTCCCCAACTTCTGCTTGATGTTGAACTTTATCTGCTTGGCTCCTAAGTCAAGTTGCCCAAGGTTTCCAACCTCCGTGCTGAAACACCAGAGATTAGAAGTGTGATGTTCACTGCTGTGCTGCAGCTCTGGCATCACTGTGGCTATTCTAGTATGGAGTTGTGCATGTCGCATTTTTGAGAAGGAAGCTGACTGCCTTTTTTGTCACTAATTTTGGAGAAGGGGACTGTTTGCCATTTTCCTCACTCCTGCCTTTTAAACGCTCCATCACTTTCAGGGGTTTCTCACCCATTAATGAGAATGGACACATGGAATGTATTTCTTGTTGTGAATACACAGACATGAATAAGACAAAGCAATGCTCCACTGCTTTCCCTTTGAAAGGGTCACTTGTTTGCTGCTTCACACTGGGTAAGCCAGCAGCTGGAGGTTAGTTAAATGATGAGAGCAGGCTATAAATGGTCCCTGTCCAGTGGAGAGCAGACACACTGCCTGCTTTTTTCCTTTTTTTAAAAAAAAAGTATTTATTTTTTTCTTTCTTTTTTTATTTTTAATCTGCACTCTGTTGTTTCTCGAGCTTTCACAACTAATGGAAATCTGTTGGAAAGCAGAAACTCCAAAAGCTTTGTGAGAGAGCAAGTGTTTGTCTGGTGCCAACTTTGCTAAATCACATGAGCTCTGCTCTCATAAACAGTAAGTTGTTTTCCATAAGGGAGGCTTGTGACAGGTCAGACCATGATGATCAAACCATGTCCTTATGGTACTACAGCCTCAGAAAGAATTATAATAGTGACTCATACGGAAGGGCTTTTATTCATAAAGCTCTTTGACATGCTGCATTGTGAAGAGGCTGTACAAGTTACTAGGCAAGTACGGTTCGTTCCTTTTCCAAAAGAAGTTCTTTTGCTCTGAAAGCTGAACAAGCAAGAAGACATGATAAGTGATACAGTCACATTAAATATCTATCCCATAAAGCGCAGAGAACAATGCCATTAGCACTAACTTTGATGAATATATTAAGGGGGCAAACAGCAATATTTTCCCCTGTTGGTCTTTTGATAGTGGCGGAAGTGTTGAAAGTTGGAAGGGTTCATGAAAGAGCCATCTCTGCGTTATGTAATCATCTGATGAAATGACTGTCCTGTTTCAACATCTATGAAAGTCTGGAGGACTGTGTGTGGTTGCTTTAATTGAACCGCTTCATCTTGTTTTACTGGCTGTATCTGAGGAAGTCACTGATACGCCATGTCCAGTAACAGCTTTTCCTCACCGAGAAACACAGCAGAGTCACCTGGTGCCTGTAGCTGGTCAGAGCAGAATTTGACCCTAAGCCTGAGGCTGGCTAAATAGATGTTGTCAATCCCCTTATCTTAATTTGAAGCTCCCAAGTAGCTGAAGAGGTCCTGGAGAGGAACAGGGATGACAGTGTTATGCATGATCTTGGGCATAGCACATCACTGCACTGGTGAGGAGGGGTCTGGTATCCTTCAGAGGTGACTAGGGCTACAATTTCTCTGCCAGAAGTTACAGGGGGAAATGCTTGTTTTCACAGATACGACCTGAACCCCTAAAAATAATTTGGGGTCTCAGGGGCAGAAGAAATGGCAGCACCCTGGGCCAAACTTGTCCTTCCATCATCGCAAGGATGGCTGGGTTGCAAGAATTGTGTTTGGGGTCTTGTTTCAGTAGATGTGTGAGCTGCAGCTAGTGCTTTGGGGCACAGTGGTATGTGATGGCAGCTGTTGCCTTAGGACACCAGCCTCATCAGGTCACACTTTGTATCTCCTTGTTCCCCTTTGGTCAGCCTGAGTTAAGTGCCAGTGAGACAGGTCTTCGAGGCCACTTTCCTCACGAAACTTCTGGAAACAGGCCTAAAGAGATAGGTGCTTTCTAATATGCTGTCTCAACTATTAGGAGACAGCAGAGTCCCTGAGGGAGTTATACCCTTTGGATGCAGTGGGAACATCATGACTTTCTTCCCTGAAGAGCTGCTGTATTTTGTCCAATCACTTAACTTTTGGGTACCATAAAATCTGAAGTGTACGCTTTTCTTCCTAAACCTGTTTGGTTGTGCTTTTTTTTTTTTTTTAAAATCTTTTGAGGATGTGATAACCTTTGCTTTGTTTTTCCAGGTGCTCAGATAAGCTGTTTTGCACCCAGCTCCTTCTCCTGGCGACAAGCTGCTTATGTGGACTCCTACTGCTGGGCAGCTGTGCAGCAAAAGCAACCATCCCAGAACAACTTAGAAAACATACCCCTGTGGCTGCATAAAGTATGTACAGGTCTCCATCTCCTAGAATAGTTATTCCCACATAGAAATCTACCTTTGTCTCATTTTTCTTGCTCCTGTGCTCTGCTGTAGTACTTGGATCTGCTGTAGTACTTGGTTCTGGCTTGACTTTCTATGTTTAGAATTCTTTTTCCCCTTACTTCCAAAGACGGTAGTACTAGAGAAGGTATTTTCTGCTTTTAAATAAAGAGTCACTAGTTATCTGACACAAGAGTAATATTAATGTTGCTGTGTTGCCCTGGAGCTGAATGCTTTACCTGGCTTTAGCAGGAACTATTTTACAACTGGAATACAGGACACAACAACTGCCTTAATGCTTGTATCAAAAGTTTATTGTAGGAAAACAGGGTAGTAAAAACATTTTATATTTTTACTGTGTTGCACTTGGCCAGTTGTGTATGGACAGAGACTTATGGCAGGTAGGCATTTTGGGAGAGATGAAATTAGGTTTAATCCCTGTGTTCAGTGTGCTCCTCTGCGTGTCTGCAGGCTGTTCTCTTGCAAACCATGACCTGTCTTTCACTGCTTCAGGTAAAACAGCATCATACTGAATGCACAGAAGGATTTATTTTATGGGTAGAAAGAGCAGTAGGTACTGACTCAAAGCAGTTAGCTGAGCTTTGGCAGGAGTTACAAACTGAGTCAGTGCCATACCAATGCCTGGAGCTGATTCTGCTGGCGAGACAGCATCGGCATGCTCAGGCAGTACTGATGCCACAGTAAGAAATGCTGTTGGGCTTCTTCAAATTTGTGTGCTGCCTTCCTCAGCCCTTTTATTACTTGCCCCAGCAAATAAACCCTGGGCATCTGGGAGTTGAGGAGATTCTGGTATTAGAGGGAGATCAGGTAGGGGACTTGCAGCACCTGTATTTCTTGGTTTTGCTGCAGTATCCTAAAACTCAGTTATTATCCAGTCATTTGGTGGTATCTTCTCGAAGAGACTCAAGGCTGTCTCTGATTCGTTTACTGACTCTAATCACTTAGTGAGGATTTACTACTGCCTTCCCCATTTGTCTTCATTCAAAACCATGACCCAACAGTTGCGTGTTTCATAAATATTAAAACCAGACTTGTTGGTTTCTAGCCTGAACTCTTCCTTGCTCAGTTAGGGTTTCACTTCACTTCAGCCGGACGTTCTACAGAGGCCAGTTGAAGCTGCTGGGACATTTTGCAATGCAGGTAGCTGGCATGGCTGGAAACTCCACCTGCAAACCTCGACATTTGCTGCCCCTTTCTCTTGAGGGAATGAGTTCATGTTACCCAAATTTTTTATGTTGAATTTTATTGGACAGTTTGCTAGTTTGCCAGCCATGACAAATAGCTTCAGTAGTCATACTTTTGTGACGCGACCCATGGTAGTTTGCTGAATAGTGCTCTCTCATGAATTGTTGCAGTTCCTCCACGACAGCTTAATGGTATGTGATGTTTCCTTGTAAATACCCTGCAGACTGCCTGCAGGAAGTATGTCTGAACACCAGTCAGAGGCTGTGGCAGAGGCTGGGCACCTGTCTTAACCTCCTAGGTCCATGATTAGCCACCCACTCTTCTGATCCAGTCATTGGGAGCTGCAGATGCTGTTTGGAGGGCAGTATTACTATCCTGCTAGTAGTTGTTCATGAACTTCCGTGCTTTGCAAGTTTACAAGGAAGGAGTGGTTACAGCTAATGATAGTGAACTCTGGTTCCCAGTGTGGTATTGAAAGGTATCTGATTGCTCTTTGAATCCTGGGCCTACTGCTACTGAATGGCTTGGGATCACTTCTTTGTGAAGACAGGGATTGTTTGTGTTGTCCCTGCAAGGTATATACAAGCTCCATACTCTGCAGATTTTGGCTAGATAATCATTTTAAAATTGGGCAAGGCAGAGCCTTTTGGGAGCACAGTGTTGTTAATGAGGAACGGGAGCCTTCCTGTGTTCAGGTCAGTGGAGACCTGACTGCAGTGCAAGGGCAGGGATTCACACAGAGGGACAGCAGGGATTGCTAGGCCAAGTTCTTAAGACAATGCTTAAAACTCTTTTTTTTTCTGATTTCTGGACAGCAGACCTTTTATTTGCAGAGCATCTCAGAATCTTTGCAGTGCTCTGACTCAGTAGCTTACTGTATTGGCATGCTGGAGAGCCTCCATAAAAAAATGTGCTTAATGAGGCACTATATTACAGTTTTGGGAGAATGAGGTTGTAGTCACTAATTCCTGATTAAAATGTATGGATTTCCTTATGACGTGATCTCTGTGCTTGCTCAGAAGTGCTGACAAAGGTTTGCCTCATAGGGCAGTGGTTAGTGTGGCATAGAGAGGAAGTAGGACCAGTAGTTCTTTAGTGAAGAAGCCAAATTGTAGCAATCTGCCCTGCTTTGTGCTAAGCATCTAGTTGCCCTGAAGGATTATCAAACCTGGGTTACATTACAGAAAAACTGAAACTTCCATTTTCCTTCTATTTCAGAGAACAAGTTTGTGCTGGGATTTTTGGTTTTTTGAATAGTAAAATGTATGTTTCAGTTCTGGGCAATGCCCAAAGCTTGGCATCTTTACTGGTTGTTCTTTCTGCTCTGGGAGATCTCTCCCAGTGGTTGAATTTATCAGTTTGGAAACTTGTTTTGGAACAGAGAGGAAGAGTGCACTGCAACTTTCTGGGTTCCTTGACTCTCTAGTGGTGTGTGTGCTTCTAGAGGTGCCCAGAACCTCTGTGGAAAACAGGATTTCTGACATTTCCAATGATCTTGGAATCACTCTTCACACTGGATAACCCTTAGCAGAAAGCAAAATGAGTTCTGTACTCAAATGCACAATTCAATAAACAAAATACCTGCAGACAGATAAATGTAAAGAAGAGACTATGGTAGGTCCTGTCTGTATTCTTAGTTTAACACTAAGATTTCCTGTTCTGTGTCAGTGAAAGAGCTGTCAAAATGATTATGTGGTTGGATCCTCTGACAAGACTTCTTTTCAGGGTTGTCATTGATGAAGCTTACTCTAGTTGTGCTTCAATCTTTTGTTATCTGTTTTCTTCTGGGATTTTCCATTAAGGTTTGTTTCTCTTAAGAGGTTTCTGGTGTCTATCTGAAGTGTTGGAACAGAGTTACTAGTTTCTAAAGATGAGTGGTAAATGGAGACAGAGAGTGGGGGATGGAGGAGTCAGGTGTTTGTTCCTTCTGTGCAAATTGTTTGCTTATTGTCTCTAAAAGATGAGTGCTCCACCTGACAACTTCGATTTGCTGAAACATTTCTTGATCCTTAATTGGAGTAGAGATAAGCTTTTGGCCATTGTGTGGGGCAGTCCTTGCAGCCTAGTGGAGGAGGAGACTGCACTGTGAAGCCTTTTTAATCCATAGTTCACAGGGAAATTTGAAAAAAAAAACTTGTGTAGGAGAACAGTGAGCATCATCTTCCTGGCTCTTAATGTCCACCAGACACAATAGCAACCAGGCAAGTTGAGGGGTAGTTGAGCACTGAGCGGTGACCTCTTTACAGCCTTGAAATCTGGATTGCTAGGATGGAACTGCTTATGATCAAGAACCCTCCCGTGGATTTTTTTTAATTACTGTATTTTCTAGTCTGTTTTTAACTGGGGAGAAACAAAGAGGAAGATAAGAGTTAGCAAAGTAGATGTCAAGGGAATAGATGATTGCTCAGAAGGCGGCGCTTTGTGCTGGTGTGCAGTGCAGGCAAACAGTTCACCTGACTGACTGTGGAGAGAAGAGGTCATCACACATGGCACAGCCAGAAGAGGTCAGTCATCTGGCTCTGATCTCTGTCAGTCCAGGGCAAGCGCTGTGGGACTTGCTGAAAGAATTGCATGCATAAAGTGGGTCTGCAGTCTGTGTGCATGAAGTGAAACTTAAGTTGTTGAAATCCCTCAGTTTTTAAAACAGCAGTAAGATTTACCATGGACCCATGAGGTGTTCTTTGAATTACTTGTCTGTGAATACACAAAAAGAACCCCTTGAGGTTATTAATTGTCTTGATGATGTAGTTATAATCATGATTGTTACCTGGTTCTAGTTACTTAGCATTTGTAAAACTTCTAAGTTGGCTGAGGACTGCTCATGTTTCACTTGTAAACCCCATCCAGATGGATTAAGGGCTGTCCGAGCAAGAAAACCTGAATGCAGATGCATTTATAAACAGTTCTTTGGGAGTGTAGTGTTACAGCTACCTCAGTCTGTTGCAGATGGAGTCATGCACTTCACTCGTAAGAGAGAAGCATTGGTATAAAAGAGTGAGTTAACATAGCTCAATGATAAATGAGACAGTGGTTCAACAAGAATCAGTGGGAAGATACGCTTTGTTATTTAGTGCATGGAGGATAGAATCAGATAGAACTGTTAGAGAGACACTCCTGTTGAGTCACGAGGTCCAGAAAGGACACCCTCATGTTCCAAACTCCTTCTCAGAGGGGAGTTCAGACATAGTGACTGGATTCAGATTTAGTCCCAGACTTTGGCAAGTTTATGTCTAAAGGATTATGTGTGCGCTGTCAGTCCTTTATATCACTTAGCTAAGATTTCAAGGTTTAGCATGCTATTAATAATTTATTGACTTTGTGTTGTGGCAAGGAATCTGAACCTTGAGGAGTAACCTCTCAAGGGGAGAACCTGGCATGCAGTCTGCAGCCCTGCAGGAAGGCTCAGCAGGCCCTGGGCTGTTTGTCGAGTATGATGATGCACTTACAGGCATACAGCAAGAGGTCTGGGTCACCATTTCAGACATCCCTTGACTATCAAGTTGCCATCTGTCCCCCAAAGTCCAGAATAAGCTAGATGGAGCCATCACAGCCTCCACTGGTGAGTATGGCTTGAGCTAATTGAAACTGGAGAACAACAGGTTTTAAGCTATATCAAACCAGAAAATATGTAACAGGTGGGGTATGATGTGGTTTGAGATTCACTTGCAGGTTTGGAGACAGGATAGGATCTCAGTAAGAATGAGGAGTTGTTTATAGCTGTTTTCTGGTGAAGACAAATGAGGAATCTCCCATTGTTGCAAACAGGAATAGGGTTGTATCCAGATGATACCTTAACTTCTAGAAACATGTCATTAGCCTGTTTGAGGGGTAGTGCCTTTGCTTAGGCTCTTCTCAGTGACAGATAGAAATTTGGAACTGAAGAGGCAGACACTTCACCATCTTCATGTATTTTAATGAGAAATATTTTAATGTCGAGTGAAGAGACTTCAGTGGTTCCTTCTTTGTTGAATTCTGTCTACCAATTAATTTTCTCAAAACTGTTATCTAGACCTGTGCAGCTTAAAGCTTTATGCTATTGTACTTGAAGTTACTCTTTGACCACAGTCAGGTATGGTAGAAGTCAGAATGCTTGCAGTCACTTGTATAGTGCTTGCCTAGAGGAAATAAGGGCTGAAGATGCAATAACATTAGAAAACTGTAGTTTTCTAAATGCCATTGAAGTGGTTCCCACCTTCTGCCAACCATCTTTATCCAGACCTTGGCAAGCTTTCTGTAGACTAGGTCCTTGAAAATGATGTTTGTGTCACTCCACCAACACCTGCTATATTTTCTTTGGATGATAAAAGCATACTTGAGGTTATAAATAAGTTATTTAAATGTCCTTTTAACTTATTTGCTGTGTATTTACTGCATTTTAGCACAGTTGAATCTGGCAATGGTACATTACAGAGTATTTTGTTTTATTCTGATTTTATCTTTCACCTTCAGGAAAGTGTGGTGCTAACGCATCTTTAAAAGACAATATTGTGATTCCAGCAAATAATGTGCTTATGCAAACGGGTTACTGGAACACTTCTTCTATACCCTTGCATAAGTTCTGGTTGAACAGTGAGCTGATTACTAACAAATTTACTTAAACAGCCTGAAACGTACACAGAGCTGGAAGGCTTGTCAGCTGAAATGAACTGCTGCAGCACAGGACAAGGGGCAGCGACCTCTTGGCTTTCTAGTGGTCTGCTTTCTTGGGAGCCTGTGGTACCACTCAGCATGCTGTCAGACTAAGGGCCAAGCAAGGCTGAAGAACCTGCTTCTGTCGTGTTTAATTTTCAGGAGTTCAGCAATACTTACCAGAAAACATACAGAGGACTGCTATTGGAGTCCCTGGTGCATGTGCTTCTCGTTTTGTTTGTCTCATACTGAATATTAATCACACAGTACCTGTGCTAGTATCTTCCAGAATCTCAAATCAGCCTAACTGAAGCTCTGCTACTCTGTTTTTGAGTGCCAAAATCAGTGGGCTTTTGGCTGTCCTTTTCTCTTTGCAGCTGGTTAGCAGTGAAGACTGAGCATCCAGGTTGAAGAGGTGGTGTAGCCTTCAATGCACTTTCACTAATGAAGTTCAGAAAGGAGCATTTTGGGCCATAGGGTGTTTTATCTATTCTAATGTATCTGTTGTAATCTGCTTTCAGAGGACCTTTTTTCAGTTATGCAGTCTCACACCATTTTACATCCAACATTAAGCACTTGCTCTTGAAAAGGAACTTGATAACTACCCAGCAAATGAAAAACTGAGTTTTACTTCCAGGCCAGTGTCTTCTCTGGCATACCTTTGACCATACAAAGATATGAGGTCTGTGACACTTCCTGTTTAACTTAAATCCTGCAAACTACCCAAGACTGAAGTAGCATTTCCTCCTTGTGTATTTGGCACCTTGGAAGCAAATAAACCATAAACCACAAAAGAAAGGCAGATGGCACTTGGTCATCTGTGTGTGGATACCATGGAGTCCTCTTCTTAAAATGAAAAGTAATTATGTGTGACTGTAAAATGTAGTCAGATCAGCTGGATAGTCCGAGTCTATTTCTCTGAAACCTAGGACTCGTGCCAGATGACTTTGCATTTTCACTTCTGCCTGTTGGTTCAAGGCCTTAAATTTTAATGATCCTAAACAATTTGCTAGTTATCCAAGCCTCCTGTTAACAAATAGAACAAGCGTATCTTTCATTTTCAAAAAAGCCAGAATCTGAGAAGGATGGAGTCGTGCATCAAGTGCTGTGGAAGGGCTGACAAATACAGGCTTTTGTTTCCAAACAAAAAGAGCTGGAATAATGGTGACACTGCTACTCTGGTTTTGAAACCATTCAGGAAATAGCTGCATAGTGTTTTCTCATGCTGCCATAAGCTACAGCTTTGGGAGTGCTGAGAGCCTGGTGAGGGGAAGCCCAGCAAGTGCATGGCAAATGTGCCTTTGCCCCAGCAGTGTGATGCTTCCAGGTGAAGAGGCGGTGGTGAAGGAGTTGGGGAAAGGAGGAGGTGCAAGAGATGGCAGAGGCTGTTTTTCTTAAGACAACAGCCTCATGAGGCCCAGCCGATGGGAGGACTGGAGACAGAGCAAGAGGGTTGATGTCAATTTGCTGCACAAGTGCAGAATGTACCCACAGTCTTTCAAGGTATAAAGAAAGTGGTGGAAACTGGGGCAATGAAGATTTGGGGCTGTGATTTCAGTGTGTCAACTATCTTGCTTCTCACCACACTTCTTGCAGGACTCGGGGTAAAGAGATCTCAAGGGTTAATGGGATACTGTTGGTGGCATTTCCAGTTTTGAGGATCAGAAAGGGAATTCCTAGATCTCTTGATGCCTGTAAAATTTCAAATGAGTGAGTAGTAAAGCCAGATGGTGTAAACCAATGTAAAGTTGCTCCTTACTAAATCAGATGTGTCAGTTGCTTCCTTCCCCACTTGGAACCAGTGGAAGGGAGCTCAGAAGTATATGACACAGAAGTGAGTGAAACCAACCAGGCTTTGTGGCAATTTCTAAATAATACAGAATTCAGAGAACTGACAAAACCTGGACATGAAACCATAAAGCTGTGGGTAGGCGAAGGCATCCAGGACTCAGACCTGTGAGACCTGGTGGCATTGTCCACAGGGATAAATAGAGCAGATTCTTGTACTGTTGGGCTTGAGTTGATGAGATATCTGTCAACAAAAACATGTTGGACCTGCCCAGAGCTTTGCACCTCAATTGGAAAGGCTGGACCTGGAGAAAAGAAGGTGATCTAAGGTCATGTCTTGTGTGCAGAGAGGTGGTAGGGCAGAGCTGTAGACAGTTTTTATGGGCTGCTGTGGCTAGGGGAAATCAGTTTTTATTTATGATCTAATACATCACATGCATTCCTACTATCAATAATAACACATGATTTTACTTTAATGGCAAATTACTATTAGAAGTAACTTTCCTGAATAAAATACTCAATAACATAAAATTAAATATTTTATGCATTCAGAACTTTAATCTCTCTTGATTAATGCAGACAAGTTAACATAGTAGTATTAGGTCCAGATTCTCATTTTGTTAAATACCTACAAATGTAAGTGGCGCTTTTCCACTTGGTTCAGCTCAAGTTTCCTCTAATATTCACCACTGACTTTTTCAATGACTGTGCATGTGCATGGCTCTAACACTTCAGATGCCTTACATCTGTTTCACACTTGTTCACCACAACCGATTTAAAATTCCATAGGAACTGATGCTAGATTTGAGTTGTGTGCTTGCTATCAAAAGTTCAATGTAATGAATTAGAGTTTGGCCAGTTTTTCAGTACATTTTATTAACTAAATGGTTGTCTGAACAGATTTTGCATCATGTCTCTGTAAGTATAATGTTATGTTTGAGTACAAGGTCACATAGATAGAAAATGCCATCTTTCCAGCATCTGGAGGGAATTAGAGTTAAAATCTCATGATGAAAACTGCTGCTTCCTTATGGGTAGAGGAAAGATGGAAAGACTTCAAACTGTTTTATTTTATACCTGCTCCAGTCCTTATCCTAAGCAATGGGGGCTGTGTAAAGGCTGACTTCTCAGTACTGCATTAACACCAGACCATTCTGGTGCTGTGTGTTGGTTTCCATTTAGGAGTTACCTGAAAATAAATACTCTGAAATATTGCAACAAACTTACATCCTTTACAGTTACTATATGTCAGGCACTGAACAGATGTGTTTGCAGGCAGATGCAGAGCGATAATGGGTCTATTCATTAACTTTCTGACAGCTTATGGAAAGCAGGAGAGATTTTGCTGTTTTTTGGAGCAAAATTGCTATGAACAGTAATGACACATCTGGGAAGCAGTTGTGACACTGTTCTTCCAATCAGCCTCTCTGATAGCTGCTTTGCTTTGCTATTTGTTGTTGTCCAGGTTGATGCTGTCTTTCTCAATGTCAGCTTGTGCAGTGCAGTTCTGAATGTTATGTAAATGTTATCAGGATCATAATAACTGTATTCTGCTTTTGTTTGTTTGTTTGTTGTGGGGTTTTTGTCTGCTTTTTTTATGGGGGGAAGCTCTAAGCAGCAGTAAGGTTACTGGAGCTGTCTAGAAAGAGATTCTGCTTCCCTGCATGTCCCAAACCCCACAAAAGTGAATTTTACTAAAAGCGTTTAAATAAAATTATAAGGAGTTTAATAGGCTTATAGGGAACCTAATACTTATATGGAATGATTGGCTGAATTATTTTTTATACAGGTGAAGCTTAATGAGAACTTTTTTTCTCCCCTCAGTTCTTCCCATACATCCTTCTGCTCGTCGCTATCCTGCTGTATCTACCGTGTTTGTTCTGGCGCTTCACCGCAGCACCTCATCTTTCCTCAGACCTGAAATTTATTATGGAAGAACTTGACAAGGCCTATAACAGGGCAATCAAAGCTGCTAATAGCATTCGAAGTGGAGACCCCAGGGACCCTACTGACTTGGTTCCAGCTGTTAATGAGAACTTGACCCAGAGGTAAGATGTTGGGGCTTGGCTTTCTTTGCTCTTTTCCTCAAGTTCTTAACAGATGTGACATCTGTGCTAAACTTATTGCAAAGGTTTGAATGGTGACCTGACACACTTAAATTTGGTTAAAAAAAAGAAACCTAAAATTATTACTGTGGGCACTTGGAGCTGGAACTTACATCTTATTAGTTTTTATTTTTCAAAGAAAACATTTCATGAGCTCTTCAGATTACTAACTACCTGAGATGTTCTGATTTCTCTAGTTGTAGTAGGTGTTAAGTAGTTTTAGCCACCGCAGCATAAGTAAACAGAGATGCTGCAGTTGTCAGTGTTCTTGCACACTGTGAGTGAGCTACTTGTCATCTCTTGTCCTTTAAGATCTTGGTTTGCAAAGCTTCTGATCAAAGGAAAAAAAAAAAAAACAATAAAAAAAAGACCAAAAGCATCCCCTCCCTCTCTGATCATACTGGTGCTCTGTTCTGGTCTGATCCAGTTTCTGCTTTCTTCTGTGTCAGGGTACTGTTTCTCTCTGCATGTTGGGGTACAGTGGGGATTTAGGTCTGTTCTTTAAAATGTGGAATTAGGTCTTGACAGGTAAAAAGCCTTCCAGTGTTCTGTTACTGAACAGTGCTTGGGGAGTCTGCTTTTCCTTATGGATTTTCTTACTAGACTTGTTTTGTATTGGAAAAGAACAAAAATATCTCTTTTGCCACAAGGGCTTTAATCTTTTTCAGTTTTCCAGTGTTTGAGCTCTTTTGTCTCTTAAGTGACTTTTCTGTATTAGAGTGCCAGTATTCTTCTATATATGTGCTATTCTGTTGGTCTTCTACTGACTTCAATAAAACTACACTTGATATACCCCAGAAGAGGATGTGGACCTGTTGGAGTGGGTTCAGAGAAGGTCACCAACATGACCAGGGGACTGGAACACTTCTACAAAGACAAGCTGAGAAAGCTGGGATTGTTCTGCTTGGAGAAGAGAAGGGCCTGTAGAAACCATATTGCACTCTTCCAGTATCTAGAGGGGATCTGGAAAAAAGCTGGAAAAGGAGATTTTAGAAGGGCATGCAGTGACAGGACAAGGTAGAATGGCCTTAAACTGAAAGAAGGCAGGTTTAGATTAGATATTGGAGGAAAATTCTTCCTGTGAGAATGGTGAGGCTGATGCGTGTAGTCCAGAGAAGTTGTGGATGCCCCATCTCTGGAAGTGTTCAAGGCCAGGCTGGATGGGGCTTTGAGCAGCCTGGTCTAATGGAAGGTGTCCAGGCTCATGGCACAGGGGAGCAACTTGGTTGGAAGTATATGATCTTTAAAGAACTCTTTCAACCCAAGCCATCCTGTGATTCTGTAATTTTAAGAGAGATTCCAATCTTGTGTCTGTTTTAGAATACTAGATTTCATTGATTTGTGAGTGAATGCTGCAGCATCTGCTCTGTATGATTTGGTGGTTTTCTTGTCTCTTTTCCAGTTTGTGGGAAATATCTGAAAGCTACTTTAAATACCCCATTGTGGAGCAGTACCTGAAGACGAAGAAGAATTCCAAATGTTTAATAATTAAATACATTACTTGCCGTTTACTCACACTAGTAATTATTTTTATTGCTTGCCTCTACCTGGGCTACTACATTAGTCTCTCCTCTTTGAGTGATGAGTTTCTCTGCACGATCAAAACTGGGATCTTAAAGAATGACACAACTGTTCCAGAAGTCGTTCAGTGCAAGCTTATTGCTGTTGGTGTCTTCAAAGTACTCAGCTATATTAACCTGATAGTCTATCTGCTAGTGATGCCACTGGTAGTGTACGCAATGTTTGTTCCATGGAGATGGAATTCAGGTATTCTCAAAGTGTATGAAATCCTGCCAACTTTCGATGTTTTGAAGCTTAAGTCAAAGTGTTTTGATGACTTAAGCCTTTACCTCCTCTTTCTTGAGGAAAATGTGAGTGAACTTAAATCATTTAAATGCCTCAAAGTGCTGGAGAACATTGCAGTTTCTGAGAAGTTTGATGTCATGCAGCTTTTGGTAAACCTTGGTACTATTAAGACTGATACGATAGATGGGAAGCCAGGGACTGCTGAGTTGGAGAAGCCTGAAGAAACAACTACAGAAGAGCTGGAAAAAGATGGAACAGAGCTACAAGGTAAGCTGATCTAGATATGTATTCCTGCCAAAACCATTCTAATCTGTTCTCTAAACAGTGGACCTGCTTAGTCCTTGCTATGTTGTCTGCACTATAACTGCTACAACCTCACGTCTATGCCAGAAGATTGTGGTCTTGGAAGTCAGTGACAGAAGCTACACCCTGAAGTGTCTGTTAAGTTGTTGGTCCTTGCTGACATCTCCGCTCTAGCACCGAAAGTCATCAGCTGTCTGAACTTGAACTCCTTAAGATCCCCTGCACAGTGGAAGAGCACTAGATTGGTCTACAGTAGGTTGTGCTTGAAGAAGCTCTAGTGAGAAAGCTGGTAGTTTCAGGACTTTCTTTTTTTTCTCAGAAATTACTTCCAAACTGTGGTAATTGCTGCTTCTGCTTCTCATTCAGGCTTTAGCAGAACTCTTAGGTGAATATGAAAATAGGTCTGATGCTTGGAAATGCCACTGCAGAGGAAGAGAAGATGACGAAAGAAGGGAAGTGAGACTGGGACCAGTGACCACACTCCTATTTGATCTTGCACAGAGAGCAAGGAGTATTGCATGTAAAGTGATTTTTGCCAAGATGGTCTGAGTCAATATGGATTGGTGCAAAGGTTCTCTGGGTATCCCATCAGTTCACAGACATGGTAGATGGAGCAATCACTCCTATATAAGATACAGTCTAGGATCCTGTCCTAAAAAGGGTGGCCCATCTTAATTGTGATTTCAATTACATCTTCAAGTGCAGAATTAGAGAAGCCAAAATATCCAGGTAGAGGCATAAACCAAAAGGTTTTACAAAGTCCTTCACTCATCAAAGTGATGATGCTTTAGAACATTTAGCAGCTGACCTGAGTAGGTGAGCACAGTGCTGAGGGCATGTTAAAGAGCTGTTTCAAAGGCAGGGA
This sequence comes from Formicarius rufipectus, assembly GCA_013399695.1. Taxonomy (NCBI): domain Eukaryota; kingdom Metazoa; phylum Chordata; class Aves; order Passeriformes; family Formicariidae; genus Formicarius; species Formicarius rufipectus. The sequence goes on from VXAU01003158.1 coordinate 150,758, forward strand.
AAAAAAAAATCTATTTTCTCTTGAGAAAGGTATGCCCTACACTTAATAAAAAAAGAAGCACCAATATCCAGGGGCTAACTGTTCCTCTGTACTTAGGTCAAGCAGTTCTAGTAGCCTGAGATTTGGAGAAGTCAATTTATATAAGCAGAATTATTTTCAAATCAGAAGAAGCATTTTTGGCAGCCAGCTCTAGTACAGCAGTTGGGAGTAATTCTGACAGAATATAGTTTTCCTTGTAAATGTGTCCCCTTATGAAATGACATTTCAATGGGTTTTGGTAGGAGTGCCCAAGGTGGAGGTCTCTGCTCAAGGAGCTGAGAAAGTTAATAGAAAATCTGACTGTAGCTGACAGCAGAGCTTTTGAGACTTGTTTTCATCTCACAAAAACACTTAAAAGACTTGTCCAGAACAGAACAAGCTCGTGGTTGAAGCTTTGCTAAAATGCATTGCAAAAAGAAGCTGCTGTTTCATGACCAGCTCTGGCTGGTGCAGCCCTCTCCCTCTGCCTGGGGGCAGCTGAAGGCTTCACCACCCATCAGCAAGGCTTCGCCCATGACTCACCATGTTTTCTTCCGTCCCTAGTGGCACCAGCACGTTTTAGTTAGCAACCATGTTAACAAACCAGTGGTAGATGCTTTCTCTTGGCAGGAGGTGTGCGTGGCATCCTGTGGCTGGGTGCCACATCCAGACAAGTGGTGGCGTCTGGAGGCAGCACCGCATGGCCGGCAGGGCAGCACGGGCTTGGTGGCAGTTCCTTGGTACACGAGAAGATGTTGAGTGGTTTTATGGCTCATGCACTTCTAAAGTTTTACTTTCTCTTTAGTCTTGGCAGACCGTGATGCAAGCGGCAGCGTGAATCCGAGAGAAGACAAAAAGCTTCGCCAGAGACTGATAGATTCTTCATGCTGACACTTCCCTGCTGCAGGAGGCAGGAGCTCCATTCTGTGGGAAGACTCCTCCTCTGCCTCCACTGCGCTCAGCGCAAGGTGCTGCTCTTTGAATGCAACCGTCTCAGTCGCCTGACAATTCCCAGAGGCCAAACTGGTTTACAGTCTACTCGATGTATAATAATCAGGAGTCATGTGCCTGAAATAGCATGCTGTAGACTTTATTTATTTTTTAAAAAACCCAAACAAACCACACACAAGGAGCAATAAGAATAAAAAATTTCTATCATGAGTAACAAGTGACGTGCATTGAATGCAGTTGAAGCTGGCAGCTGGAAAGAGCTCATGCCAGACTGTACAGGGATGGGAAACAATCCTGCAGGTAACAAAAAGAGACAGCCACATTGCATTGTGAAGTGTTGCTCTGCTGCTTGTGCCCATCTCAGTTCTGGAGTTTAAGTAAGGTAACTTTGGACTTTCTGCCCTAGAAGAGGGAGTTGGAGGTGGAGTTTTTTTAATGAGTCTGGTTAATCTGTACCAGGTGGTGGCTGGCCACTGGCATTGGTTGTGTCTTCATGGGAAAAATAGAGGTTGCTCTGTTCAGCCTGAGGTATGTTAGTCATACCAACATTCATGTCTGGGCATTAAGTACTTGGCACTGGTGGAAAAGAAACTACAAACAGGCTTACTATAAGGGGGTACTGTAAATATTAGGAATTTTGAATGTTTTATGTATTAATATCACTTTTTATTACAAATGTAATGATATGTAAGCTAAACGTTAGTTTAATTTCTCTCCATTGTTTTGGTCTTAGTGTCTAGCAAATATGCCTTGGAGTTTTGGACTGAAAATCAGTGAAGTTTGTTCTATTTTTGCAATGCTTTGTTGAAGTTGTTTTACAATGGTTTTTATGTGGAATTTTTTTCAACATGTTCGTAATATCAAACCCAATATGAGTGGTGCTGTTTTCCAAACCACTTGAGAAGACAGCCTTAGTTGTATTGTAGTAGCACCTGAATGCCTCAGCCGAGCCAAGCACCCAATAGCCAAGGTGAGGTAGATGTAAATACTATGAAAGGTTGTTCTCCCTACACGTCCTGTGACTGTATTTTAATTAAAGACGCTGAAGTGGATTGGAACAAACAAGGGGGAGTGTTTTTAAATTGGAAAACTCCCCTGGTTTGTCATTGGAGTCTTTGGAGAGAGCAGTATTCAGCTTTAGTGTTGTCCCCCCAACCCAGGACCTCAGCCTTCAATAAGTATTAAAATGACCATTGTCTTGAAATTTTAGATGCAAGGTAAGGTGGGTGGGGAGCTGAAGCTCCATAGTAGCAGTGTGTATGTTTCACAAATGTCGTATGCTGATTTGTTTTTCTGTATTGTTCATGTAACTGAAATGATTTGCCTGACACCTCTTCCAGGCTGTCTTTTTAAACAAATTAGGACTTCTCTTATAGCTAGGTAGGACTTCACTTTTCCAGTTCCTCTGTGTCACCCACTGTTGTGATCTTGTCCTTTCATAGCATTCTCCACATGGCTGTGGACAAGGGGGAAACAGAAGTGTTACCATTTTTGCACAAAACTCTTCATGTGCTGCATCAGATTTCAAGCTGAGAGTGCACCTACTTGAATTCAGCAGCTGTTGTTGAACAAGTGGATCCAAAAGTATTGCCACACTATACTTTGGGCTAGTATTACAACAACTCTTCAGTTATTACATGGCTTTCCACTAAGACAAGCCTTATTTTAAAAGAAGTCTTTAAAGCCTATTACACTACCTCTGCACAGGACAGCTGCAGTCCTAATGTCTGTTGAATTACCAGCAAGAAGCAGGGCTTGTGTTGGATAGTGGTGGTCCAGACTGCTGAATTTTACTGCCATTCTTCTGCCAGCAAACCTACAACCCCTCTATCTTTTCTAGAATCTGTGTGGCTGTGCTGATGTGTGTCTTTATGTGGGCAATGCAAGTGCATTGTGTGTCTTGGACAAGGAGCTGTAGTGCAATAATAAGATTTTGTGATGTGGATGTGTTTGAACTGTTTGATGTAAGTAGAGTTCTCAGTGTTTAAAATTCAAAGCTCCTGAAAGCCACATGTTCATGTTTACTGTTGGATATGTACCTAACTTTTTACTAATTCCCCTTTTGTATTAAAAAATATGACTTGCAGTGTATCTCTTGTTGTCTTTTAAAGTGCTCAGTGAAACACTTACCAATTCTCCTTAGTTATTTAAATAAAATCAGTCAGCAGCATAAGTGACTGAAGGTTCCAGGAACAGTCACATGTCACCATCTGATAATCTGTAGTGGAAAACATGGTCTGATGTGAAACCTTGAGCAAACATTCTGGACAGTAGTTAAAATTCTGTTCTTTTCATTTTTGTTCTCATAAAATTGTCAGAGCAACATGAATTGGTTCAAAATCTATTTAACCTTTAAAACCTGTTGAGAAAATGTCAGCACATGATAAATAGCCCTATCCATTGTGTGAGTTGCTATCTAGAAATTGACCACAGTCTCAGCATGTTTGAGCTTTTCAGCAGTATCTTCCTGTTCTAAGATGTCTTTCTGAACTGCCCAGCTCAGTTCTACTTATATTTTAGTGGCACTGTTCCTGCTGTGTTTTGCCATTTTCAAAAGCTGGGCTTAATTCCAGTTTAGGTCTTAAGGAAAGGAATCCATCTTCAACCTCTTTATTACTGCACTCTTTCTAGAAAGGCCTACATCCATCTGCCTTTTTTAAAATACCCCAGAAAGTAAAAATGCAATGTTAAGATTCAGGTTTAGTCCATGCCATCCTTTCTGGACCCTTCTATCTCCATCACTGAGATATTAATAGCCCTCCAAATGCAGGAGAGTTCCAGCTAGCTCCTTTGCACGCTCTTTGCCTTACAATGGGTCTTAGCTGCCTTGTGAGATTTAAAACTTGTAATTTAAACTGCAGAAAGAGAGTAAAAATATTTATTCCAGTAGCAGATGGTGTGCCTCAAAAAGCAGATGTACCCCACTGTTTTTCCTCCTGTGGATGTTGTCAGTCACTTTTAGAATAAAGAGTATATTTTAGGTCCATGGGCTTTTTTGCCTTACTGAGAGCAGTGGGTGTTGTTTTAGTAGGATCTTTGATGGCTAGTTTGGTGCCCAAGCCTAGAGCCTCATTAAATGAGACTACAAACAAAGGATGCCCTGGCTGCACTTTGTGAACAGGAAGACAGAAGTCAGGTCACGAGTGGTTTTCTGAAGACTGACATAGTTAAGAGGGATTTAACCCCCACCTCCACCACTACCACTGTCTGCTGTCTGTGGTGGCTTCTGTCTGTCTGAGTTAAAGCTTTGAAAGAAGGAAGAACTTGCATAAAACTTTATTTTTCAATTATGAGTGTCATGTTACTGATATGAATAATGAAAATTAAACTACTGTGCCCTATGGACTAATGAACTGGACTTCATAGTGTGCACTGTCTACAGGAAGCTTGTAATTCATTATTCTTATTCACTGAGTTCCCATTAAGAAATACAAGCTGGCTTTATGATGATGGGTGTTGGTTGGATTTTTGGACTGCCTGAAGGGAAAATGTCACAGAAGGCATGCACAGCCACCTGCCCTAGAAGGGACATTGTAAAGCCAGGAGTGGGGCAGCTCAGCCCCACTACCTTGCTGATGAGCTGGGAACTCCTGCAGGAGAATGGAGCTGTATGTAGAAATACAGGAAATACAGGAATGCAGTGAAAAAGTAAACTTGGAGGGATTCTGAGCTGGATCACCAGTCTCTGACTAGTCTGTCCTTTATCACCCTTTTGCAACATGTCCGTGTTGTATCCACAGCTCATAGAGCATCACTGCACACAGCCTGGCATGCTGGCTTCCCGCACACCTATGTTTGCAAAATAATCCCTGATTTCACAGGAAGAAAGTGGAGCTGCTGGATGAATAAAATACTGCTGTGCTGAAAAACAAATAACAGATTGTGTCCCAGTGGGCTAGCTCAGTAAAGACAGAGATGGGTCTGTCAATAGAAGGAGGAAAGAATCAGAGATGTCTCAGAATAACCTTTTTCAGAAATTTTTGAGCACCTCTTTGCACAGACCATATGAGAGTGGCACAAACCAAAATCTAGCTATATGTTAGGGAAAATTTGTCGATTTCTGTCCTACAGGCTGCATGGCAGGAAGCTCTGGAAGAGCGTTTTCCTCATAATGGAATATTTGACAACATACTAAATATTAGTATAATGATAAAAAGTAATTATGCTTATTAAAGAGTAAAAAATGTATTTCTGAAGAGACAATGTAATTAATAAATCTATTATGGCTTTATATAATTAAATATTTAAACATTTATTTGCTTCAAAATGTTTTCATGTTACCAACTCTTCCCTGAAGAACTGTGGCACAAAACTCCCATTATAACAGTATTTAATCTTTTTAAGTAGTGAAATTTGCATCCTGTCTTATTTCTTCTGATTTTTTTTTTTGTGAGTCACCTCAAACTTCCTAGATTGTGATTAACCAAACATCTTCATGCAAAGGCAATTCCTTGCCTATGAATGAATTCCCACCCAACTCAAGGGCCTGCTGAATTAGTCCTCTAAAGTCAGATTCGCACTTCCCCACAAAGTCCAGGGACAGTGGTAGGTGCCTTTGAAGGCATTTGAATGGGTGACTAGTCCAGGAATGAAAATAGCCTGGACTCACTCTCTTTGTGCTACATTTTGAATTGCTTTAGTTCTTCCACACTTACAAACTTCATGTACATAAACCAAGAGAAATTAAATGCCTCAATCAGCAACCAAATAATTGGGCGCTTGTTTGCTTTTTCCCCCTTTCTTGTGCTAAAATTGGGGTGAGAGAAATACGTGCTGCTGGCACAGTCAGAACAACACCTCTGTGCTGGGAGTCTGAGCTGCAGGTTGAGAAATGGAGCCTCGGGCTGCTCATCTGTTTGACATCTCAGAATGTGTTTGCAGTACCAGGGAGCCAGTGGAAGGGTTTGGCCACCACTGCTGTCGTTGTCCAAGTGTCCAAGAGTTCCTGAGCTCTGTCTTGGTCCTTATTCAAGACAAATTCTGGGCAAGCCACTGGGAACACTTCTGGAGCAGCTCCCTAGAGGTAGTAGGGATGTGACCATAACAACCTGGTTCTCATCACCCTACATGTACCTCCAACATACCCCACTAAGTTTTGGACCTTCAGAGTCTCTGATGACATGCTTTTATGATATCTGATACATATCCTTAGCTTCATACTATTAAAAACTGGTGATGTCTGACAAACCTGTGACATTGTGGTGGTTTAAACTGCAAAAGCATACAAAAAATGTAATTATGATGTCTTAAAACCCTCATATCCCTGTGACCTTAGGGGCTCAGAATCAAGGACTGTGTACCACCACATATCTGGTCTGCTCTAGATGGAACTAGTTCTGCACACTGTGGCAATGAGTGACCTGACACCTTAGAGCCAGAAATCATTTGCAGACCTTTAGTTATTTAATTGGTGTCCTAGTTTCATCTGGGATACAGTTATTTTTTCTTAGCAGCTGGCACAGTGCTGTGTTTTGGACTCAGTATGAGAATAATGCTGATAACACACTGATGTTTTGGTTGTTGCTGAGCAATGCTGACCCTAAGCCAAGGACTTACATTATCCTATGCGCTGCCAGCGAGCAGGTGCACAAGAAACTGGGAGGAAGCATGACTCGGACTGCTGACCCAAACTATATTTGATACAATAGAATGCCATGCTCAGTTTATGAACTGTGGTCAGTAGGTGCTCATTTGTTTTATAGATGAAGGCAATTTTATTTCTGGTCAGAAATGTAATGATGACTGGATTGGCCTGTGCCTCTCTAAGTATCTTTAAAAGGCTTTGAGAATAAGGCAAGGGGTGAAAGGTTTCCCTCACCATGACTCACAGAAATCCCTTCAAGCTTGCAAAGCAACAAAGAGGCTTGGGGGGTGGGACATGGTTCCCAGAAGAAAGGATGGGCCAAAGAATTTCCCTGTTTCTGTTCCTGTCTGCCAGTCCAAACTTTCTCCCCAGCCCACTGTGTCACCTGCAGGAAGGAGCAGGGCCTGCTCTTCTGGACTGTGCAGGATGGGGAGAGCAGGAGAAGATCCATCCTCATCCTCCTTTGGTGGCACAGGGAAGATCAGGAAATAAGAAAGCAAGCTATTGGACATGATGTACTGAATACAGAGATTGTGGGAAGGTACAACCTCTCTCAGCCAAGCCTCCAAGAGCTGTTAGATCATGTAGGTACCTTCACAAGTGCAGACTGTTCACAGCCCCATGGTTTGACGCAAGGCTGGCAGACTGCGTCAGCAGCAGAGCTGGCTATGCTCTCTCACCAGCACTCAAGAGATTTATGAATAAGGAAGATGTGAACAATAGTTAGTCTCAGTCTCCTGGGAAACTGCTATTTTAAAGCTTGCTCTATGTGTCCACATACAGTTTTTAGGTCAGATTGTTTAAGACATCCCCGAAGCTCTTAAAACAACTAGGTCCACACATGGCTCATGGCTCAGCGCTGTGCAGATGTATTTATACTCATCCAAGAGCTGTACAACTTTATCCAACGTGCTTAGCCCCTCACAGGCTCCCTACTCAGTAGCTTCACTGGACAAACGGAGCCTGCAACTTGGAACAAGCAGACAAGTCTGTAGCTAGCTGTGATGTCAGGGGCTCACACTGCAATCCATTAATGACTTCCATGCAGTTCACAGCCAGACTGTTTTAATTATGGTCCACCCAAAATCCTTCAAAAAACATCTTGAAGTTTCACATTCAATATGCAAATGTTTAAGACTCTCAGTAGTAGAACAGTCATAGAGTATCCAGAATTGGAAGAGACCCCCAAGGATCCCTTGGTCTGGCCCCACAGAGGACAACCCCAAGAGTCACACCCTGTGCCTCAGAGTGTTGTCCAAACATATCTTGAACTCTGTCAGGCTTGGTGCTGTGACCACTTCCCTGGGGAGCCTGTTCAGTGCCCAACCACCTTCTGGGTGAAAACCTTTCCCTAATATTCAGCCAGAACTTTCCCTGAAGCAGCTTCAGGCCATTTCCTCAGGTCCTGTCACTGATCGCTGGAGAGAAGAGGTTGGTGCCTGCCCACCCACTTTCCCTCACAAGGATGCTGTAGACCGCAGTGAGGTCTCCCTTTCTCTGGGCTGAAGAAACCAGGGGACCTCAGAATAATGAGGATGAGTAACTGCTCTTTGTGGTACCAAAATGTAGACAATGGTATCAACCTTTGTTAGGGGCTTTCAGCTCAGGAGATAAAAATTGTGTTTGTATCAGCTAGTAGTGGACAGTTATTACATTCATTAAGGAAATTACAATGAGGTTTATGCTTATCAGAAAAGTGTGATTTTGAAATCTTTGGAGCCTATCAGCATTTTTCCTCTAAGAGGGATGGAAGTAAACAAAGATAACTTGGAGATGCTGCCTGATACTCTTTGAAAATGCTGGAGAGAAAAAGACATTAATGTTCCTGAATTTACAGGACATTGTTATGTTTTTAGCAGCTGTCTTCTCATTTCTGAATCTGTCAACTGAGAGGAAAAGGTAGTCATCCCACTCTGACAGGAAAGAGATGAGCTACCATGCAGTCGGAAACAGTACCAACCAAAGCTGAAGTTCCTTTCTTCTGTGCAGGAGAAATTTGTCATTTTTCCTTCTGTGATCTCAGCATGCTTCAAGGAGTCTTGTCTTCCTTTCATGTGTAAGAGCAAGAGACTTTGACTCTGCTATGCGCTGTTAGTTTTGCCTGTACTCTATGAAATTTCCTCTGTTGGCTGAAGGTACAGTGCTTGAGCTATTTGTTGCTTTCCTTTGGATGAGACAGTCTCTGACTTGGCTTACTGTTAATTGTGGCAGGGAAAGCAAATTGCATGTGAAGAAAACACCCTCCATTTATCTCAGCTAAAGAGGTGGTCTTTGCTGGGTTTTGGCTACAACAAAAACTTCTCTGTCACAAAAAAACCCCACGTAATGGAATAGTAGATAGTAGTAGATTTTTCCTGCTGAGCGCCACAGTGCCTGATGGCAGCAGCAGCTTCTGCTATACTGCCAAAGAATTTTGGATTGATACTGAGGGGGAGATAGTGAGACTGACACTGAGGGTGATCCTGCCCCTCTACTTCACTCTCGCGAGACACCCTCCCTCCAGCCCCCTGAGTGATGCATCCAGCTCTGGGGTCCCCAACATGAGAAGGGCATGGCCATGTTGGAGCAAGTCCAGAGGAGGCCACGAAGATAGTCAGAGGGCTGGAACACCTCTGCTGTGAAGGCAGGCTGAGTTAGGGCTGTTCAACCAGGAAAAGAGAAGGCTCCAGGGAGGCCTTATAGTATTAAGAGGGGCCTTATAAGAAACACTGAGGTAGACTTTTGACAAGGGCACGTAGTGACAGGGTAAGGGGGAATGGCTTCAAACTGAAAGAGGGCAAGTTTAGACTAGATATTAGGAAGAAATTCTTGACTGGGAGGGAGTTGAGCACTGGCACAGTTTGCCCAGAGAAGTTGTGGATGCACCGTCCCTGAAATCATTAAAGGTCAGGTTGGATGAAGCCCTGAGCAATCTGGTTTAGTGGGAGATGTCTCTGCCCATGGCAGGGAGGATTCGACTGGGGAGATGATCTTTTAGGTCTCTTCCAACACAAACCATTCCATGATTCTATGAAAGAGGGAGTGAATGAAAGCTGGCAGCTGATCTGATATCAAGAAGTGCAAGAAAGGTTTCAAGGATTTGTTTTTCCATGAGTGCTATTCAGAATAACATGAGCTGCAAACTACAGCTTGGCATTATCTTTGTTCCCTTTCAAGGTGATTGCATAATTCTACACAGAGAAAATGAATAAAATATTAGGAATACTGTTAGAAACTGAGAATTGACATTCATCAATTCCTGGAACTTGCAAGTTAATTTTCGTAGGCCTGTTACAATATTTTTCATGGAAATAGAAAAATATAAACCCAGTATTGTGCATACAGATAATTTCACTTTTGAGTAGAAAAAACCCACAGCACTCTCTAAATCATGGAAGTTGCAGGGACAACTACTCTAGGTTTGGGAGATGCCAGCATTTACTTTACCTATGTGACTCTAGCTGAGTTCCTTCATTCATATGTGTATTGGGTTTCCATGGACATGTTGTGATAGCAGGGGTCTAAAGGGCTGGCTTCTGTGAGAAGCTGCTAGAAGCTTCTCTCATGTCTGGCAGAGCCAATGCCAGGTGGCTCCAAGACTTACATGATGCTGCCAAGGTTGGGCCAATCAGAAGTGGTGGCAATGCCTCTGTGATAATATATTTGGAAAAAAAAAAAAGTTATTGGGCAGATTTAATCGTGGACAGAGAAGAGCAAAGTGAGAATATGTGACAGAAACAGCCCTGCAGACACCTAGATCAGTGCAGAAGGAGGAGGAGGTGGTCCAGAGCAGAGGTTCCCCTGCAGCCCTTGGTGCAGCCCATGGTGAGGCAGCTGTGTCCCTGCAGCCCAGGGAGGTCAGTGGGGATGCAGAGATTCAGCCTGTGGAGGAGACCCGTGCTGGAGCAAGTGGATGCCCAAAAGAGGGTTGTGAAACCTTGGGAAACCTGTGCTGGAGCAGGGTCTCAGTGGAGACCTGTGGGCCCATTGATTGACGAGCCCACACTGAAGCTGATTTCCTGGTAGGGCTTTTGACTTTCTGGGGCACCCACACTGGAGAAGGCTGTGCCTGAAGGGCTGCACCCTCTGGAAGAGTGACCCCCTTGCAGCAGTTCATGGAAGACGGTCTCCTGTGGGAGGGACCCCATGCAGGAGTGGGGAAAGGACTCCTCTCTGAGCAGCAGCAGAAATATGTGATGAACTGACTTTAACTCCTATTCCACATCTCCCTGAGCCACTGAGGGGGATGAGGTAGAGCTGGGAAGGAGAGAGGGCTTGGGGAAAGGTGTTTTTAAGATTTATTTTACTTCTCATTATCCTGCTCTGATTTTATTAGTAATAAATTCATTATTCCCAAATTGAGTCTATTTTGCCTGTGATAATATTTGGTGAGTGATCTCTCCCCATTCTTATGTCTAACCATGAACCTTAGTTTTATTTTCTCTCCTCTGTCCACTTGTGGAGGGGAATGATAAAGCAGCTTTGCCTGACATGCAGCCAGGGTGAATCGACTACAATAAGCCAGATTATGCATTCTCTAAATGCAATTCATTTGCCCATAAAACTCCTGTTCTCAAGCTATGTGAATCTCCTGCAATGAACAGTTCAGTGCCTTGTAGCAACTCTTTGTTACGCAGTAGACACCGCTCTGCCATGTTCACAGTCTGCTCCAGAAGCACAAGTGTGAAAGCTCCAGGGGGAACAACCAAGCCAGGTTTAAAAGAATGACCTACACTGCCAACCAAAGACATGTCTGAGAGTAGTCAAATGGGTGAACTCTGGGGCACACATGACCCCAGGGCCAAAGTTGTGGTGTGATGACAGGAGGATGGCCACAACATCTCAGCATATCACCTGTAGCATTGCTCTCCCTCACCCCAGCAGGACAGTCCATATTTCTGAGAATGTGGGTATGAGGGTGGGAGTGGTGAGAGTGGACGTAGGAAGTTCAGCTAAGACAAAATCACCTCCTGCTTCCAAAATGCCTTGTGTTTGACTCTGATTCATTACGTTCCCAGAGGGAACAGAAGAGCCTCCCAACACCATGACCCCCTACCATGCTACAGAGCAAACCGTCCCTTCTCACACCAATGTGCTTCACAGGCTTGTTTTTGCAGATGTGTTTTTCCTGGGATAGCTGTTTTCTTGGGATCCCTGTTTCAGAGCACTGCACGCCTTCAAAATTCAAAAGATAGCAAATAGTCCAGCTGCCAAGGGCAAACAAATGCAAAATTGAAAATTAAAAACCTTAATCTCCACCCTGTACACATATCTCATTTTATCATCATTCAGATCCTCGATTCATACTCACTGAGATGGCCTCTGAATGCAGTTTACATACCAGTGGCTGTGCTAGCATTTTGAAAGAACCCTCTGGTCTGTAAGAGAGCTGGGCTAGAATGAAAAAATACCTGTGAAGCCTGGATGCCCAAGTTAAATTGCCCAGGATGTGGTATTTTTGAAATAGTTTGCATCACACTGCACTTGGTGTGTGCAGGGCACAACACCCCACTGATTTCAGCATCACCAGTGAATGCAAAATGTTCCTCCAGAATCTCAAATCAGATACAAAGAAAACTAAAAATAGCTAATTATTAGAAATTGCCCTGTACCACANTAGCAGGGGTCTAAAGGGCTGGCTTCTGTGAGAAGCTGCTAGAAGCTTCTCTCATGTCTGGCAGAGCCAATGCCAGGTGGCTCCAAGACTTACATGATGCTGCCAAGGTTGGGCCAATCAGAAGTGGTGGCAATGCCTCTGTGATAATATATTTAAGAAGAAAAAAAAGTTATTGGGCAGATTTAATCGTGGACAGAGAAGAGCAAAGTGAGAATATGTGACAGAAACAGCCCTGCAGACACCTAGATCAGTGCAGAAGGAGGAGGAGGTGGTCCAGAGCAGAGGTTCCCCTGCAGCCCTTGGTGCAGCCCATGGTGAGGCAGCTGTGTCCCTGCAGCCCAGGGAGGTCAGTGGGGATGCAGAGATTCAGCCTGTGGAGGAGACCCGTGCTGGAGCAAGTGGATGCCCAAAAGAGGGTTGTGAAACCTTGGGAAACCTGTGCTGGAGCAGGGTCTCAGTGGAGACCTGTGGGCCCATTGATTGACGAGCCCACACTGAAGCTGATTTCCTGGTAGGGCTTTTGACTTTCTGGGGCACCCACACTGGAGAAGGCTGTGCCTGAAGGGCTGCACCCTCTGGAAGAGTGACCCCCTTGCAGCAGTTCATGGAAGACGGTCTCCTGTGGGAGGGACCCCATGCAGGAGTGGGGAAAGGACTCCTCTCTGAGCAGCAGCAGAAATATGTGATGAACTGACTTTAACTCCTATTCCACATCTCCCTGAGCCACTGAGGGGGATGAGGTAGAGCTGGGAAGGAGAGAGGGCTTGGGGAAAGGTGTTTTTAAGATTTATTTTACTTCTCATTATCCTGCTCTGATTTTATTAGTAATAAATTCATTATTCCCAAATTGAGTCTATTTTGCCTGTGATAATATTTGGTGAGTGATCTCTCCCCATTCTTATGTCTAACCATGAACCTTAGTTTTATTTTCTCTCCTCTGTCCACTTGTGGAGGGGAATGATAAAGCAGCTTTGCCTGACATGCAGCCAGGGTGAATCGACTACAATAAGCCAGATTATGCATTCTCTAAATGCAATTCATTTGCCCATAAAACTCCTGTTCTCAAGCTATGTGAATCTCCTGCAATGAACAGTTCAGTGCCTTGTAGCAACTCTTTGTTACGCAGTAGACACCGCTCTGCCATGTTCACAGTCTGCTCCAGAAGCACAAGTGTGAAAGCTCCAGGGGGAACAACCAAGCCAGGTTTAAAAGAATGACCTACACTGCCAACCAAAGACATGTCTGAGAGTAGTCAAATGGGTGAACTCTGGGGCACACATGACCCCAGGGCCAAAGTTGTGGTGTGATGACAGGAGGATGGCCACAACATCTCAGCATATCACCTGTAGCATTGCTCTCCCTCACCCCAGCAGGACAGTCCATATTTCTGAGAATGTGGGTATGAGGGTGGGAGTGGTGAGAGTGGACGTAGGAAGTTCAGCTAAGACAAAATCACCTCCTGCTTCCAAAATGCCTTGTGTTTGACTCTGATTCATTACGTTCCCAGAGGGAACAGAAGAGCCTCCCAACACCATGACCCCCTACCATGCTACAGAGCAAACCGTCCCTTCTCACACCAATGTGCTTCACAGGCTTGTTTTTGCAGATGTGTTTTTCCTGGGATAGCTGTTTTCTTGGGATCCCTGTTTCAGAGCACTGCACGCCTTCAAAATTCAAAAGATAGCAAATAGTCCAGCTGCCAAGGGCAAACAAATGCAAAATTGAAAATTAAAAACCTTAATCTCCACCCTGTACACATATCTCATTTTATCATCATTCAGATCCTCGATTCATACTCACTGAGATGGCCTCTGAATGCAGTTTACATACCAGTGGCTGTGCTAGCATTTTGAAAGAACCCTCTGGTCTGTAAGAGAGCTGGGCTAGAATGAAAAAATACCTGTGAAGCCTGGATGCCCAAGTTAAATTGCCCAGGATGTGGTATTTTTGAAATAGTTTGCATCACACTGCACTTGGTGTGTGCAGGGCACAACACCCCACTGATTTCAGCATCACCAGTGAATGCAAAATGTTCCTCCAGAATCTCAAATCAGATACAAAGAAAACTAAAAATAGCTAATTATTAGAAATTGCCCTGTACCACATTAAGCACTTTGCAGCACAGTGGATGATGTACAGGTTTCAAGGACACCTTTTCTAGGGGTTTAACCAACTCCCCCTCTCACATGCTTCTGTCCAGTTCTCTCCCAAACTCGTGCCTCTGCTGACCTCCAGCCACCAGTTCGTTCCTGGACAGGCTGTTAAGGCTCACTGTTCAATCTGCCTCTTCTATTTACCTGGTCCATCCTTCCTGTTCTTTTTAATTAAATCAAAAATCTTCAACACTTCTTGCACCCTCTCTGTGGCCAGATTCAGGACTGAGCAGAGGAGACTTGCCAGTGCAGGTGTGCAGGATCTGGAGCTGCAAATGCAGGAGCCCCGCTCAGACCCACCTGGACTGTTTTAGTGGGCATTTGAGCATTTTGTCTACTGGAGTTACAGCAAGATTCTACATGTGTAGCAGTTTGAAAGATTATAACTGCATTAAAAAATGATGAATCTTAGGATGTTTCCTTCAGAAAGAACATCTTACTGAGGTACTCAGCACTCCCAAAGATGTATTTGCTAGTGAAGAGCTGGGATCTGCTGTCACTGGAATGGGGAGAGCATTGTTCACGGGATCTGCACACTTAGGATATAGACTAGATTAGACTACACTAGAATAGCTCAGTTGGAAAGCACCTAAAATAATCACCTGGTCCGACTGCCCAACTAATTCATGGCTGACATGTTGCAAATGTTAAGGGAGGGAATGGCACTTGGCCTAAGTGTTCAAAGAAGGCAGGAGGAAAGGTTTGGTTCTGCAGATCAGTGATAAAAAGCACTCTGACTTCAGGGGCCTTGATAAAGGGCAGTAAAATAGCACTGGACTCACAGTGAGAGACTGATAACACTTTGTGAAAGAACAGGTTAGCTGCAAGGAATGGTAGGTATTTCATTTTTTTTAAATACTCAGGTGTGAAAGTCCTCCACAAAGCTTAAAATTTCTTCAGAAATATAAGCTTCTTACAGGGCATTGGGAAAAAACAGTTTCTCATTTTTCCCCCATTTATATAAGAAGATTTTTGTCACTTCATTGCTGACTGCTGTAATGGAGCACCCTGGTGTGATATTCAAGCTAATTTCCACAGCACAGGGAATTTTTGCTTTCCTGCGCAATATAAGGTACAGTTTTTGGAACACCTTTTTTTTTTTTTTTTGTTATTCAAAGCCATATTTTCTTTTGCTAAGAACATTAAGTTCCGCAAACTACTTCAGACAGTTGCAGCCATGTTAATTTTCTTAGCCTCCCCAGAAAAGATACATCCCAGTTATCTTTAAATTCACCAAAATGCTGCAATCACCAGAGGATAACTTACAGAGAAATGTTCCACATTCATTACTTGCTATCAGACATATCATCCCTTCTCTCAAAGCTGTTCATTTATGAATTGATTCCAGACAGCTAACATCTTAGTTGGGATGAAATGTCCCAGGTGTCTGAACTGACAAGTATACAGGTGCCTTGCAGAGTCAGAGAGCAACATTCAAAGGCAAACTAAAAATTCAGATTGTGGGATCCTTTAGCTGCCCCTTGACAATAATGCAAAGATGCTGTGATGAAATGATCCTAGTCCAAACTCATAGTATCATTTAATTATCTGTTCTCCAACTGTGGATAGTATGTCCAACTTTCTCCAAGTAGCTTTTTTGGTTAGTTATCTATTTGAAGCAAAGCCATCTACTTACACAAAGAATAGGCATCCATTTAATTTCAAATCTACCTTAGAAAAAGGGCCTGTGATGAAAGAGACTCCTTTATTTATCAATGTCCATCATATCCTCAATTTCTCTAAGGGTATTTCCACCAAAAAAAAAAAAGAACTTGCGAAATACATCTGTTCACTCATTCTGAACAGACCTTGACTTTTCAGATCCTAGTTCGGAAAGGATGCTTTCCTACCAAGCTGTACTTGATCTAAGGCAGCAACCTAAAGGTCTACACCTCAACCATTTCCATTTTGCTATGAGATCTAGAAAAGGGCAAGGGAGGCTCGATGTGATCAGACTGTTGCATTAGTTTTTGAGTACCAGCAAAACACACACACAGCTCTACTGGTAAAAAGGCTTAGACATGCAAATAACAGCAACATACATGCAGAGAATCTGATACTGAAAGCCAGTCCAAAGTCACTTTGACAAAGAGAGTTCCTTCCTGGGAAGAGTTTGCTTTGTCCCATTTTAAGGGCTCCACACCATTGTCATCAGCCTGCATCAAACATGCAGCTCTTTCATTCAGCCTCTTGCAGAACATGAACCTCCTTCTTGGTTTTATCACATGTGGTTGCACAGTTCCTAAGCAGGATAGGGCTCAACATCTTCCCACCATTTTAGATCTTGCCAAATCTATGTGCAGTCCTTACAGATTACCCAGTCAATGTTTAGCTCACAGAAACTATTGGCTCAACTGCAGAGATGTCTGTCTTTCCTGTCTGGATGTTGGAGGATGATGGAAGGATACGGGAGGCCTGCAACCTCTTCAAGTTGCCATTTTCTGTCCAAGCCGGTCGGTAGGATGGGACTGTGGAGGCAACCCTCTGTTCCATGGGCCTGGGTGGTTTTCTGCACATGTTGAGCAAAGCCTTCAGTTCTGATCGGAAGCTATCATTGAGCCAGCAGTAGATGAAGGGGTTGTAGCAGGTGCTGCTCATTGCAAACCAGTGGAAGGCGAAGTACAGGACATTGTTGGTGTGGATGGTCTGGCTGGAGAGGAGGACAACATAGCAATTCAAGGGGAACCAGCAAACTGCAAAGAGGATGACAACAAGCATCAGCATCTTGATGGTCTTCCTATTCTTTTTGCGAAGGACAAAGTACTGTTCAGTGGTGACATCCCCAATGACATTGCGCAGCCAGAGTTTCTTTGCCACTGTCACGTAGGCAGCAGAGATGATCAGAAGGGGAAGGACATAGAGCAAAACGAAGGTTGTTAAGTCCAGGTACTTCCAGAAAAGGTCAGAAGGCTCAGGGAAATCTGGCAGACACAGGCACCGGGTAACCTCCTCACTGCAAATGGAGATGTGGGACAGGGGATGAGAATGCGTATGGCCAGGCACGGCGCGATGGGTACATCCGAAACAAGGGTGGGAGGTGGGAGAGGGTTCCTGCCAGGAAGCCTGACACCAAATCCTTTATCTGTTTATCTGTGATAATCTGTCACAGCTAAGCAGAGCTCTGCTGTCCATGGATCTGAGCCACAGAGCAGTCAGTGAGCAATGTGGTGGTAATTTCTCACGGGGATTCATGACCTTATGATAATTATATGAATTTCATCAATTACAAAATTTCCAGCTGCACATAAGCAGGTTTTTATTTTCTGTCCTTTGGCAAACAACACAGCCTCTGCACATACCACGGACCTTTCCCTCATTAAAGCACTTTCCAAATATTAAGGCTCTCGACAGCATTTTATGGAACAAGCAGCTGAGGCAGATTTTTCTGTTTTCACAGAGCTAAAGCATAGACTAAAAACCATTGGGTTTTAATTTCCTTTTTTTTTTTTTCCTACCCCCTCATTTCTGATCTGCCCAAAGAGATCAAATTGATATATGGTATAAAATGCCAATGTAGAAAGATAACGGGTTCAGGCCAGATTCTTTAACATCTTAGTCTATTTCATGTGATTGGTGTGACAGAATAAAGATAAAATAATTAAAAATGGAAAAGACAGGATATCAGACATTGCAAAAGGAATCTAATGAAAATTTTAGACTAGATTCATATTTGGCTGACCTTGACATATGCTCAAGGCTTTCAGTAGAAGATCCCAAGGCATGACTGCTGAGAATTTGTTCTCCAGGGAGATTGCGGAGGAAAGCAAAACACAGCCTTACCTGTATTCAAAGGTAAAGAGCTTTTGGTAGATAGCATGTGGTAGGGAAAAACAAGTTGCCATGATCCAGATTACAGAGATGTAGATAACACCTTTTCCAGGAGATATGCGTGGTTTCAGAGGGTGCATTATAACCTGTGCAAAATAAACTAAAATTCAGGTTTATGACATTTCAGGAAAGAATTAGATATATATTTTCATACAATCGTCCAGCTTTAAGTCTATTACTTAATATTGAAGCTCAGTATGCAAGCAGTACACTCTTAATCCAGTTCCCACTGACTGTATGAAAACTTGAATTTGTCTCCATTTATATGAGTTAAATGAGATCCCAGTCAGACCTCAATATTTGCATCTAGATGGGAAAAACGTGATAACAGGATATCTTGACACGTGTTCTTTTCCAGGTTAAATTTATTTTATAACAAAAGAAAAAAAGAGAGAGAGAGAGTGAGAGAAAAGTGTCAGACTCTTCAGTATCTATGACCCAAAGAACCAAAGGATTGCAATACAATCAGAGCTCCCTGGGAATGCTTCTAACAGTCAGTGCATTTTCTGGAAACAATCTTTCTAGCAGAAAATGCCAACTGTCAAATGTTTTGTGTGGTTGTTGGGTGACTCCAAATTGATAATACCCATCTGTCCCCAGTTTTGAGCCAATTATCAGCAGCAAGTACCAACTCTGCTTGTGACAAGCACCAGTGTGCTATGGTCAGCTCTCCGGTATTCAGAGTAACAGGGGATGAGACATCCCAGCACATTGGGAGATGGAGCTGAGAAAGCTGAGTGGAATGTCCCTATAACCATGGTGCTGGAAAAACCACCACAGAGGAGAGCTGTCCATGTGAATTCCTATCAGGATCTTGGACTTTCTTCCTTGTTTGAGAGCTACTGGATTACCTACCATGTAAAAGCTCCCTTTACCCAGTTGGAAGCAACCACAAGGATCCCTCCCACCTTGCTGCAGGCTTGAAACTATTCTCTCCACCTGATAGCAAGAACTGCCCCTATCCCTGTCAGATCCTCATGCATCTTATGTTACTCTGGGAACGGAGAAGGAAAGGATATGGGGTCATTCTTTCTTGGTTTACTTATCCCCTCCTAAGCTTTCCATGTCTGCTTCCGAGAGGTCTCACCTGGTGCCTGTCCACAGCAATGGCTGTGAGGGTCAGGGCAGAGACGTGGAGGGAGCAGTACTGTGCAAATCTACTTACATGGCACATCCCCTTCCCGAATATCCAGGTACTGTTCACAAAACGAGCCTGAAAGCAGAACACCATTAGTTTTGTGCACCCCCACAACTGCTCTTGTGCTATGTAAAAAATACTTTTCAGATAGCAGGTTCTTTGTACAACTGTACGATTTTCTCACTACTGAACCCTGAAGAAGTAGGTTAGTGCTGCTCAGTGACCTGCCAATCCTTCAGGACAATACAGCAGCCTGATACCAAAGATGTTGTTTCTGTTTTGTTCACAGTGTGTCCTTCTGCAGCCTAACTAACGAGTCAATACATTTTAAGGCCTTTTAAGCCCTCCTTACAGGGTAGTGCTGAGCTGCACATCTTAATCTCACTTCAATGCAAACTACAGCTTTTCAACACAGCTTGTGCAATGATGGTGAGCATTTATCTTTTTTCCAGTAAGTTCCTAGTATTACCTTGGAAATACTTCGGAGAAGAAAAGATCAGATACTACAAAGTACTAAGTAATCACTGCAGGGTTCAAGTACTGTCAGGGCCACTTGTAACAAATGGATAATTTCAGATCTTCAACTAGGTAACAGCAACTAGAGAAAAAAAATTGTTTGTGGAGTTTACCAAAGGCAACTCCAGTGACTGTAATTTGATGAGGGCAGGTATCCGCAGCACACACACTCACTGCTTTACTGCAGTGTAAAGAAGAAATAGCCACCGAGGTGCCCTTATGGCATCTCTGCCCGTCTTACCAATGTAAAAGGCGTGTTGAGGAGGGTGATCATGATATCGGCTACAGCCAGGTTCACAATGAACAAGCTGGTGGCAGAGTGCATACGCTTCGTCTTGATGACAACGTGACAGACCAGGACGTTGCCGAAGAGGGAGAAGACGATGATGAACGAGTAAGCCACGATGAGCAGCGCTTTCACTGTGATGCTCTGTGACTCCGCTCCGTACCGGCTCCTGTCCACAAAGCTCTGCCAGTCGGCCAGGCTGTCATTATCCCACGGAAAGAAACCCGAGGTGTTTGGGATTACAAAAGTCTTCTCCAGGCTCCCGTTGAGGGGCAACTTTCCTGTGGCCACAACGGCTTTAACCAGGTCGGGAAGGGTGATCCAGACAAAGCAGGACAACATGTCTGAAACGCCGCTCTGCTCCTCCAATTCGGACACAGCTCATTTGCGGGGCAGCGGAGCTCACGCCGTGTGCTGGGACAGCCCAGGCACGCTCGGGGATGCCCACACGGCACACGAGCAGCTGGAGCGTGGGGATGCTCCTGTCTCCCGCAACCTGCTTCTCTCCTGCTCAGCTCGCCGCTACTTTTGCTCCTTCGGCCGGCTTTATGCCCCGAGGCGAGCTCCGAGCCGCGATCTTCTGCAGTCATTGGGCTGCATGGCATTATCTCAGCTCTGACGTGCTCCTTTTCCATGCAGTTGTACTCCCCCGGGCGCCACTCCAAGGTAAGTACATCTGTGGGAAAGGCAAAATCAGTGTCTTCAGCTGTCGGAACGCTTCTTTAACAGCAGCCCAGTTCATGCAAATTCTGTGCTGTTTATACAGCAGCTGCGTGTGTGCCAGCTCTGCTCTCTTCCAGGACGGGTCAAATCCGAGCTGTTTTAAATGCCTGGCAGGAAGTTTTCAGCCTGTTTCACAGCATGACACTTACATAGAATAGGAAAGCAGAGAAGAGGGGGTAAGAGATGAACTGTGGATAACAAGCTGGCTTATATTATCTACACTATTTTTTTCAAATACCTTTTTTCCCTCAGAGAGACAGAGAAATACTGAAGTTTTCCCTTGGCACATATTTCCTCTTGGCCAAGGGAAACTGCTTTCTAGAATTTGCAGAAATAGAGTAGTTACAAAGATGTGATTATATGGGACAAGAGGACAGGAATGGATATCCTAGCCCAGGGAGTTCAGTATCCAAAGCAACACTAGACACAAGCACTGATGAGATGGCAGCATGTGTTTTCCCTCTGTCTTCCTCCCAAAACATAGCAGGAAATAAAAATCAGTACCAGGAGACCAAGAGCCACATATCCTACACAGCACAGAGAGAAATGCCACTTCCCAAGTGCATGTGGGCAGTGCTGCGGGACAGCTCTGCTTCAGAGGTGTCAATTAACTGCCCAGAGCAGGTTTTGTATATAAAAGGCTTTATTTAATCATTACTTAAAAGACCATTATTTGAAAAGCTTATATTATAAGCTGGTCACTCACAGGTGAAAATAACACTTCCAGAATATGTTTGTGATTCCCCCACTGAACAGCTCAGGCTGTTTTTCCTTTGTGACTCCACAGGAGTTGAACGCAGCAGGACAGGTCAAATGGCCAGCCCACAGTGCTCCTCTGCAAACTGTTGCCAGTTTCTATTTTTTCTACAAAACCGTCCAACTTGAGCTCTTCTTGAAGCTTGCCTGTCTCAGAGGAAGCTTTGCAGTGAACCTGCTGGAGCTGCTAAGGTGGCAGTGACCTCCTGTGACCATTCAGAGGGAAGAAATAAATGTGTGTCCCACTCAGAAGTGTTGACAGGAAATCACAATCTCACATAAAGGCACAAGAAAATGTAAGAGAATGCCACAGGGCAGCATTCTAGTATGGACTTTGGATGAAAACAGATAGATTGGTGGCTTATGTCCCCCTTCTTCGTGGGCTATTCCTGTTGCTTTGCTCCTGCTGGCCAGTGCATAAGGGCATTCTGTCTTCTGACACTCAAACTCCAGCTCTTACTGTTTCCACATCTATTGGATCCTGCTCTCATGTTCCAGCAAAAATGTTTAGTTTTGTCTATTTACTTTCCTTGACCTAATTCTTAATTTCTAGCAGGGTACCCTTGCATGCGTAACCAGAGCTTTCATTGCCTTTGAAGATCAGGTGCATCCAGGAGAGCAGGAGGTCTTCTCAACTCAGCTAGGTTGCTGGTAGAAGGAAGGGAATCTCCTCCCACTCAGCTCAAGCCTCTCCTCCTCTGGATGAGGAGAGAGTTGGACTTGTGATCCAAAGGAGGTGGTTCCACTTCACACAGGGCAACCCAACTGGAAATACTTGCCAAGGGTTTTGGAAAAAGCCCAGTGGAAGTTCCCTGGGTCAGGTCTCTCTCACGTTGCTGGTGTGCCCCTCTCTGTTTCACAACATCCTTCTGATTTAGTTTGTATTTAAATATAACCCAGTATGAGCTGTCTAAGCAGCTCACCTACAGGTGCTTGTTAGTAGAGCTGTAGTAGCAGCTTGGTACCTGCTCCTGATAACTTCACCCTTGTTCCAAAGTCCCCAGCAACCGCTGAGAGCAAAGGAAGCAGCTGCCCAGGAATGTCAGGGTTTGGTATGTTGTACCTGCAAAATGATGCAATTTCTAAAGTTAAAAGTAACATTTAAAATTAAGCCATGGATCATGAACTGGTAATTAAAAAGTCATAAAAAACATTTGTGCAATAGCACTGTTAACAAAATTATAATAAATCAGAAAACAGGCCTGGTGGGAAAAAAAGATTATAAGAATACAAAAAAGTCACCCACCTCAACACACTAAAAAGTTTGGAAGCCTTCAAAAAGAGGAATAATGCCTTTTTTGCTTTTTAAATACACAGCAGAGTGTGCGTTTACCCCCACATCCTGTCCTTGGGAACAACCTTTCTTTCACTACTCTGGTTTTAATGAATTTTTGAGCTTTGCTGATTTTTTGTTTTCCTGGGGCAGGTGGATTGGAAGTTACATGGGTGAGATGTCAGTTTTCAAAAATTATATGGTGTGATCTCTAAGAAATAATGTAGATTTTCTGAGCATCTCACCTTCTGGTATAACAAATTACACTAATGATTAGGAGAAGCATCTGTTTGCAGTAGAGTCCTTCCACATGTCTTTTACATGTTTTCTCCTGAGGTGAAGGCTGCCATGTTTATCTTCCATACAAGCCAATTCGTAAGCGGCTGCAGTTTAACACAAAGCCACTATGAATTTGACAGCTGACTGAAAAAATAATTGTGAAAAAAGGAGAAAGACCCTTTGAAATGATTCCTATTAATCTTCTATACTTTGCTAAAATCTTTGCCTGGGATGTGCATGTCATATTAATATATGGTGTCCCTTCTGGCACCTCTTGAGTTACAGAACAGAACTCATTCCTATACACTATGGTGTTTAATAACAGCTTTAGTTCTCCTAGCAGAGTTGAAAGCATTAGCACATTTTCCAGCTTCAATACTGAAAACTGTATTTTGGTGTCCAACTACTCCTCTTCAGAGTTTTCAACTGCATCTGTAGCAAATTGCAAATAACTACAAGTTCCATTGTGCTGAGTCTGTGTCCATATTCATACTTGCAAACAACTATAAATTTACTTTTCTGAAAAATTCAAACCAAAGATTGGAGTTTTCTATAAAAGATATAACTGTTATCTTTATTTTCATTCCAGAAAGAAAACAGGGGTTTATATGTTTTAGAAAGAACTTGCAGTTTCAAACAGGACTTCAGAATATGAGAAGTCTAATGCATCAAGCAACTTCATAAACAAATTACACCAAATTTGTTGCTGCTGGAAAAAAAAGCCCCAACCCATTTCACAGAAGTGAAACCAGAAGGCAAGCCATCATTTTGCAGAGAAGTATCATATAATGTCCTGCAGACTACTCTCCATTTTCTTCACCAACTTCCACAGTCTCTCTTGCATAGTGAGCCAGAAATCACTTAGTTCTTCTTGATGTTGCAGGGCTCATGAATGGATCATCCTGTTGGCAAAGAGATACACATTACCAAGACTGCATTCCAAGGCATAAAAACCAAAGTCACCTTCAGACTAAACTAGAAAGCCTGGTCACAATATGTTTCCTGACATACCTTTTTTTGTTGGTTTTGATATGAAAGAGTTTATCTACTGATTTAAAAGTCCAGTTCACTAATGTGCATAGAAACCAAATTTTTGTCAAAATGGTAAGAACAGCTACTTTGGAATAAGAAACAAACTGCATTTCAGTTATCATTCCGAGCAGCACAAACCTCAATTAAATTATGTCTGTATACACATCAAACAACATAATTCACTGAGATTTGCATCAATCAAAATACTGTTTCTTTTTGCATGTTCAGGCAGTAGTTTTATATTCCAGGTACAACAAGAGAGAGCACAATGAGGAGAAGGGACAAGAACATAACATTTTCTCTGAAGTGGCCAACCTCTGACCATGCATGACAGCCTGTGAAAACAAACTGCACAGTGCTTGACAGTATAATGCGTATTCTGTTCAGTGCAAATCTGTGTGTATAGCTCTACTTGTTTAACTATGGAAGAAACCATTTCCTGTATATAGGATATATATATATATATACTGAAATATATACTGCAAGAACAGACAGCTTAGATGTAAAGGCAGTTTTGTTTTGTTTTGGTTTTTTTTTTAAGTGTATTTACATAATTTGTAACAATAAAACAATAGGCATCTTGAATGCAAAAGAAATAATCTTACTTCTTACAAGAATAAAATTCATTAACAAATGAAAGAATACAGCTAAGTACTAGAAGAGATTATGATTGCTTTATCTCCCAAGCAATCCTGACCCACATTTCAGAAATGACAATTCACTGTTTAAGAATTGAAGGGAAAAAGGACTGGATTATTTTCCTGAAGTCTCTTCTAGCCTTACTTTTGACAATTAGGAATATAGTCTAATGAAAGTTGGTTGCAATAATCTAGACCTGCTAGTGAAAAAAAAGGTAAATTCAATTTTTACTCTGAAATGCTTTATTTAAACAGACATAAAACAGTAACCTACAGAAACTTACATGAAATAAACTTAAAACTACTATGTACCATACCTCATCTGACTCAAAATCAACTCCTTTAGATGTATGGCTTTGTGAACCTCTTTTACTAAGTGAAGACGTAGTTGACAACCTTGAAACATACAAGGAATAAAAAAAAATGGCATTGACATGTTCTCAATTACCAGATATTCCAATAACTTGCCCTTCAACTTAGAGCTGGACTATCAATACACAGACTAAGAATAAATAGAAATAACAATAAGTAGAACAATACAAATTCTCAAACTAACATATTAATTCTAAAGTTCTGAGCTATCTTACCTGAACCAGTCGACTAATTCTTTTGTTATAGAGAGATAACCCACTTTAACAAGTAAAAATTTACACAGATTCTCTAAGTATTGTATAACAATAGTGGATCAAATCCCTGGACTCTGCTGATTGCTAGTCAGAAATAAGGCACTCACTGTATCATTCATGAATCAAACATACTGACCTCTGATTTACTCTGGAAGAAGGAACAAAAGAAGTGTCTTCTGGGTCAGAGTCAACATCTATAATATCCTGGAAAAAAGTTTATAATGCTTTTCCACAGAAGGTATTCTTAGAGTACATAATGCTTCAGTACTACAGCACAGAACCCTTTGGCATTTTTTCCAACTACACACCTACTTAGTTATAATAATATACACTTGAGAGGGCTCCGGGCTAGAAGTGGACAAATTTGCAAATACAGCACAAGGTTGCTCTTCAGATCTTAGATCTTGTATAACCTCCAAAATACTCATGTATATACACTGTTTCTTAGACTATGGTCACAAAAACAACAAGTTTTTTTGTAGACAAACACCGTAAAGGTGATACAGAAGGTCTATGAATTAACATGCAGAAATTTAGTGCTGGATTGGATAGCTTGGGAACATCTGCTGATTTAGGCTAACGTTTTGGACATGTAGTTATTTTTCAAATCAATGGCAAAAGGCAGCACAACTTCACTCACAGAAGAAGCTGCTTACCTCAGAGTAAGACTGAGATGAATTCAAGGAGGCAGTTGATTTCAGAGACTTAAAGGCTAGAATAAAACATATGTAATATTTTTAAAATACTCACACAATTAAGTGTAAACAATATTCTATTGTTCTTATTATTTAAGACCTGGTTAGCATGCATTTCCTCTGCAAAATACCCTGTAAGACAAACAAGCAAAACCAAAATATAAATTAAGCCTTTGCTGGAGTCTGACAACCCAGGGATATAACCCTCTGTGCAGCTGCAGGTACTTCTCAGTTTGGCTGAAAACCCATCAGTGACTTTGGTTAAGAAGAGAAAAATATTACGATAATTGATATTCCTGTATGTCTAACAGTTTAGCCATCAACATATCTGCTAAAATTTATTTCTCTGCAGTATTTTAGGTAATTTGCTGACCAATTTAAAATTGGAGTAATTTGTTGATTAATTTAAAACTCTACCTTTGGGTATTTTGTATGCGATTCATGTATAGATTTGAGCAGGATTTTTTTCTTTAATACTCAGATTACCTGTGGTGTTTCCTCAGAGCCCATTCTCCACAGCAAAGAAGAGCTACTCTCACATATGCAGGTGGCTTTTATTGCAGATAAACTTGATTTCCCTACTAAAAACTGGGATTTCTAAAGCTCACTACAATGTAAGACTAAATGGGTTTGCATTACTAACTTGTAAACATCAGCCAAGTTTAGAAACTTTTTAGCCCCTGAGGAATATTCTGTGTAAAATAATGTCTTTCTATGCTTATTTCTTATGGAACTGCATACAGTAATATGTTCCCAATTTCCAGTTCTAGCCCTAAGTTCCTGATGCATTTCATTTTACTCCATGACAGAAGAATATCACTATTCTTTTTCTCCCTTTTTTTCTTTTTCTCATCCCTGTTGAATTATTCTATTTCATTAGAGCTGAAAGAATCTCTCACAGCTGAATTGGACTAATAGAAATATAAGCAATTAAGGCACTTCATCATTAAACAATTTGAGAGAGCAGATTAGAGTAATGGACAGATCAAAGGCCTACCATCCACGATAGACCTATTCCTGGCAGGCACAGACACAGGCTTGTAGATTCTGCTGCTAGAAGATGACTCTTGACTAGTGTTTCCTGTAGAGATAAAAACCAAAATGCAGTCTGTTCAGTAGTAACTTTGTTTTCCCCCTTCAGTCTATCACTACTGAGTGAGAAATCACTTTTAAAAAATCTACATTTTCTTTACTCTGCACTTTCTTCCTAGAATCAAAGCCCTCCTTACATGCAGAACTGCTCTGGGCCAAGTGTTCAAACCTCCACAGACACAGCCTCCAACACACAGGGCCCTGCTCTCATGGGATCTTGGAGCTCATAGAACCAGTTTAAAAGCACCAACCAAATAAGGCTCAAGACAACAGCCTTCATTTCATCTCATTGTGCTCTGAGATCTTTGGGCATATTACTGAGATAACTCAAAGAGTATACTGCTGCAAGACCCCATCTTGCCTATTTTATTTATATATAGATAGATATTTATATAGATATATAATGGAAGTACATCTATAAAAGGAAGTACCACTGTAACTGTAAAGTGCACCATCACACATAGCCAAGGAGCTAGTTCACTCATTTTGCTTAGGAAACACTCCCCATTTTCTCAGTCACTAGAGACACTGAAGTCTCCTGTAAATTACATTAGAATAGA
The DNA here is from genome assembly GCA_013399695.1 of Formicarius rufipectus. NCBI lineage: Eukaryota > Metazoa > Chordata > Aves > Passeriformes > Formicariidae > Formicarius > Formicarius rufipectus. The sequence continues at coordinate 178,502 of VXAU01003158.1, forward strand.
GACAAACTCTACCTCCCCCCTATACTAATCAAATGCATTACTGTTAGCAGTAACAAAGGTTTATCCACGCACTTCATAGTACAGACATTCCCAATAATGCACCTTTTAAGAGTCTGCTATGTTTCCACAGCTGGGAAGCAAGATATTTTTCTTTTAATTGCAGTGTGAAAAAGGCACAACTTAAGCCTTGAAAGGCTTAAGTATGTAATAGGATACCACAAGTATTTCAGAAGAACTTTTTTTTCCATTCGGAGTCCTTAAGCTGCGAATTTTTACTTGATGGATGGATGAGAAGAGAGTCACCTTTCAAAGAAAAAAGAAGTCACTAACTGCAGTACAAAGTGTGAAATTTTTCTTACCTCTTCCCCGTCGAGATGAACCTCTTGCTGTTGAATTTTGTCCTCTTGCACCTCTTGCCCTACCTCTTGCCCGACCCCGTCCTCGGCTCAGTGTTGAAGAAAGGCCTTCACTTGTATCACCAGTGCCTATCATGTCCATATCCATGGACTCTTCATCACTGGAGGCTGCGACAAGAACTGCATCCTCGGATCTGTGGGCTCTAGCCCTGCTCATTGCCTGAAACAGAACAGTAAGTATTACAGGAAAAATAATCTTAACTGATGAAATGCGCCATTGTTAAATCCTAGTTGCAATATGTAGTTCTAAGCCACTGAGGTTTAGAACGCCCAAATCCACAGCATTACAGGAGGCAAGGATGTCTGTGAGAAGTAGGTACAATATTTAGTCTATTTAATTACATGTATACACATAGAGTAGTTAGCTAAGCTCTGGTAACAGAATGGAGATAGTAAATATAATACATTATCATCAGAGTTTGGTGAACAGTTCAGGTCATCCTGTGTCAGCCACAAACATCTCAGAGAAAGCACCCTCTGGCCACCACTGACTTGAACTTTACCGATGACAGTGGGTCCTTGAAGACAACTAGTTCCTGTGAAGATATCCCAGATCAGAAGAACTGAATCTCACCCCAGTTGTCCTTTTTCTCAAAATTTCATTCCAGTCCCACAGAGCTTGCAAAGGCAAAGGAACACCAATGCAGTTAGTAGTTGGCAGTTCCCTTTGGAGAAATATAAGCAATCTAGATGTGAGTCTGTTGGGAGATCTAAGCCTCTAAGATTTAAGATTCCTGATAAGGACATAGTACCTAAAGATTTACCACCTCTACCAATTTGTTGCAGTAATATCACTCAATACAGTCCATCCACCTGTCCACTGGTGATAGGATCACAAATAGCTTAAGCTGGCAGATCTCTGAAGGTCACCTGCCTGGTCTAACCTCAGTCAAAAGCAAGAACAAATGAACATCCAGGTTCACAAATTTGTACAAGAAAAGAGATCTCAAAAGCCAAATTGAGCAGTAGCTTAGGCACATATTATACCAATGAAGATTTAAAAAGAAGTTACTAAGCTTCCAAGGCAGACAAGCCCTTTTTGGCAAGGACAATGTTGAAGTATTGCTGAAGGACTGTTAAGTGACTTCATTGATAGGCAGAAGTACTCATTCCATTTTTCAGCCTATGTTCAAAGTCCAAAGGAATTACCTCATGGACTTCTTTATCCTCTTCTTCAGTATTCTTTTTTCTACTCTCCCTAAATCTTCGCACCTGAATAAAAAAAGAGTACCCATCAAAGTAACAGTTCATATTATACAATAATCAAAACACAGTAAGCGAGAAGTTTTGATTACTGAATTATTAAGTCGAGGTCATGCGAGAAGTATTCAAAAATAACTGAGCAGTTTGTTTAGAGCCCTTTCATGCCATTCTATGGTTAAGAACCTCATGTTCTATTAATAACTGAAGCTATTACTGAAGCTATCACTGGGGAGGAAAAAGCTTGGGACATGATGAAAAGTAGGATATACTATCTATAAGAGAAGGAGAGTATACATAATTTTGACAATAAGAGACATTGAAATACGAATAACTGGAATAAAGGGGTAGAGATGAAGAAGCAAGATAGAAAACAACTATATTGAGAAGAGACAAATGTTGCAATACACATACGAGGAAACTCAACTTGACACTTATGGAAAAAAATATGAGGTGATAGGGAATGAAAATATTGGTTCTAAAGACAAACAACAACAACACTCTCCTATAGTGGCACAGAAAGCCTGCAGGCACTGATGTTTATGGTCTCTTTCAACCCCTCATGAATTAAAGCGGGCAGCATGAAAAGAGGTAGATGTAACTAACCTTCCTTCCCCCACTAAATTATGCTTTACACAGTGCACAGATAAGCTGCAAACAACTTGTCACACATCTTTGAATATTACAGCTGAATACATGGGCTCATGTGGAAGCTCAACAGGTTTAGAGAAACATCTAAGGGTTACTTGATACACATAAACCAGGCTTGTCTCTGGGATACCCTGAGCTGCAAGCAGTTAGAAGCCAGTAGAGCACCTGAAGGATAAGTTTCCTTTATGCTTGCCCTGTCCTTGCAATCTTCCCTAAGCCAATATGAAAAACCTAAGAAGAGATTATATCTACTACCACCTTTCTCACAGTAGTGGTAAGCATCTAGTTCTACATATATTAGAGTGACAGATCTGTTTTACGCATGTCTGTGCAACCTAAACCCCATTTTCAATAAAAGCTTTAAAACCACGTACTTGAAACTTCATCACCATATTTACTAAATGCAGAAAATGACCAGAGGCAAATGTTGTACATGCTCCAAAACCAGGCTCGAACACTGATTTGTCTACTGTCTTGACCTCTCTTGAGGAATTAATATCAACAGAATATTACCTCCTCATCTATTTTTTCTTCCTCTGCATCAGTACGACGCTCCTTAAGAAACTTCTGTGTTTTTTCTAGTTGAAATTTCACCAGCTCTTCTATGGCATCTTTTTCCTCTTTGTCCACAAACTCCTGCACTGCTTCTCCCATTCCTCTTTCAGTTAGAAGTGAAAGCTGAACTTTCTTTAGAATTGGGGAAAATATTTTGTTAAGAAGCATCTGCCACTGAAGGAAGCAAGTAACATTCCCACTGTTTCGGATAGAAATTACATTAAGTCTGTTGCAAAAACCCAGTAATGTGCATTGAATATTTCAGAGAGAACCACAGCAATAAGCAAACATAGTACTTGTCCTAATACAATGAAAACTCTCTTCCTACTAGCATATCACACCCACTTAACAGTGTATTTTCCGGACTTGTCAAAGAAAAAAACTTCACAAACAGTAAAGAAACTACAATACTAGTCATATCTAAAAAAACCCACTTCTATGGAATAATACTAACCCAGAGGAATAAACTTTACAATTATTATAAAATGTTTACAAAAAATAAGATAAGCAAGTCCAAAGAGTATGATCTAGGATGTCCTGACACCAAGCATGCGTCTAAGGTTAGGCCAGTTGATATAACTGGGGGGATGTTTACCTCAAGAATCCATGCTCTAAAGACTTTCTGTAAAGCACGTTATGAAGTAGCTTCTGCAAGTTATGCTTGATCATCAGGTGCATTTGGGCACCTGACTCATTGATTATTTTTTTACCTCTGAGATGTTACTGCTCTGGTGTTGAGAAGGAAAATATATCAGATTTAATGACAGGATGAGAAGAAAGCAAACTACTGAGGGTGTCTCTTCTCCCTGTTCTGCTTTAAATATAATGTAGAATTGCAGTACATCTGAGGACACAAATATACTGCAAAGTAAAATGTTACTGCAAGTCAGCTGGTAAAACCAAATGCTACAGTCTTACAATGGCCCTACAGTAAATTAAGGTAGCTTCCTCCTCAGAGCATGCTGCCTCACATTTTCCTCCTGTACCTAAGTATGTGACACATCATTTAGTACATGGCAGACACTGCAGGTACACATGAAGAATTATCATAATGTTCTCAAACCAACATATGTTCACAAACCTATACAACCTATATACAACAGTTACTTGTTAATCTACGACATATACTTCATGTGGTAATTCACACACACTTACACGAGAAATAAATTCACTTCTTCGTCAATATCAGAGCCCATTCAGGGCACACTATTTCCATTAAGAAAGGAACAACAACAACAAAACCAAAAAAGATAAAACTATTATATCCCATGAAAAGAAAAATCATAAAAGGTAGAAAAATACCTTCTCTGCTGTCTGGAAATACTGCTTTACAAGGTCTTCCACCCTCAGTGTTATCCCCTCAGCAGGTCTGCTAACCAATTTTCCAAAATTAAGATCCGTGTCTAGAATAGAAAAGCCCAGTGCCACCATCATCCACATTTGCAGCTCTAAATTATTATCATCAGTATAGGAAAAAAAGGTTAATGCAGGCCTCTTAAGAATTGTGGTCCCATTTATATGTAAAGCGTTTTGTTCTAACTGTATGGTCTATTGTCTGGAAACACAGTTAAACATAATGGATGCAAGAACTGTACAGACAACTCCATGTCTAGCAGATATAAAGAGTTCTTCTAACTACCATGTCTCAAATTGTACATTGATTACTATACCCTGAAGGTTATTATAATTGAACTCTAGAAGATCACAAATGGAAAAAAAATCAACTGAGCCATCAAAGCATGAAGGCTTTTTATAAGTAACTCATCTACTAGAGAAGAAATTTTCCTCCAAAGCAGGCTGACTGATTGTCAGTAGAAAATGCTGATAGCTCATTAAGGTTGCCCCCCATTCTCAGGCAGCAAGGTAGGAACGGTGGAAGAATAGAAGGGGTAATCATCGGAGGTTAGCACATACTACACAAAGTAATATAAAGTGACTACAGACTGCTTTAAGACATCTGCCACATGAAAGCAAAAAACACTGTTTTGTTAGCCTGGTTATATAAGCAGCTACGACAGAAGAAATATTAACAACTTTGGAATTAGTGAAGTCTTAACATCCCCTGAAGACTGAACCACATTATATGCACACGCATTGAAAATGCTGACTACTTTATTAGCCAATTCTGTTGTATTAGAGGCTATCTGATAAAGCAATGCAAAGAAGCATGGTATTCTTCTTACATTCCCTTCCTCAAGCTGAGATGCACATTAAATAGGAAAAGTAAAATGTATTGATGAAACATGGTGGCAGATGTGGTAGCTACTGTGTATTCGAAAAATGTTAATGAGTTTACACAACTATGAAAAAAACCACAAAGCAAAATGAACCAAGATTGATACAGTATAATTTTAAAAAATCCGCACTGAAAGTAGTTTTAAATTCAGTAAACGATGCTTTGAACTTTATAGAACTGACAGTGTTTGTAAAAACTGTCAATGAAAGTGGAGTACTCACAATGCACTAATGTGAACTATTAACAGTGCTGTAGCATGTTGTGTTCTTGTGCAAGCTGCATTTTCATTAGTGACTATTACAAATCCAGTATTTGGGCAACATCTACTAACCATTTATAAAAAATTCTAGGCACAGTGAGAAATGCTGCAATAGTAACAGCTATTATTTGTTTTGCACAAATGCTTGAATAGAGATGTACCTGGAACAGACAAGCCAAGAGCACCTCATACACATGATTAATTAGAGCAAACAAAATTTGGAGTCTTTTTTTAAAATATACAAACATCTCTCAAGTCCATTCCCTCCATTACTGTTTTAGGTATAAACAAATGAACTACTAAAGAAATAAAACTAAAACAGAAAGGGAAAGCACTATACTCATCTGTTTTCCTGCAGAGTGCCCCAAACTAACCATTTCATTCTAATAAGTCTCAGCAATGAGCTGATTAATACCTTTCAAGGTAATTACCATAGAATCAGAGTAACTCAGTTTTGTATGGGCTGTATGTATTACTATAAAAAACTGAATAAGGTTTGAGGCCAAAGAAAAAAGGAACTGTTTATGAATAACTGTCAGCAGATGCTGTGCTCAATATCAGAATTTTAGACAAACCCAGAAACAGAATAGAAAGACTTGTGCAATATATACATTTAAGCGAGACAGTGCATTTTTACTCCTCCTATAACACATTAGATGGTAGACACCAAGCTTTTGCAAGTGCTGGGCAACAAATTAAGAAAAATTAAAACCAAGACATGGCAATGATTCCTTTCTTCATAATTACCGTTTTTCTCTTTTTGTTCCCGATGCCTGAAGAAGTGTATGATGTCTTTTGGGTTAGCCACCCTATGCATGTACTTCTGGCTAAAACGATGGATACTGAATGGTTCAAAGCCACCAGCATAATCAACCTAAGAGAGGAAAGGAACAATTTAAATATAAAACTAACAGAAATGGAGAAGCCATGCAAATCAAGTTCAGCCTTAAAGAAAAAATTAAAGTAAAAACTAAGCCAACCTAAATGGCTAATAACAGCTAATAATAACATTAACAGAATAGCTAGTAACAGTTCAGATTCATAACTTAACTCTACCTTGTTTCATTTACTAGTCTTCAGGGATGTTCCCATAAATTAGCTTAGGACCACATGCAGGGTAATATGCCTTAAGAAAGACTTCTCAACAGCCACTTCCCATGCCCTTACTCAGACCAGCAGCGAAGTATATTTATGATCAATCCCATCCTTTTCTGTAGAGTACTACTTACACCACAGGTAAACAGAATTACAGTGTGAAGGTAATGTGTATTTGCTGGTACACAGCAAGAAATTTTATATTTTATGTGTTTACACAAAAAACAAGACTCTGCTTTTAAACTTTTCACAGTGACCTTTCAAAACAAAGCAATCCAAACTGAAAAATTTCTCACACGTAATCTTATCAGAGGCTTCTCTGGCTGGCGTGGATTTCCCAAGCGTTCTCTTTCTGCATTGTCCAGCATCAGTTCAACCTGTGAAGGAGAATAAGAAATTCAGTTCTGTTTTGTTCTCCTACAGATGCCTGAATGTTTCATGTTTAACTTAAAATACATCCAGTTGCAAGGGGAGCCATGAAAATAAATAATTATAGGATCTGCTCTCATTCCTGAACACCTATGTACCAGTATCCAGCCAAAAGCCATAGGAATGGCTGAGAAAAACATCCCAATGAAAGGCCCATCCTTCAGATACAGTGTAGTCCAGCAGTATTGACACCACTGATTGCTTGTACTACTTTACTTTGTGGCCATTAAGCTTTGCTAAATTTCTAGTTCTAGGGAAAAGCAGGAAGAGACTTATACAAACCTAAGAATTAAGAGCAATTATAAACCTGCTTAGTTACTTCTGCCACTGCACAGTCGAGTTCCCAGGGTTTAGGCTGACATATTTATGCAGGTTCGAAAGCACGAATCCAACAATGCTCCAGTCTTGGGCATGAGATTTTGTACAAAGACACCCATAAAGCAGTTCCAGCCTACTTTAACAGGTTATCCCAGTCAAGGAATCTGGAAGCTAAGGCTGCAGAGTGAATGGCATGGACTTAGGCAGTGTTTCCATAGGAAGCTAAGTCCATCTCAAATAATATAGGCAAAGACACAAGATTTCTCATCTTCCAGTCTCAAAACCAGTTACAGACACCATTTCCTGCCCATACAATGTTATCTATAAACTATTAGCATTATAAGTTACCTTTTCCATGCAGAATGCTTGTATTGCCTGAGTAACATTAGGATTGTCAGGATTAAAAAGATCTGGGTGATCAGCTAGAACAATATCCTCTATGTGGAAAGTTCGCACTGTCTCTAGAGCAATCTTCTGCATTTTCATTTTTTTCCCTTTAACATGCAGCAAACCAATGTGTCTAGAAGGAGAAAGGTAACTTACTAAAAGATAAACTTAAGAGAACTATGGTATAGAGACTTGGTTGAAATTTATATTTGGTTTTCAGGGACAAAATTTATATAGGAGATTCCTGGATCTGAATCTCAGAGTTGGACCTGTCAAACTTCAGTTTTATTATAGTAAGATTGTGCTTGTTTCACATACAAGCAAGTGTACTCATTTCCTTGTATTCCAATTTATCAGGGTGTAACTCCTCTTAGATAATTTCCATTTGCTTCCAATGTTAGATTAAATAGTAAGCGAGGCAAAAAAAATTCTACTAGGCACTGATTCCATCTACTTTATTATGTCACACTCTGAAGCCAATCCACACCATAACAGAAGTCCTTTCATACTTAATACAAGTATTTTTCTGTTCTCAACACAACATTTGAGAGACATAAAACAAGGGACAAACAAGAACAAAAAGAAAAGCTCACGCACTTCTTCACAGCTTCTCCGGGGGACAGAGATGTCACAACTGAACTTCCTGGCTGAGAAACGTAGAAGCGCTGTTGTTCATTTTGAAATGGAGCTATTTTACACTCGTGTTCATGACCCCACACAACAAGATTAATAAAGTCATCTAAAAACTGCTCTGGAATGTAGTTGGTAGCTCCGTGTTTGCTCCTGTTCAAGAGAAGAGAAAAACAATGGGTGTGCAAGGGGCAGTGAAGGAGAAGAAAAACACAAGTGTGATTTAAAGCAGTACAGAAACTCCAGCGATAATATTCAACATATATGTCAGGTCCTCTTCACATTTACTCCTTACATAATTGATTAAACAAAAAGACAACTTATACAGCTCACTGTTTTACACAGCTCAGTGTTTTCTGCTCCACTCCTTTTATTTGGATCTCCCTTTTCTTCTTACAAGGCTTGCAAGACTTCAGTTTTTTTCTATATGAATGCTTTCTTACAGCACCTCATGGCCACTGTTCTTGGTTGATTTTTATTGTTTGGTTTGTTTTTAAATGGTGGGGTAAAATCCCCTGAATTAAACAGACATGGGACACACACCATCCCCAACACCTTTCCAGAAGACAGAAGAGATGAAGGAAGAATTAAGGGAGTTCCTTCAGCCTACTGGACAGAGATCAGGACACAGGGTTATCTGAGCCACAATTGTTTATGTCTCCTTCACTGTTACTATGAGGATTCTTCAGGAAAAATTAGAAGAAAGGATTTGGAAAAGAACTCTGCCTGCTCCAACTACCACTGCTGGGAGTAATGTGTAGGCAGACAGAACATCTTACCTACCTGTAAAGCATAGCAGTGCAAGAGAAGATAGGGTACTTGCTGAATTATAATTCAAACAAGTATAGAAAATACCATATGAAGTTTAGTGTTCTTCCAGTTCTAAGAAGCAAACAAGACTTAATTACAAGCATATTACACTACAAACTCTCCACTGCCCCTAACTAAATGCTTGGGAAGAAATTTCCTGACATTACAACTCATTTATTTCAACCCTTTTACTTTATGATTCTTCCACAAAAATGAAACAATGGGGTTTTTTGGGGGGAAAATCTTAAGAAACCAGCTACTCACAAGAAGCATCAACTAATGCATCTGGCTTTCTCACCTATCCTTTGCAAGACAGTTTAGTAAAGTAACATAATAAGTTTAAAAGTCACTGTAATTCATTCAATACCTTTACCTATTTTGATGGATCACAAACAAGTTAAACCAACTATCTTCATCCTCCTTTGGTCTCAGCATGGTTACTTGTTTGTTGACAAACATACGATACAATCTCTCATCTGGAATAGCTCCTGAAGTGGACAAACCAAAAAAATTTAATCATTTTTGTGTGGTAAATCAACTCCATATTTGATAGTATTTTTGTTAGCAACTCTATTAAAAACAGCACAAAGAACAAAATGTATCAGCCTTCCAGTACCTAAAGGGGGCTTACAAGAAAGCTGGAGATGGACTTTTCATGAGGAAAAGCAGTGATAGGATAAGGGGATTGGGTTTAAACTGTAAGAGGGTAGATTTAGATTACATTTTAGGAATAAGTTCTTTACTGTGAGGGTGGTGAGGCACTGGAACAGGCTGTCCAGAGAAGCTGTGGATGCCCCATGCCTGAAAGTGTTCAAGGCCAGGTTGGATGGGGCTTAGATCAACCTGGTCAAGCAGGTATCCCTGCCCATGGCAGGGGGTTGGACCTAGATGATCTTTAAGGTCCCTTCCAACCTAAACCATCCTGTGATTCTATGATTTCCATGACCTGGGAAGTCTGAGGCATGATTATAAACAGATCAAAGTATAAAATGGTTATTTTACCAGATAGACTTCTGAAAATAAGATACTTTAACATGATATCTGCCCTAAAACCATTGGTAAAAGTAGTTTCATAAAGTACATCTGGTTTAAGACCTCTTGCTAATTTTCTGTGCCAAACAACTGACTTTGGGCAGAATTAAAAATAACAAAATGAGGCTTTTTGTTTTTTTGCTGACAGACTAGGAAGCATATTTTGTTGTAATATGGAGTTTAAAAACAGATACTGAGTAGAAATGGAGTTCTTAAACATACTTTGAAATTCTACACAAAGTAGGAAATAAACAATGAATTCTGCAAAGTCTGTGGTTTCCCACTCAACAGAGGAAAGTGTCAAACTTCTGAACTGTTTGTCACTAATTATTTCCTTGATATTTTTAACAAGCAAAAAACCCCAAGCCATCCATAGCTAGCGTTCATGATGCATTTCAGTAAAATCCCATATGGAGTTTACAAATTCTATTTAAGAAGGAATGCTCTCCAAATCAGAAAAAGTCAAGAAGGTGTATATATAATCCTGGCACAATCTCACAGAAACATCTCACTAACATTTTCATGCAGCAGTATCTGTACTTTAGAAAGTTGTTGCATTTCCCAGTAACCATTTCGGATATTGAAAACTTTTATATTGTGGTATTAGAACCTTCACTACTAACCCTTAATACATCTAGCAAGTTTTTAAAGTGTCTTATTAAACACATGAAATCATGGCCAACTAGGACTTAACTCAGTGCTTCAAAAGTTGCTTGGAAGCACGTGCTTAAGCACTCATGACTGGACATAAAATAAGGGTAAAAATTAAGATATTAATAGTTATCTTCTCTAGACAGCAAGCAGTCAAAAATACCATTCTAAGTTAGAAGTGAGGGTAGAGGGGAATCTGTTGGAGAAAATAGAAAGGGACAAAGCTGAAGATGGAAACATACCACAGAACACCTTTAAAGTATGACATTCTTCATTAGTTTCTTTAAAGAAACTCAGGTTATCTGTGACAGATGTTACTTATGAACCACTTCAGACAGGCATATAAGATGTTAGGTTTCTGCTCAGACAATCTGTGTGTATAACCAAAATGGCATATGAACGTACAGTGTTTTAAGTTTTACCTAAACAGGATGAAGTTAGCTCAGTGCACTGCCAAGAGAATTTAAGAGTGATTGCTCTGACTCAATTCACAGGCACTATTTATGGCTAACTTAAACAGGGGTTATTTAAGATCAATAAAAGTACAAAAATCAAGTTATTGAGAGATTTATTCTAAATAAAAAAAAAAAGGCCATGACAATGCTGGAGGAGGAAAAAACTGATACTGTCACAGAACTGATATGCTTTAATTTAGAATTACTTAGACCTTCATGTTTGTTGCAGCCTTTTAAGTTTGTTCCAACTTTATTTACACCTACTGAGCTTCAGTAACACATGAACAGTCTAGTCACAGTCTAGCAGACTAATACTCACCCAAGCCATAAAGAGCAATTTTTGTTCTACCCTTACGCAATAAAATGGGACTAATATCTATTTTCTCTACAGAAGTTGAACGTCCAAAGTGATTCAGCAATCCTGCACAGCTCAAAATATCCAATGCACACAGTGCATCTGCCTGTAAAAAATATGAAGAAACAAATATAAAACAACTTTGAGTCGAACATTTAGTCTTTAATGACTAAGTGAGAGTCTCAAAAGGAAGAGAGAATATCTTTTATAAAGTAACTTCTGCAGTTGAAACAACCCACTACATGTATTAATTTTTGGTTTTAGCACTCATGGGTACAGAAGCAAATCCCTTTTTCTTAACTGCCCTACTTTAACAATGTGAAATTAAACATTAAATCATTCAGAAAAACAAAAGCATAAAAAACCACCCCCAAACACAGTCTCTAAACTACCCCAAAAATGAGCTGGTTAAGCTAACTACCTCATAATAAGTCCAAAGCTAAACTTCTGCTAAAATGCTCATCTACATGCAAAACTGCTATTTGATATAAAACACAGAATTATTAATTCAACACACGTGCTTTAATGCTTTCTAAATGTCCATTTCCTGCTTACTTTTAGTGGCTTATTTTTAAGACAGCATTTCACCATTATTATATTATCTTCCCTGAAAATGCAAGATGCATATCAATTGCAAAGTCAAAATATCAAAATTCTCCTCCTCTAAGGAAAAAAGCTTTTGGTCTCTACAGATAGAATGTTTTAGAAACTTTCTGAAAGACTGCCACGTTTTGGCATGGAAAGCAATTCTGCTGTCAATGACAGAAACCTACATAAATTAAGAAATTAAACATAGTCCACATGGATTTCTTAAGTTCTTTCCAGTGTGTTTAATGTCACACTCTCAACTTATTGTCGTTTATTAATATTCCTAAAGGTATATAAAATATTTACATAAAGAGTGGAGCAACTGACTAAAACTAGGTGATCTCCAGGAACTGTATTTCTATACAAATCTCTGTTTCTATATCTTTGTAATGCAACAGTATAGTACAATTAAGATAATAATTACCCCTGTGGGATCATCATGATTGCCATGAATACTAAAAACTGGAATGGAAATGTTGAGATTTTCATCCTGATAATTCACCCATGGAAACCTGAACAAGAAGAGGACAGGAAGGTAAACTGTATCTGCAAATTTGTGGAGGATTCTCAATATTCTCTTCAAATTAACACCATCACAAAGAGATTATGTCAGCAGCACAAATGAGTACAAAGTGGCTATGAATAAGCTTAAGCTGCACAGCGTAAGAAGATTCTTACTCATGGACTGGAATGGCACTTACCACTTAGAACAAGGTAGCAAAAAGGACCTATTATTTTACAACAAGGCTATGAAAAGAATTGTGCAACATATTGTGTGATAGCAGCAGATATTGTATGGTACCACACACTGTGTGGTAGCATATTGTGTATAGTAAAGCTGTACAACCTTTGCTTACACACAACCTTTGCTTTGATTTTACCACAATTCACCTAAATTGGTTTACCTGTAGTGTACTTTCAAGACAGAAACTACAGATTACATAACAGTATGAAATGTCACAGCACATTCAAAAGTTTCTCAAAATACTGTACACATTCTCTTAGACATAGATCAGTGAAGTTATCCTGTAAACTGTCCCACACAGACAGGACTAAAACTTCAACACATTCACCCAATACACAAACCCAGCCTTACAGGATAATTTATAGGAACATACTTACTTGCTGTGATGAAAATTAACAGCCTGATCACTCAAAATTTCAAACTGAACAGGACGATCACCCATGCAGTATTTTCTTAGCAACTCCAAACAAGAGTGTACTGTTTTTCTGGAAGGTTTGTTGTCATGAAAGAGGTCCCCACCTAATAAAATAAAGTCCACCTGTATGTAACAAAAAGCTTCATTATTTTAATACAACATTTTGTATTACCTTGAAAGACTTCTAAGCAAATTGTTTAGAGTATTTCTTCTAGGGAGTTCCACATATTTTCTCATATCTGAGGAAACTCTACTGCCCTTCTCTGGACACACTCCAGCATCTCAATGTCTTTCTTGCAGTGAGGGGCCCAAAAGTGAATACAGGATTTAAGGTCTGGCCTCACCAGTGTTCGGTACAGAGGGGGGATAATCACTGCTCTGGTCCTGCTGGCCACTCTATTGCTGATACAGGCCAGGATGCCACTAGCCTTTTGGGCCACCTGTGCACACTGCTGGCTCAGGTTCAGCCACTGTCAACCAACCCAGGCCCCACGGATGTGGCAAGATTCCCTACAAAGTGGATCTGGTCTGCATATTGGGCCTCCTGTTCCCACCAGAGGGGAGACTTCTATGATAACAACCCACTTTTTTTCTTTACAGAAGTGGTTTTGACGTTGGGCATAGGCCAACTTAACCTCAGCAGCACCTCTAGGCTACATGGACCACCATCCTTGTTCCCGTTCAGTTCCACCTGCAGAGCCTCACGCCTCTTCTGCGGGTACCTGGGAAGGTGGAGATGAGCCTGCTGTGCCAGGCAGGAACTTGTCACCATTGCCTCCTGTCCCTTGATCCAGTGAATTCGATCAGCAGGAGAGAGGACAGGAAAACCTCTGTATCATGCATCCTGTCTGCCTGTCAGGCTCATCCCAAGGAAGGCAAGGTGTGATTCCAGTAGTCTCTCGCCCTCACATACACACACTCCCTGATACTCCTCCAGCTCCTCACCTACTCCCAGCACTCTGTCCCTATGTGGAGTTCCTCCCACAGCTGTGCTCCCTGCTGTCAGCCAGTACTGGCGGCAGTACAGGACCCACCCTGCAGCTGACACCAGGGTGACAGTGTGGTCCCACAGAAGCTCTGCCTGGGCAGCTGTGTCAGTCCTGGTGGATGCAGAGCCACAGAGGCCATGGCTTTCTGCTGGATGGATACCACGGCTCCCTGGTGGAGCTTCAGCGCCCTTCCTGCATGAAACATTGTGCCACAGCACGTCTGCCTGCCGTGTTGGAGGTGGTCCTGGTTGCTGCCGCTCCCCATGGGCTTCTTTTATAGGTGGAGAGGTCCTTGGCTGCTTCTAACATTTTGTCTACTTTCTTATTTGTCCGAAGACTGTATCATTACCTTCACTCTCCCCTATTATTTTCCATCCCTGCATTGACAACCCTCTGGAAATATGATTGAAACTGGTGCAGGCAACTTGAAAACACTGTTAATGCAACCAGGGTCAATGCTTAACACAAATGCTCTTTCAAAAGAACAGGCATGGCTTTTACTAAAACAGAAATTAAACCAGTTGCATTAAACAGCTTAGTAATTTGATTTGATATTAGACTGTACCAGGTCTAAGCTTTACAGCATTTGGCAAACTGGAACATATTTTCAGCAGCCTCACTCCTTTCTTCTCCAAAAAGTAGCACTTACTTCATTTTTTTGAGCATGTTCCAGAATTTCATTAAAAGTTACAAACGTATCATTTCCACGCACTGGATCCTTCTCCAAATAGCCAAGATGAATATCAGTAGCAATAAGTATTTTAAAGGTATCTTCATCATCCCTGCATAAGACAGGAAAACTTGTGTCAGAGAGTAACATCCATAGGGAATTTCAACAGTCTTTATTCAGGTAAACTGATCTGTCCAAAGTAATGAGATACATGGGAGATTTGCCACAAACCTCTAACAAATGTCATTCCTGTAGTGTCCTTAAACCATTTCACTACTTTTACGGCAAATAGTGTATGACCAAAAGAACTGATAGGTTTTATCCCAGTCACTCTACTCTCCTAAAGGGCTACAACCACCCACCCCTCTGCAGTATCTAATGAAAAACTAAAGAACCTTTTAAGTTTCCTGCCTTTAAAAGTGCTTCTTGAGCAAACTTTCAGCTTTTTCCTTTGCCCTGTGTACAAGTATGTACGTGTGTATGTCGAGCACGATGATGCTCACAAGGAACCTGAGGGGAAACAGAAACTACCAGCTCTCCTTAACTCTTCCCCAACACACAAACCCCTCGCTGCCTGGCGGGGCGGATAACGGGGAGCTTACTGCGAGCTGGCGGCGCTCATCTCGGCGTGTCTCCCCAGCTCAGCACTCCTTCTCAGCCCCCGGAGTGCGGCCGGGACGGCGCGGGCCCCGCTCGCACGTCCGCTCCGCTCGCTGCCCCGCCGCCGCTCCGGCACAGCGCGTCACGTCCGCCGCCCGCCCACGGAAGCGCCGCCGGGACCCGCCCCGGCTCGGCGCGGAGCCCCGGTAGCTGCTGCGGCCGTGGGTACTGCGGGAGGGCCGCGGGGAGCCCGGGGTGTGGGCAGGGCCGGAGCCTGGGCAGGACCGGAGCCGGTGCGGGCCGGGCCGGGCCGGGCGGAGCAGAGACTGACCGCGCTGCCCTCCAGGCCTTTGGTTAATAAACCAGAGTGCTCGCTGCCTCTCCTGCCCGCCCGACGGCAGCGGGGTAACGCGGAGCTGTTGCAGCGTGGGTGTTGTCCGCAGGGCTGGCAAAGCCCGGGCTGGTGGGGGGACTTGGGACGTTGGTTTTCATATTTGCTGGTGCCCACATCACCCGTCAGATGTTTTTATTAACAGTTAGTGCCCGGCTACCAGTAACAGGTACTGTAAATATTGTTGTGCATCTGCTGCTCACAGATGGTGACTGAAAATGAGTAAAGACAAGCAAGTCGATGAGGACGATGATGACAGTGAGCTGTTTGAAGACTTCACAGAGAATTTCAACCAACTTGAACTGCTGGAGACGCACAGGCATTTGATTCCTGTGGGAACTCAGAGCTGTTGGTCAGGACAGTCCGATGACGACGATGATGAGCAAGAAAGAAGTGAGGAATGGTATGAAATGCAAGAAAAGAAAATGGAAAAAAATCCAGAGAAATTGCTACTCTGGGCAGCTGAAAACAATCGGGTAAGGCGCATGTGTGACGTATAAGGATGTTACTTTGAACACATACCTAAAAACTCATCCACAAACAAAAATGTACCTACACTTTCCTGACTTTTGCTGAGCCGTTTTGATCTGGTTTTGCAAACCACTGTATGTCAAACATCTACCTCTGTCGCCTACATATACTAAAACATCTCTGGATCCATTAGCTTTCAGAGAGAAAGCTTTGATTTCAGTTCAGAGTTCAAGTGACAGCACTTTTCTTTGACTCCTTAAACTGAGAGCATGTCAAGCTCTTTCTTCATGGCAAATAAGCCTTTTAACTGGGGTGGAGAGGATGTAGCTAAAATTCTGTTGTTTCAGGAGCTCCATATGCAGATGACAGGTGACTCTTTTGTATATTTTTATGGAAAAAAAAACACACAAAAACCTTAGTTTTGGAAGTGGAGGAGAGACAACCAAGATTCCTGTTACGTAGCTTAATATACCCATGTGTACATTTATTTTCATTAGTTGCCTTTCTTACATAAGAAAGCTCCTGTCTACAATTCTGTGGAGGTACTTATGTCTTCACAGTGAATGGGGAGAAGATGTAAGGTAAAGGTACTCTTAAGGCATTGCAGCTAATGTTAATGTTTAACTCTTTAAAAATGAAACAATGCACTGAAAACAAGCAAACAAACCCACAAAATTGCCCCACCCTAATAATCGCTGGTTTCATTTTAAAATCTCTTGTTGCACTTAAGTGTTTTTGACACTTGACAGAAATTGCGTTTCCATTAAACTTGAACTCAGTAAAAGCCATACATCTTGTTTCATAGAATCATATGAAATTTCCTGTTTTCTTTAAACAGCTGAGTACAGTGAAGAGGCTCCTGACTGAAAAGCTGGCCCCAGTGAATGCTCGCGATGAAGACCAGTACACTCCTCTCCATCGAGCTGCCTACAGCGGGCACTTGGACGTTGCACATGAATTGGTGGCACAGGGGGCCGACATTCACGCGCAGACCGTGGATGGCTGGACACCCCTGCACAGTGCCTGCAAGTGGAACAACACAAGAGTGGCCGCGTTCCTGCTGCAGCAGGGCGCAGATATCAACGCCCAGACAAATGGTCTGCTGACCCCACTGCATATTGCTGCAGGAAACAAAAACAGCAGAGAAACCCTTGAACTCTTGCTGATGAATCGCTACGTGAAACCAGACCTGAAAAACAACTTGGATGAAACTGCCCTTGACATTGCGAGGAGGACTGATATCTATCACTACTTGTTTGAAATAGTAGAAGACTGCATAAATGCTGTGTCCCCTTAAAAGTTGTGGTTAAGCTTATGAATGTGAGGTTTGCTGCCTTTTTCTTGTTTGTGTCCTGCATGCTCACCAATGGTGCTCTGTCTCTTCACAGTGAGGTTTTAACATCAATTACTTCAGAATTCTCCCCAGCCACAATGTCACTTCTTGCAACTCAGCATAGTGGTCTTACTCATACTTTGAAGCGTTACTACTGTTAGTCAAGGTATTCAGAAAGTCTCAGTAGTTTATGTGTGTTTTCATGTAATTAACACAGATTTGGAGGGGCCTTTGTAGTTGGTCTGTAGTGTCAAAGCAGGAAAGAAAACTGGAATATTTACTTGATATGAAAGAATTCTGACTTGGTTATGCAGAGTTCATTACAGCTCACTTGAAAATTATTTTTTGAGAAATTTTAACTTTTTTAAAGCTGCATGAAAGCTCAGAATGAATGTAACTTATTTGGGTGATACACAAAATGTTCAATGACCTTGGTATAAGACTTATTATAAAATAAAATATTTAACCTGAAGTGCTTTGTCATATTTTTAATTCAAAGCTCATTTATCAATGCAGTTGTCTGCTAATAAAATTGTTATTCACAGGATCAGAAAGGAGGTTTGGTTTATTTTTTCTGTTACTTTTCAAGGAAGTGGCTTTCTATGAAGGTCCTGTTTACTTTTCCCTTGCAAATTAAATTGTGTAAAGATTTAAGGTCATGGATGTGGCAGTTGGAATAAATGAGCCTCACTTGTGCGAAGATAAACAACCAGCATACTATCCTATCTGATTTATTTCCAAGTAATTTAGTGTTTCTCTTCCAGTTTTGAGTTGGTACAGTAAAGATTTTCCCATGGTAATGGCATGCTATGTGACTTTCAGCTTTAACTTTGCCATCTGTAATTTAGAAGTGGAGAAACTTGCTTCTCTTTGTTAAACCAGTTGAACTGAAAATTGAATGTAAGACCTGAAATTCTGTCACTCAATATGAGAACTGTAACAAAGCACTTTATTGTCCCATGCAGGTTCCTTACTGAGTGTTCCCATGCTCCTTCTAGACACCACTAACAGAGTGGAAGCACAACTGTAACAGCAGCAGTGGCACAGCTGGGGTATGTTGGCCCACACTTGTTCTGATCAAGCAACTATGGAGGGTATCTTCATCATTCACCTTTTTAGAAGCAGTGTGTAATGTTCAGCACTTCCATTAGAAAATGAAGAACAGCCTCTGAACTATGAATTGTATAAGATAATTTTAATTCTTATTATTTTTGAAAGTTTGGCTTCAGGGCATCTGTGGAAGATTAATATCCCTTGAAATACATCAAGGAATAATACAGATGTGGATTACACTGTGCATTTGTGTAACCAGACTTGGTTTGTATCTTAAAAAATTCTCACTACCGTATGCAAAGACTTGATTTCAAGAAAGCTGCTGTAAAGCAAAACTTTCAGCCAGGTGAGCAGGACAGCTTCCTTGTGCCTTCTGGCAGCAACATCCATTGACTACTGTAATTGCCAGCTGCTCTTCTTACTCAAAACTTTTGACTGTGGCAAAACAATGAGAGTCGAGTGTACCTCAGACCTACAAACAGCATCTCAATCTTCATTTATAACCAAGCTAGTACTTTTGAGTTATCAGTAGATCTGCATCCGTTAAACTGATCTCTTAAGTGATTATTCCCATCAGTCCCGCCAGTGCCTCGGGTGAGGATGGCAACGCATCCTTCCGTGGGGCAGGCCAGCGGTGACACCTCACGGGTACACAGTGACACAAAGGAGCAGCTGTCAATGACACCCAGAGCTGCCACCCAAGCGGGCACGAGGGGGCCGCTCCCTGCTGTCCCCGAGCACGGCAGGTGGCCACCACCTGCCTCGGGGGGCTCCCCCGCGCTTATCCCTGGCCTGGGGAAGGGGTGGAACACGCCGCTGTGACTGGAAAGGTGGGCCCCGCCCCGCCGCGCCCGGGCACAGGGACCCCGTCCCTCGGGAGCTCGGCCGGGCAGCCCGGCACCCTCCCGTGGCGACACCCGGCATCCTCCCGTGGCGACAGCACAGCATCCCCCCATGGAGACACCCGGCACCCTCCCGTGGCGACACCCGGCATCCTCCCGTGGCGACACGCGGTAACTTCCTGTGGAGACACCAGGCACCCTCCCGTGGCGACAGCACAGCATCCCCCCGTGGAGACAACCAGTTACCTTCCGTGGCGACACCCGGCACCCTCCCGTGGAGACAGCACAACATCGCCCCATGGAGACACCTGGCAACCCCTCCCATGGCGACATTCGGCACCGTGCCGCCGCGACAGCCCGGCTGCCACTCCCGAGCGCGGCGGGGCCATGAGAGCGGCGGCCCGGGGGGGGCCGGCGGCCGCCGGGGGGCCGGGCCGGG
>VXAU01003158.1:198817-210682 GCA_013399695.1 Formicarius rufipectus
GGGGGGGCGGGGCCAGGAGGGCGGCGGCCCGGGAGGTGCCGGCGGCGGCCGAGGAGCCGGGCAGCGATACCCTCGTCGAGCAGCCCCGTGAGCACGGAGGCCCCGGCCGCCCCTGCCCCCCGGGCACCCCCGGGCAGCCGAGCCGTGCCCTCTCGGCTTCTCGCTGATGCCCCGCGCCCCATCGCCTACCCCGGCTCCGCGGCCCGGGTGCGGGTAGCGCCCTGCCAGGCAGACGCTCCCCTGCCGCCGTGAGGTGCCCGCATCCCATTTCAGCATCTTGGAGACCTCCTTCAGCGAGGACATCTCCTTGGATGCTGGTCCATGCGCGGTCCCACTTTGGGCTGTCTGTGCCGGGGGTGGCCGTGTCTCCCCGGGTGTCACAGGTTGCCAGCATGCCCATCTGGATGTACCCACCAGGGTCCTGTCCTGTTCCAGCCTCATATCCTGACCAATTAGGGGAGCAGGGCCTGGCTGAACACTCTGTTTTTATAAAGTATTAGTCTTACTGGGTATTAAAGACAGAAGCAGAGCAGTATAATTTGACGTTGTATTTGGCAAAGCACATCAGCGTTTAAGGGATTTATAATAACTTGCTCTCTTGTAATGTGTTTTGCTGACAGGGAGGAAATGTGCATATGTTGAGCCATCTAGGAGAGTTAAAGAAATACTTGAGGAGCACCTCAATTTTCAGAAAGAAGAATGCAATGTTAAACATCCTGCTGCAGGTAATCCTCTTTATCAGCAAATGACAAGTGTTTCTCAGGACAAATGGTTGTTTCAAGGAGCTGTGCAAAATTATTATTTAAAAAAAACAAACAACCCAGCACATTTACATAATATCCTGGGGAACATTTGGAAACAGAAGACTTGCATATAGTCTTAATTACTTTTTTTTTGGTGTTCTCTTTTTTTTTTTTTTTTTTTTTTNTTCCGGAAAAGGGATCACGGAGAACATGGATAGTTTCATATTATTTATCAGTTTAATAAAGCTGAAAAAAAAATCAAGTGGTAGGGAGAGGGTTTACTGCCTTTTTTCTTTTAAAGAATTGTTGTAATTATTAGAATTGTTTGTCTTGTATGCAATTTAGATCCAATTTGAAACTCACTCGAAATGAATTTAGAACAGTTGGATTCACAAAAGTGTACATCAATTAGGTGATGCCATCAGTACCCCATCAGATACAAAGACCATTTGAGTCTGCAACTGTATTACTGTGATTAGGCTTGTTAGGCAATTACAGCACATACCTGCAAATGACTGACTTATGTAGGTTCTGGTTATAGTAAATGGAGAGAAAAGGGCACTTGGAAAACACAGTTCCTTGGGCTTGTCCTACATCCCTGCTATCACATGTGTCATGCTCTAAAAGTGCCTGTTCTTTTCCCACTGACTGAAAAGGAGTCCTGAACACGTAGCTGAATTGCAGATGTTAACATTGGTCTGCTCAATCTGCTCATGTTCCTAATGTTACTAAAAGCTGAACACAATTATTTTGCTGCATCCATCTGCCAGTAAATTAAAATAGGCCTCAGTATTTCCATCTGATTGTATAAATGGATGCTACCCTGTATGTTTTCATGATTTCTGAGAAGTCTCCCCATGAAATGTACGTTACAAAAGCTTAAAGCACTAAAAATAACATAGAAACACTACAAAAATATTAATTACAGGAATGTATAAGATGGATCTATAACAAGCTCAGTACAGAAATATGCTCATTAAATAACTGATATAGCATAATGTTATGGGCATAGAATAACAATAATATGAATAATAAATACAGTCAGACAGATGGTGGTGTACAGATTATTTAGAAAGTACTGAGTTCCTTTCTCATCTGTTTCATCTGAAAAATTAGACATGCTCCCTAAGTGGCCTGGGTTCTGATAAACAACAGTTGTCAGATTGGATTATGCTCAATGCATAAGTGGTATTACTTCTGTTTCTTATATGCTATAGACAACCTATATCCTGGTTCAGATGGGAGCCTTAGTAGTCCTAAGCTGTTCTACAGACAGAAGAGAGTGTCTTTAGCAGTCTGAATTGCTCTCTGAAGATGTCAATCTATTTTCATTAACTATGGAAGAATATGATGGTGCATTATTACCATAACTCTAGCACAAGTTGAAGTAATCAGTTATAATGCTATTATTTTGCCAAATTATTAACAGTGGCAGTGGAAGGAGTTTGGGATGTGAAAAACAATTTCTCCATTAGAAGCCTGAAGCCAATGTCACAGAACAGAAACAATTTGCTTTTACAGCCTCGATTCTACTCAAGACATGCAAGAATGAAAAGTAAGAGTCATTAACAAGAAACTTTCACTGTAACAACTAATTTTTTTAAGTTGCAGGGTGTCTTTTTGCAGAGCTAACCTGCCTCTTCCTTTCGTAAGTAGCCAACAGGCTTGAAATCTGCATAAGAAATCTGTTTAGGACTGCTATGTTGAGTCACCTTATTTCGTATTCTGAAACCTTTTGTAAATGTGTGGAATAATCATTTGTTTCCTACTGATAGGTGGTGAGTGTTGGTTTTGTGTTCATAATGAACTTGGTGTTCTTAACATCCAACCTTAACAAATTCAGTTGTTTGAAAAAGCCCTCCTCCAACACAGCTACTGAAAAGAGCTTGATCCAGGTTAACCTTTCAGGCATTTCAGTATTTGCCTGCAATGGTCAGTTAGTGCTCTGGGGAATGTATTTCTTTCTTTACAGTGTGTGGAGTTTGGCTTTTGTGGAGCAGACCAGTTCCTTATAAGCTGGTAGATTTTAGTCTTCTGAATGTGCCCACCTCTCCTTCAGTGAAATTTATTAGCTTTATTTATTTATTAAAAGGGGAAAGCTTGTAACCCTAAGGAAATGGTTCGTTAGCTTTGTAAGAGGAATATTTTTAATGCCATGACCTTGCAGAATATATGACCTCAGCATATTTCGCCATTAAATGAAGCTTCTTCCCAGGTTCTCAGAGTCTAGTGGTTTAAAAATAGCTACATGACTTACACCTATTTCTTCCAATCTTGATCTTGTGAGATCTGGAGATAGTGGCATCTTAGTTACAACAGCAGCATGAATGAAGTTATTTCTGATATATGAAGTGTTAAACCAATACAGCCTTCTGACACACTGCCTTTACTTTAGAGTTACTACTTGTTGGAACATTTTGGTTATAGAGCAGACCTAAAATACAACTCAAGAATGACTCAGTTTTGATATGTTGGTATAATTTTAAAACTCATGTGCCTGAGGCAAGCAGAGTTTTCAAAGATCCCCTTGTCCGTGCTTCTTCCTTGTCCTTGTCTCCTTCATTTCCTCCATGATTCATGAAGAAAGAACAGCTTTAAAACAAAGCAGTTTATTCAAATTGACGTAGGTGCTGAGATTAATGGGATATGTTTGTTTTCCTTTGGGAATTTATATGTACCTTCATTCTCAGGGACTGCTGCTAGAGACAAGTGGTGTTCTCCTCTTTAGCTATACTGCCTGCTCTGCAGTGGAACAGGCAGGTATCATGAGAGAAGTAGTAACAGAAAAGATACATGACAGGACAAAAAATTGGGAGCAATCTGGCTTCAGCTCCTATATTCACCAAACCATCTCCATTCACACCTCCCCCTCTGTGTAAGGACCTGGGAAAGAAATGAGGAAGTAATATACTAGCTGGAGTAGGTACAGGTATGGAAATAGAAAAAAAGAAACAGGTGTTTCTAGAGTTGAGCCCACTGTGTTTAGTGCCAGAAGGAGAGGAACCAGCAAAAGGACAAGGAAGAAGCACTGACAAGGGAAATGAAAGGGGAGATATAGAACAGAAGGCCAGGAACCGAAGACAGGAGAACACATTGAGCAACACAGAGATAGAAACTGTAAGAAATGAAGGGAAAAGATGTAGGAGAAATAAACAGAAGAGAGAAAAAGAACAAAACATATATCCACGTTGCTGACTTTAGCAAAGCTAAAGCATTTTTGCTGCTCCCTTTTACTGTTGTTCCCTAAAAGTGACTAGTGTTTTGGGGGGCTCAATACATAGTGTTTCATCCATCCTGAGTCCAGGGTCTTGGTTGTTTTTACAGATTGCTGAACTTTAGTGTTGTGAAGACCTGAGTCCACTTTGATGTGTCAAACCAAACATCAGAATGACTAGCTATCTTTGGAAATATGGATCTGTACTTCTAGGATACTGAATAAAGTTCTGCCTGAATATGGAGCTATTTCCTCTTTGTCATTTTATTCATATCCTCATTCTGCTTTTTAATCTGATGTTTTAAGTAGCCAAATCTGATCCATACTCCAGCCAGTGATGAAGATGCCACAATCTGAAGACTACAAAATGTTCTTACTGACAAAAGTGCAGCTGTGAAACTCAACATTTTCATCCTCTTCTCAGTTGCGAAGGGATTCTAAGTTACAGTATAGGATTGTAATGTCATTAAAGAGAGGCCTTATAAAGTTTAGATTGAATTCATCCATTAAACAGAGCATTTCAGAAGACAAGAGTTTGTGATTTGGTACCTAGCCTGAATTTATGAAAGTATAACATAACTAAGCCTCTCTCTATAGAAGCATATTCACAGTATCCAAGAACCAGAGGCAGCATGGAACCTGAAATAACTTGCTATTTATTCTTACTCTTAAACCATTGCTACAACAAGGTAACACCAAATAATCATTAATTTGTTTTTTTATTATCATGCTTATGATACAAATGTGGATCCTTCTAGGTACTGTGTAAAACCAGAACAAAACAGTTTGAAAGGTCATGGATGATTGGAGGGTGTATCAGAGACAAGAGTGGCCTTTGTAGCTCCATAGTAGCTTCAGTGCTTTGGTAGCAGGCAAGAAGCTGAAAGCCCTCTCTGGCAAAGCACCTGAGCTGGCAGAGCCCAAGCCACACAGGAGGAAGTGAATTATAGTTGGAGTCTCCCTGCTGTGGGAGATGGAAGCTCCCATTTGTTATCCCAACATGCTGTCTCTGAAGGTATATTGTGGGATAGACCTGGGATGATGCAGAGAGCATGCTGAGCCTTGTCTGGACCTCAGACTTTTACTCCCTGCTCTTCCACATGGTCACTGGTGATGCTCCCAGGGGAGACATGAAGTGTATCAAACATGACTACATTGCTGTAGGGCGAGTCAAAGACATAGGTGCCCAGGTGATTTCTCCTCAATCCTAATGGTGAGGATATAGGCCTGGAGGAATGGATGGATCCTGTAGCTCAGCTATTCTTTGCACAGCTGGTGCTGAAATGGGGAGGTGGTTTTTATGACTATGGGATGTCTTCTCTTTGAGGACTAAGAACTCATAGGAAGAGATTACATTCACATCAGCAAGTGGAGCAAAAGCTGTATTTGTACCATATCTAGAAGGATCCATGACTGCTTCCTAAGTGCTGTGACAGCATGTCATATATGGAGCAGTGATCATTGCCTGGTCAACCTGGGGAGGAGAATTGTGAGTAGAAGTGACAGGGGAGGGAGATGACAAACCACAATCAAGTGGTGGACCTTGTGGACTAGGTTGGCAGGCATGATATTTCCTGTCTTTAACAGTCCATCTTAATGATTGGTCTTTGCCAAATTTCTAGAATTGAAGAACATTCCCAAATGAATAATACTTAGCACTTATCCTACAGTCTCCATTCCCAGAATTCTTCACAGACAACTCTCCAGCACATTTGTCGTACAAACAAGTGTTACTGACTTTCTAAAGGAGGGAATTTGGAAAAATTCCAGGGAATTTTAGATTACAATGAAAAAAAATAACTAAGATGGATGGACAATTTAAAATTAAGGAGCTCCTTATTCCCAGCTATACCTCAGATTGACAATTCACATATTTCCTAAGGTGTTTGTGGTGGGCTGACCTTGGCTGGACACCACGTGCCTACCAAAGCCACTTTATCACAGCCTCCTTCAGGCATCCACCTGCTCCAGCACAGGGTCCTCCAGGGGCTGCAGATGGATCTCTGCTCCCCCATGGACCTCCATGGGCTGCAGGGGCACAGCTGCCTCACCGTGGCCTGCACCACAGACTGCAGAGGAATCTCTGCTCTGGTGCCGTAGAGGACCTCCTTTCCCTCCTTCTGCACTGACCTTGGGGTCTGCAGGGCTGTTGCTCTCACATATTTGCACTCCTCCCTTTTCTGGCTGCAGTTGCTTTTGTGCATTAACTTTTTTTCCTTCTTAAGTTTGTTACCCCAGAGGTGCTGCAACCGTTGCTGAAGAGCTCAGCCTCGGCCAGCAGTGGGTCCTTCTCAGAGCCTGCTGGCACTATGTTTGACGTGGGGGAAGCTTCTAGAAACTTCTCACAGAAGCCATCCTTGTGGTCCACCTTCTGCTATCAAAACTTTGCCTAAGAGGTGGAGATGGTATTTATCTCTGGGGATCTCAGTTTCTCAGGAAATATCTAAACTGCATTGAATGTTGTTAAAAAGGAAGTCTCAATGACAACTTTGTGAAGGTATACTTTGTTCTCCTTTGCTTTTTTTACCATTATCTGTGAGGGAAATTGGATGTTTTTTCTTTGATTGTCTGCAACTCTACTCTGACATTAAAAGTTCATTTTTATTTTTGTGACAGTGAAAAGGGAGGAAAAAAACCCCAAATCCAAAACAACCCCTCAACTGGTTTCAAGCTCAACTCTTTTCAGTATTTCCATTTGACTTCTAAATGAAAAAAGTTATTGGCACTGAAAATTGCACCTGAGGCATGAGAGGTGTAGCTACTTTTAGAAACATTATTCTCACTTTTTAGATGCAAATTTGATCATGAATTACACAAAAAATGTTAGAAAAACACTAGGGTTTCAGATACAGGCTTTGATTAAGGTTGTTGCATCTTGCTTCTGTTCCTTTTTTCATTTTTATCCCAATTCAATCTCCTTGCTTTGTCGATTCTTTTTCATGTTTTTCCTGTTTTAAAGTTTTCCAAATGAAAAGACTTTCTGGTTCTATCCCAGATTCCTGCCCTAGCTCAGTTTTGGTGAATCTCATTTGCTCCTTTTCTCCTTATACCTTTATATTCAACTTTGTACAACAGAGAAATGCCTGTTAGAAATTTTCTACTGAATATATTACTTCAATTAAAAGGCTTGGGTAATTCATACCTAGTGTGATATATTCATGTTTGTGACCTTTTTATGTGCCTCATCTTTCAGTTGAATAAAACAAAGCAATTTGTTTAAATATAACATTGCATATTATAATTATGTTATTAATACTACTGTGATGATTATAATATTTCATTAATCAGTGTTTAATTTAAATTAACTGTGTTCACATTTTATTATATTGACTTTTTACTGTCTAACTGTTTAGCTCATTTTTTCTCTTTTTTAGTTGTATTGTTTTGAAAGACAATTGTTATAATTGCTTATATAATTATATCTAATTATATCATTGCATATATTAATACCAGTGTTCAAACACAGTTTTCAAAGGTTACATCTACATTATTAAGTAATGAAACACAATAGGAGGAGGTCAAGTTATTAAAGCAATTGGTATTGAGACACCCATAACTAGATTATAAGTGGTTTAGGAGATTTACTTCAAATTAGGGCTAGTTTTGTCTCCTGGACTTAAGCATAACTTTGATGCTTGAGGTTCAAATATGTTTAAAAAGGAGCTTTAGAACAAATCCTTGCTCTCTGGCCTAGGGGATGATCAGTGGGTAAAGTGAGAGCATCAGTGATGGTTGCACATCACTGACCCTGCCACTGTGGCTGCGTAATGTGCAGTCCAGTGCTCAAAAATACTAATGAAGATTGAAATTAATGATAACAACTACCAGATATCCACAGAGCTAAATTCTGGCTTGCTGGTACCCACATGTGTGTCCAAGTGTCTGAAGGTCATGTGGGTTTGTAAGGAAAATTTTCTGCTCTGATTTTGGCTCTGGTTCACACTGGTGAACAACAAAGCTGTGTGCTGCAATCAAAGGTTGAAGAGTGTGCTGGAGAAGACCCTCCATTCACAGTGTGCACAGCACATTTGTTCATGTGCCTTGACCTGGAAATGTCATCTTGACATAGTTTTAATCCAACCCTGCTCACAGGCAGAAGCGGAACTATAGTCTGGCAGAATATTTTAACATTACATTGGCTGCATGTACAGTAATGTGAGTTTGTCTGCCCAGAAACTGTTCATTCAACAAGACAGGCATCAACTTTCAACTGACTGTTTTATCTCTGGTTTTATTTCAGAATTTTAAACTTCCAAGCAGAAAGATCATAATCCTGAACATGAAATAGTAAGTAATCAAATTACAGGTATTTAAACTTTAAGCTGAAATACAGTGTGCAATTTATACAGAACAGAACTTTTATCACTCTTTTTCATACAGGATTTAGGTTCTTACTTGCAAAAAGTCGCATTGAAACTATGGAGACTATTTATGAAGAACAGACTTCAAAGTAGTTCTTAGTGTCATTTTGGTACCAGATAGCATCCTGCTACTCTTTGAAGCTTGATCATATTTTCTTTGGATAAAAAACTCCACAAGGTTTCCCTGGTTGACAGAATGTCTGGATTGATAGCTGTAACTGAAAACACAACTATGTGTTGCAGTACCTTTTAAACTGCATTTGTAAGATAGTTGACAAATAACTTCAAAGACTTTTCTAGGCATAAATATTTCTGAAGTTTGATAAAACAGAGCGAGTCAGAGTAGAAGAGGAAGCGAGTTAGGAAGCTCGGGGTGAAAACACTTACTGCTGTTAGATATGGCAAATATTTAACCTTCAAATAAGCAAAGTATTTTTTTTAATTTCACAACAGCTTCATTACTAACAGACAGCATTTTATTTTAGATTCCTGCCTATCAGCAACATGAGAACTTTCTGTGGTTTCCACAGAGAAGTTAAAGCACAATTCTCCAATTTTCCAATACTGTGTGTACAGCACCAAGAAGTCTGTGTGGTCCTCCGTCCACAGGGCTATCTCCTGGGCTAGTTTATCTCCAAAGCACACAAAACCAGATGTGTTCCCTGTGGGAGGTCTTCAGGCATCTGGCAGTGCTACTCAACATTCATCATGTTGTACTTCTCAGTGATGTCCGTGGAGTTTTTCCTGAGTCAGACTGAACAAAACTGCTTGACAAAAACCCTACCAGCACAGAGATGCTGACGTGATTGTGCCACAGACGTACTGTGTATTATGGCAGAAATGAGGTAAACTGGAGCTTATGTGTGTTACTGCCTGGCTGGTGTTTATTCTCTAGAAGAGAAGAGAGGCATTAAAAAGGCAAGAGAAACAACTCACCTATACACAGGTCTGAGGACATCTAACTTCTAACCTTGGTCCTGACAGTGAGGTCAGCCTACAGCAATACATCACATCTGGCTTTTAAGCTTACTACGCCAACTTTTCTAGGAGGCTTCTATACTTGTAGATGAAGGCACATGTTGTTACTTTCAGCAGTGACTGTGATGAATATCTAATTAAAATATATTTCTGCTATTTCTCGTATTGTGAGGGGTTTAAAGACAACAGTTACAAAACAGTGAGATCTGTAATTTGTAAAAAATTTAAAATGCACCTTAAATATATGTTTCATCATGCTCTACATACAAATTCTATAAAGATTTTTGAACTCGTGGATTACATCTAACATGTAAATATAAATGTAAACATGAATTTAGTTTCCACAGAGGCAGGTGTAACATGAAAATTCACTTAAGGTGACTCTATTACTCATAGAAACATTTTAAGCTACTGTCTTCTCATCTGGAATTGATATAATTCTTACTTGTCATAATAAACCAAATAGGAATTATTATAATACTGGTTATTATTGCTGTATATAGAATCACAACTAAGTATTGGTTTCGGTAATAGCTTTCTTTCATATACAGTATAGAGCTTTAGATGATATGCTGAGCAATATAAAAAGCTCTGTTTTGATCTCATGCTAAATAATTCATCAGATTTGTTTCTGTATGACAATACTCTTAATATGGATGCCATTGCAATGCAGCTGAACATCACACTGACGTTCACTGTGAGACTGCAAAAAATCAAAAGTATCTGGGCAACTCTTGCTATGTATCCTCATAAAGAAAGCATAGTTTGTTTCTTTTCTTTCAAATTTGTCACTACTTGACTTATAATTATTTCCATATTAACTTGTCCTGAACATTTATAAATGCTAAATTAATGCTAACATTTTTGTTGACTTACCATATGCAGGATCAGGGCTTGATTCATCGATGTAACTGGTAAGGCTTTGAGTTTGAAATGGCTTAGCAGCAAATCTTCAAGCAATGGAAATGAAAACTTGACTAGACAAAGACTCCTCCAAAGTCATATATCAGTGCTGAAAGCTCCTGAAGAAAAATAAGAACTGTCATTGCAGATGACATGATCAAATTTATTGAGCAAATCAGAACCCCACAGAAGTCAATTGAGCTGTTCTTACTTTCATGAGTCCCAGATTTCTCACATAATCTGCAAAAATGTCCAAATACATAAAATTACTAACAGAAGAGTTTTCAGACCACTTTGAATCTATAATTAAGGCAGACTAGGGACTGTGTTCCTTTCAGGTAACATTCTTTGTATTGGATGTGCTCTGTATTGAATCTAGGTATAGCTCAAGGCCTCAGAGAATTTTACTCTCCCTTAGGATTGTATTTTTGTATTTGTTTGCAGTTTTATATTGTGATAAAGTAACTTTCCCATCTTTACATTTTGTGGCTAAAATAAATGTTATTAGTCAAAACAGGTGCTATGTTTATGGCACTAAGATACTTTCTGGTAATATTGGCTGTCTCACTATTTTGCAGAAATTATTAGGTTGGAAAGCAGGTTTGAAATCTTGGCTCATACAAGAGTTCAGACAGGCCTTAATAAACTTGGACTGAGCCAAAAGAAACCTTGAGAATTTTGTCAAGGAGAAAGAGCAAGTTCTGCATGTGGGGTAGAAAACTCCCATCACTGGTACGGGCAGGGAACTTGCTGGCTGATAAACAATCATGCTGGAAATGACCTGGGGGAAACAAGAACATCAAGTTGAATGTGAGCTGCAGGGACCCACAATGGAGCAGGGTAGGAGTGTGAGGAGTTCTCCCCCTCAGGAGGAAGGAGCAGCAGAGAAAACATGTGATTAACTGACTGCAGCCCCCATTACCCATCTCCCTGTGCCGCTGTCGGGGAAGAGGTAGAGAAATCGTGAGTCAAGTTGAGTCCAGGATGAAAGGAGAATCCGGGGGAAGAGCAGGAGAAGGTGTTGTGTTTTTTGTTTGTTTTGTTTTGTTTGTTTTTTTTTTGTTTTGTTTGTTTGTTTGTTTTGTTTTGTTTGTTTGGTTTGTTTGTTTGGTTTTTGTTTTGTTTGTTTGTTTGTGTTTTTGTTTGTTTTTTTCCAGTTTTTGTTTAATCTCTCATTATGCCACTCTGATTTGATTGGCAGTAAATTAAGTGAATGTCCCTAAGTCGGGTCTGTTTTGCCGTTGACAGTAATTGGAGTGCGATCTCTCCTTGTCCATATCTCGACCCACGAGCCCTTTTATTTTCTCTCCCCTGCCCACATGATGAGGGCAGTGATACAGAGGCTCTGATAATCCCCCAGCATCCATCCATGGTCAACCAGCCACAGGTCCCAGGGTGCGGGTGTCCTGAGACCCCTTGTGAGCATCCCCACGGCCCTTCCTGTGCGTGCCAGGGTCCGGCTTCTGCCCAGGGGGGCTCTTCCCCATTGCGGGCTCTTCCCGACACAAACCTCCTCTGCAGCCCCGAGCGGCGGGGGGAGCAGGGGCAGCACCGCGGAGGAGGAGCCCGAGCCCCGCTCTCCCCGCGGGCGGAGCGGCGGCGGTGGCCGAGCGCGGGCGGGGCGAGGCGACACCCAGAGCCGGGAGGGAGGACGAGCCGGCATGAC
>VXAU01003158.1:210902-282904 GCA_013399695.1 Formicarius rufipectus
CTGGTGCGGCACGGCCCCGGGGGGATGCCCCCAGGGTCCCCGCCGCGGCCCCCGCGCCAGCGCTGGGTCTGGATGAACTTCGAGTCGCCCTCGCACTCGCCCGGGCTGCGGGGGCTGGCCGGGCTCTTTAACTGGACCATGTCCTACCGCCGCGACTCCGACGTGTTCGTGCCCTACGGGTACCTCTACGCCCCGCCGGCGCCCCGGCCCTTCGTGCTGCCCCGCAAGACGCGGCTGGTGGCTTGGGTGATCAGCAACTGGAACGAGGAGCACGCCCGGGTGCGCTACTATCGCCAGCTGAAGCAGCACTTGCCCATCGACGTGTACGGGGCGCGGGGGATGGCGCTGGCCGAGGGCGGCGTGGTGGAGACCGTCTCAGCCTACAAGTTCTACCTGGCCTTCGAGAACTCCCAGCACACCGACTACATCACCGAGAAGCTCTGGAGAAACGCCTTCTGCGCCAGCGCCGTGCCAGTCGTTCTCGGGCCCCGCAGGGCCAACTACGAGCGCTTCATCCCCCACGACTCCTTCATTCACGTTGACGACTTCTCCAGCCCCCGACTGCTGGCCACCTACCTGAAATTTCTTGATAAAAACAAACCCAGCTACAGGCGGTACTTTGCCTGGAGGAAGAAGTATGAAGTCCACGTCACGTCGTTCTGGGATGAGCATTTCTGCAAGGTCTGCGAGGCAGTCAGAGCAGCTGGGAATCAAATCAAGACTGTACAAAATCTGGCCACCTGGTTTGAAAGCTGATGTTTCTGGCTAGCGAGGCTTGCTGGACAGCCTGGGCCAGCCTCAGGGTATAGGGAAGGATGTGTCTCACAGAGATCATAAGCCAAGGTAGTGCATAGACGGCTGTCATCAGTGGGAGAGGCATACAGATATAGTAAAATAAGTTGTGAAAAACCTACGAAAGGAAGATTTTTATTAAAGGGGAAATTATGAAAGTGCAAAGAAACCATGCCAGATGATTCTTTAAAAGTGAAGTTAGATTTCCAAAAACCGTACAGACCTGAAACTTAAAGTTCTGCATAGCTCAACGTAAATATCTGATGCCAAGTTCTTCAGCTGTACAGCTGAAACTAATTTTGGCGGCTATGACAACTTCCTGGACTGTGAAACTTTCCTCTGCTTGCAGGGGATAATGATCAGTGCTGGCTTTCTGTACTCCTAAGACAAAAGTGAATGTTTTAAACTGATTTTTACATATGTGAAAGCTATTTGCAGACAAATTCTGAGCCACAAGTTTTGAATGTAAGAATGTAATGATACAGCAGCACCTTTTAACAGTGTTTGACACTGCAGCAGTCAGCTAATAATGCTTTGAACCAAATAATTGTTCCATTGAGGAAAAAGTGTATGGAGGGATCTGAAGCTGAGTGGACAAACAGCTCAGATGTTGCAAAGTGTTTCTTCCACTGCCTACTGAAACCATGAGCGTGTTCATCCTGTAAGAAAGTGGAGTAGAACTCTACAGGAAAACATAGACTGTAGGAAAAAAAGTTGGAACATTTCCACCCTCCCTTTGTTCAGGAATTAGAGAATGTTTACAGGAATCTGCTTGTTTTTCTCTGCAAAATTATTGCCATACAGAAAATGCAGGGAAAAGCTCAGAATGGCAGGGGTTTTATTACTATATTGAATATGTATACAGAAAGGCTAACTTATTTCTCTAGAATCAATAGATAATGCTGTTGTGTAGAAACGGTTTAGGTTTATGGTATGCATTTTAAAAAAAATTCTTCTGGGTGATGGATTACTCAGAATGCTACTTTGCTTTTTGTAAAATATTAACTCCCAAAAAAACCTCCAAAAACTCCCAAATCTCTCCCTTTCAAAATGAAAATTACTGTAGAGAATAAGATCTAGACTTTTTGTAAAATACAGATTGTCTGAGGAAAGAGTATCAAAAGGGAAGGATTTACAGTCTTTTTTCCCTTTGGTTTTGTGGGTTGTTTTCTCGCTCCGTTTTTTAATCAATAAATAGGATCTTAAGGTAGAACTCCGGGACCATTTACATTAATTATTGCCTTTTAGACTGACAATCTGCTGCCATCATTCAAGTATGGGTGTGTGGTTACTTTTTGGTTACATGTAAGTTTGCTGGGTTAAATCCAGAAAGAAACTTCAGTTACAATTGCACATCCTTGGGAAGCTGAGCCCTCCATGTCCTTTGCACCTATAAGGTTTGGTGGCAAAAAAAGGGTAACCCACAAGGATCCTGCCCAAATGATTAAGATATTAATTCAGCTCCTTTTTAAGGAGCTGGATAATCCATGTAGTTCTTCAGAGACTTCATTTTGAGCAAAATCATGGGCACAAAACAGGTGGGGAAAGAAGAATGTCAATTGCAAATAAGAGATGAGCATCAGAACAGGCGAGTTTACTGGCATTTGTGAGTCATATTTAGGTTAGGAAGTGATTAGATTTGACCTAAGCAGTATGGGATGTTGGATAAATGCTTTTAAGATTTATGAGCCTCCTGTAATTTATTTTAAATTAGATGTTCCCCATGATTAGGTATGCATGGAACCAAGGATTACTGGAAAAAGAACCAATAATAATAATGAAGTTCATTAATAATTTGCATAGGTTTTCCAGATCAGATCTCACAGGCTTCTGTGTTTGTTCCCTTCTGCTTTTATGCAAGGAAGGATGGCTGAAAATACTTAATGAAGCTTTCTGTTGTTAATGCCAGAGTTGCTGTAGAATATTTACTGGGAGAGGAAAGAAGACAGTCTACACAATGTGAAATGTAGTATGGGTGGTACCTAATGCTGCACTTTCATTTTAACAGGTATAAAGTGATTGCTTAAAGTAAAAGCCTGTTCTTCATGGCATGCTCATCTATTTCTCTGCCAGTGGTTACTAGTCCCATGACACTGGTTTTGATATTTTTAAAAAGATTTAAGTATAGCATTAACAGTAATAACTAAGTGTCGGAATAATAGAATCTTCCTTCCTTTGAATTTATAATTTCTGGGGTTTTCCATTCAGTTTTAATCACAGTTCATATAAATATATACAAAATCCTGTCCTCAAAAATGGTGAACTAATATTTAAGATTGGACTACTTTTTATCAGTCTGCTGAAAATAGTCCTTTTTTCAGTCCTTATAATTTTTTAGTGGTTTCTGAAAGTTTCCAGGTACATAGTTCTGTGTAATCATTAGTAATGCCACAAGCAGAAGATCAGGCTACAGGAGCATTGAAATTTCCGGAGATTGCAGATGTTAATTGTTTTTCTCAGCCTCTCTGAGAAAAGCAGTTGAAATCTTGGAGTTTTATAAAATTCAGAGAAGAGCTATGTAACAATTAAAGCATTACGTTTGAATAAGGTGATCACAATTGCACAGTATTTGCAAGTTATGCATTGAGAATTTTCAAGAATTTTATAGTGAAAACTGCAGTTTTTTTAGTGATTATTGCAGAGCACTTGTGTTGGAAGAAGAAAAGCCTTTTCCAGTGCCATCATTCCTACATGAGTGTGGCACCCTTTCCCTTTTACATTTGTCAGGAAACAGCGCAAGCCTACATCTGTTGAAGTCAGTATTACAGCATCTCTGTAAATCTCTGGGGTTTGGCTCATCCATTCCACTGGCTGATAGTCTACTGTTACAGTCTGAGGACTGGCTTTTGTAATTCACTTTGTTGAGCTACTGTTCAATGATAACTAGAAAGTTTGCCTGAGCAAGTTGGACAATAGATCAGGTACCAGACTCCACAGGACATTGCAGATGATGTGTACAATCCATCTGTAAAAATTACGCAGAGTTATTTTCTATTTTGTGTAGAAAAGTCTTTTTGGATATGTTTTGAAAAAGTGTTTTATTCTATGCCTTAAAATATCAGAGTGAAGGGAGAGAAAGGAAGATTGTTATCTTCTGGGTTTTATTAGAAAAAGAAATAACATTGCTTTTTGATTATGATGTAAGTGGAATAGAGAATTATGTGATCCTTCAAGCTGTATATTGTATCTCAGGGAATTTTATACTGTAAGGTGTCTTGATCTTCAGAGAATGAAGTAACTGTATTTGTATTAATTATATAGATTTATATTCAATGAAATTAAAGAAAGTAGTGCAAAATTACCCTGTCTTTTATTTGTCTACTGTGTTATGAAAGTTGTAGAAAACTGCTTTTTAAACAGAATGGATGTCTTTTCGTCAATAAAAGTGACTAATTGTTCCCAAAGTAGTCAGACCGTTTTGAGGTTAGTCATGAAACTTGGTTGTGCCAGGAGAAAAATATTTTCATAGGAGAGGTTGTGCTGAGTTATTTTCCATATGAAAAAGAGCATTTATTGAAGTTGGGTGTCCGTTAGAAAAATTTTAAACAAAGTCAAAAAAGTTTTTTTCTTGACCTACAGAGAATTTAAATGTGGTTAGACTCTTTTCCTCCCCTTAAATTTCAAAATGAGACTGTATTTATTTATGTATTCATGATGTAGCACTACAGCTACCTTTTTAGCTGCAGCTTTTTTCGTGGTTGTTCATCGTTGTCTTCAGCTGAGCAACAAAAGACCAAGGACCCCAAGCTTTCATTAACACTGATTGTGGTACCAGTGATGGTTTACCTCTCACTTCACGCATCTTCTGTATTGCTTGGTGCACAGTATTGAGAAATTTCAACATTTCTGAAGCTTCCTGCCCAGCCAGGAGAGGGTCAGTGCTAAACTCCTCACTTTTTTTCCCTTAAGGGATTGATGTTGCATCACTATCGCATTTAACTTTTGTAAGTAGAGCTTAAACTAACTGCTTGCTTACTCCTGCCTGACAGGGAAAACATTTTTTGTTGCCCATTTTCCAGGTGTGACTGAACACCGGGTTGGGGAAATGAGTGTAAATATTTTTCTCCAAAACATTGGGTACGGTTTGTTCAAACTTCTTTGCTGACTGTTATGTGAGTTTTTCCTGATTAAACTCACTCACATGGCTCTCTATCCAACAGTCATATAAAATGGTGTTTGTTTTAAGAGTGTAATAGCCCTTTGTAAGGAGCATAGAGCTGACATTCTAAAATCTGTTGACGAGATCACAATGACTTAATGTGGATTTAAGTGATATTTAACTAAAAATAAATCAGGATCCAAGTATAAGAGCCAGTTTCTAATCAGTAAAAAAGAAAAAAAAGTTATTATTTGAATAACTCAGGTGTTGCTTGTAACCAGCTCAGTTTATGTAACCAATTTGGTTTAACAATTTGCATAATTCTGTACTTTCTTCTGTATGGTTGTTTTAAAAATAATACCTGAGGCCAGACTTCTGTCTTCTCTACATTCTGCAGATGTTTTGCTTTATCTTGAGCTAAATTACTTAAGACTAAATTTCACACAGTGGCAGCTGTTCCTGAGAGTCTCACCCCAAAGTACCTGAGATGAATAAGTCGAAGCCTGTTTTTTAGGAGTATTTTGAGATTTGCATGAATTTTGCACTGCCAGCAGTAAGGTGCTCAGTGTATTAAGGAAGTATTCTGGAGCCCATCTTAATTGAAAATTTTTTTCTTAAGGAGTACATGCTTTTCTCATACTTTTATCCTTCAGTGATTTTAGGTCTGTAGAATTGAATGGGGTTTTGCAACAGAATTAATACTGGACTTTATTTCAGTAACTCTCAATATTTTAATAATATTCTTTTAGGAACTATGAAAAGATGGTCCTAAATTTGTAACTTGAAATATTCTCTATTTATTAAACCATCTTAATGGTTTGTGAATCAGTCCAGGGGATGCCTGTATGCATTATGGAAGAAAATTCTGCATTTGCATCCTTGAATTTGCCACTGATGTAGAAGACATTGGAGGTATTTTGGATTGTGAGAAACTCAGTTCAGGAAGACATAGAGCACGAGGAAATGCCCAAATTGTGGCATGCCATGGCTCTGAGATCCTGATCACATGAGTGCCTAGGACTGGAAATTGGCCATCTTGTTTTTGAGCAGAAGGCAGAAAGATGATTGTAAGTAGAAAGCATAGATTATCGGATTGTGAATGTATTTTGGTGCATTCATAATGCTGCCAAATAACTTTGAGCAGTATTAAAGATGATTGATTTATTTGAAGCAAGCACAAAAGGACTACATGAAATACAGCAAAATAATTGTCCTGAAGGCAGAGGTGGATTTAAAATGGAAAAATTATACCAAATTTATACCAAAATTATACATTAAAAAAGGCAAAAAAAAAAAAAAAGCATACAATTGCAGGAAAGCACAGATAAACACTTTAAATTGTTAACTGGGAACAAACAAAAAGAATTTTCTTGGAAGTGCTGACTCTAGCCTCAATTAAAACCAGAGAACATAGGTTCAGAGTTGTGCTTGTGCTTATGCTTTTATCTATTTCCGAATAGGAATGGCCCCCTGAAATTACAGCAGAGCTCTGAAAGATTTTATTTTCCTTCCAATCCCAAACCTACATTTTTCTTGACTTATTGCTAGTTTCCCTTCTTTTTCACTCACATGTTGCTCCTTAAACATGCACAGACCTGTGGCTTTCTTGGCTTCTCCCTTTGGAGAAGCAGAGCTAAGGAGAGGTAAGTTAATATATGGATGTTTGCTGAGAATTTTGGTTGTACTTTGCAAGAGTCCCAGGGTAAATGCAAGTAAAAGGCTGAATACAAAACAGAGAAGCATGTTTTAGGCAGCATCTCATTGGAGACCCCAACCTGGAGTGAAACATCTCATTATATTTTATGGCTGAGACTTTATACTGTGGGTTTTCTATTTAGTGGTGAAGATTATTATCTTCACCCAAATAGTCCCACTGCTGTATTATCTGTATTGTCTCAGCAAATAGTCCATCCTCTAGATTATCTCCAAATCACAGAATCACAGACATGGACTATGAACACAGAGACTTCATTCAGTATGTCTGTGCAGTGGAAAAACATGTTAGGTTAATTAGAGCATTAGAATTTGTCCTGAGCTCAGGCTCTGAGAAAGCATATTAACAAAAATCATTAATGAAAAAAAGTCAGGTTCACTACCTTGTCTGTTACAATATCTGTAGTAAGGAAGGTTTTTTGCACTCTGTGCAGTTCAGTAATTTGTTTCTACTAATGAGGTGGTTATTAAAGTGAGGAGTAATCCACAGGAAGTATTGAGTTATTTGTAAACAATTTTTTTATGGGACTGCTGACACAGAGGAGAGGAAATCTGACCTTGTGTTCAGAGTCAAGGAGTGATGAAGACCTATGTTCTTATTGTAGCTTTGCTTCATAGTGGGTTGCAGATCACTGAGAAGAAATAGTAGGATACCATGATCAACTGGTTTCTCAGAAGTGGTTCAAAGTCCAATGCACACCCAAACATTGCCTTCTTACCCCATTCAAGTTGCTGGAAAATCCCACTGAACCCCTGCAACAATTTAAACAGTGTCTGGTGGCTGTGGGACAGCTAGATATGCTATTTAGGCATTTGAATAGGCTTTTTACAGTTTTAAATGCTTGCTTTCTTCCTTTTGCTCTAGTGATTGATATGTCTCCCTGTGTACTTACCTGTTACATATCTGCTGTGGGTCGGCTTCCACATCTTGCTCCCATTTCCCTCTTGATGTACTGCTGGCCAGCTCAGACACTTGGGCAGGTTAATGTGGTCTAATGGGTTGTGATACTTAACAAAAAGCAACAGGTATGTATGTGATATTCTATTTTGGTGGCCTTTTAGGATAGTGGATAGTCAGGCTGAGAATTTACCAAGTGGCTGGGAAGAGACAGATAGTGAGATGAAGAACTGAATGAACTCCTTGCTTTAACCAAAACTTATCACGTGCAAAGAACAGAAGAGCTTCTAGGAGACAGGTATACCTGAATGCCAAATTGAAGAAACTCTTCATATTTGCTCTGTAATGTTGCCCATGGCAGTACCAGAAGTAGAGATAGAGAAATCTCCATTTCTTTTTCCCTGAACACCTACTTCTCTACTAATTTAGATTTGATCCTTGACTGCCTCAGAGTATTCCCTCATCTCATGCTGCTTCCCATAACTTGTTCACCTTCTTGATCCTGTTGAACTGCAAGGGCATCTGGACTGTTTTAACTTGTCCTTGGTTATGATGAAAGCCATCTGCTTTCATCTGGCAGATGCATAGGGCTTGGAGGGGGCAGTGAGCTCTCTGTGAGAGTGTTGGTGGCTCAAATCTCAAGCTCACATCTACCTAGAGGATGCAGACAGCTGATTGTACCATTCAGCAAAATGACACACCTGCTCCTCCCAGATCTCCCTGTGCCCCTGCATCTTGTAGCTTGTCTAATACTTGAACAGTGTTACTTTTGGGTACTGTGTATACAATAGCAGGTCATATCTTGGCCCCACTTCCTTAATCAAACCCAAAGCCGAACCTACAAACTAGCACAGATATCTCTAGGTCCATCCTTTACTAGGCACCAGATACATCAGAAAGGCTCTATCAGGCCATTTCCTGTTTGCTTGCTTGTGAATAACCTTATTTATTTAGCAAATGCTAATTTAAGAAGGGTAAGTGTTATACTGTGCAAAGAGTAAGCAGTTTGCTTTTTTTGCCCCCTGATGTTAACTGCTGGAGTATGTGCAGGCTGCCAAAAAATTCTGGCTGCTTGGGATATTGTTGAGCCACATGCTGCTTGTACTGTTCTATCAACATCCATATATTCCATGGATTTATAAAGTGATTTTGGAGTATATAAAGTGTTATCAACTCTTGAGGACATTCCTGCTTGTTATCAGTCTAGACCACAATATGTTACTAAGCCAGAGATTTGAGCAAGGCTTTTAAAATTAGATAAATTTTTCTGTGTCATGTCCATCTGTCTTGGTCTAGATCAGGATCTGTGTTCTAAATCATGCTGGAAGAGTACAATTACTGCACTGGTGCACCATGCTCTAGTGCTTTTGTGTATCTGTCATGGTCTAGCAGTTTTAATGCTGCCACAAAAATATGTGCAAACGAGGAAACAAATAGAACAGATGTCGTCAGTTCAGATGAAACCACCCCATTAGGTTAAACCTTAAGAATGAAGAGTACAAGTTCAAATGGTGTAACTGAAGTTACAGAAATAAAAAGCAGCTTTGGGATTAGGAACTTTCTGTCTTGTGCTCAAGTGAGTCTGCTGTCACTTCCACATAGAATTCTCAATTTGTCCCTTTCAGCTTCAAGACAAACTAGATGAGAGCCCATATGCTAAGGCAGGGCTTGCTTAACAGAGTACAGGTGAGAGGTGGACATCAGACTTACCCTGTGATTGCCCATTACTGGTTATCACTTTTTAGGCTGTAAGGCAGGTCCTTTCTGGTGAGGTTACAAGGTTTTTGTGGGAGAACGGTATGACAACTGGAAACACTAGAGGGGGTGGATTTTTGAAGACGACAGTGACCTTAAGCAGATCAGATGGGACAGACTGAACCAATTAGAGACATTTGTTGCAGAAGTTTAGTTTATGGGTTTATTACCATTAATTGTACGCGGTTTTGTTCCAAAAGTTGATGTTGCCTTCCCTCAGAGCCCCATATAAGGCCATGTTGTCCCTCAATAAATGGCTTTTGCCATTTTGCTACCTCATGGTGCGGAGTGTGCATCAGTCCTTTTGCGTCCCCATGGTCAACACCCGTCAAACTGGTGCCCGAACAGGGGCACTGGCTGGAGGCTTCTTCAGTGAAGAAGATTCTTCGCTGGTGTCTTTGGGCTTAGGCAACGGAGTGGTTTTGGCTCCCCACTCAGAC
Source organism: Formicarius rufipectus (assembly GCA_013399695.1). Classification (NCBI taxonomy): domain Eukaryota; kingdom Metazoa; phylum Chordata; class Aves; order Passeriformes; family Formicariidae; genus Formicarius; species Formicarius rufipectus. The sequence continues at coordinate 220,600 of VXAU01003158.1, forward strand.
AGACATCTGCAGCTCAGCATTTTGGACTCTTTGACCTACCCTCTGGATGAGGTAGGCCAGCAACTGCACAGTCGTGCCCCCTATTCCACTGTTCCTTTCGGATTTCTTTTCACCTTTGTTTTTAAGCAATGGGAACTTCTCTTTCAAAAAGAGTCTGAAAGTTATAGCCACTTAAAAAGTTTCATTTACTCCCATGGACACCCTATTGATAAAGCCTCCCTTAAAGCATTAACCAAATAGATCTTTAAAAACAATTATGTTATCCTCTACACTATGACCTCTTCAGAATGGGATAAATTAGGAGTTCAATTATGGAAAGCCACCCAGTCATGATTCACTGGTGTCACAAGCGACGGTAGCCTGGTGTCTAATTTTAGGTATTCTAGCCGAGCAAGATCAGGGGAAATCGTTGATTCTAGAGGAAGGGACAGCAAGGGATTGTGGTCAAAGTGCACGACTGCTGTCAGAAAAAGTAAGGGATAGAATATGCATTCTCCACACAGTCATCTAACACACAAAATGGCCCGTCTTCTCCTTCACAATCGCAAGATGGGGATTCCCACCCTCACAGTCCTCCTGCCTCACCCACATCACAGAACGGCCGGCTTTCCGCCATCAGGGCTCCCATCCCAGTGCGCCACCTAATGGCTAAGGAGTCTCTGCTGATCTGCCAGGTGGTGCCAATCACTCCTTAATGCGGACAATCCCACACTGTGGTGCTGTACGGCACGTACAACTAAACGGCAGCCCACCCAGCCTGAGTGTCACACTGCAAAATGGCCGCCCCGAAGATGGCACCTATAATGGCACCGCCCCTCGTTTTGTACAGCATCACGGTGGCCCCCACCTTCAAGATGGCGGGTGGCCCTGCAGGCCACACCCACCTCTGATCCTCCAGAAGTGAGAGTCTGTCAAGACAGCGGCGCCCAAGGACGAGGCCTCACTGACACTTACCGGAACCACTGGGCCCATACCAAACAGCAGGTGGAGGCAGTAGAAGATGTAGATTTTGTTAAAGCATTCCCAGTTTACCTCCAGCCTAATGGTATGGTGGTTTGGGAGCCTATTCCCTGTCTGTCCTTAAGGATGCAAAGAAGGCCTTAAGGCTGATTATGGATTAAATTCACTGTACATGACAAGCTGCTTAAGTTCTCTGTTTGCAGCATATGGCCTAACACCTAATGGTATTAAAACAATAATTCAGGCCTTGTGAACTACCATGCAGGCCACGTTGTTTATGAATGAATGGAAAACCATCATTCAGAAACACGCCAAACAGGTCTTTTTCACCAGGTGGATCCCAGTTTTGGACACAGTTAATCTGTTATTTGGCAAAGGACCCTATATAGTAAACCAGGCACAAGCAAGAATTCCTTTGGAGAACTCAGTCCTTTCAAAGACCTTGGCCCTCCAAGCCATCCAAACGATAGCTGAGGTGTCAAAATCTACACTCTCTTTTACAAAGATTCAACAGGGGCCCACTGAACCATTTATACAATTTGCAAAGTGGCCAAGAGAAGCCATTTCCAGGCAAATTAAACATCCTGAGGCTCAAGGAGCCTTGTTTCTGAAATTAGCGGTAGAACAGTTGAATGAGGACTGCCAGAAGATTTTAAAATCGTTAAAAGATTCCATACCAATGGAAACGGTGAAAGCTTGCTGCAGTAGGTTTTGTGCTTGCGAGTTCATTTTTGCTGCTCTTCATGTGAAATCAGAAATCCTAACCAATGCTTATTTATTTTCAGTTTTAATGTGTCACATGGGTGCATATATTTAATCCTTATGGCTTAACTACAGGCTTCAGTTTGAAGTTTGTTATAAAAGAGTAACATGGATACAGTTTCTACATTTTACAGATCTGTGTTTGCTGCAAGAGCTTCAGCATCCAAAGATCCCACAGGCAAAGCAGACTGCTATACCATTAAGGCTTGGACCCAGAAGGACTTGGACATTTCACTTGATACTGAAATTAAACCCGATTTGCACCTATGTAGGAATCTGTATTTAGAATAGAAGCATCTGCTTTGAGTCTTGTCTCTGTGCATCCCTACTGCATTCACCAGGATATTCTCAGGAATACTGAAGTCCTCTCCTGGACTTGCAATCTAGATAAACCTGTGCACATGTAAATGCTGAAGGAATATGACCTGAGTGACTGACAGTTCAGTAACAGAACAAAAAGTATCTATTTGGTTGTCCGAGCCTGAATCTGACCCAAGACATTGCCACAAGAAAACACTGGCTTTCTTCTCACAGAGGGGTCTGACCATGTAGTGCTTCTTTGGTTCATCTTGTTTCTCATGGTGTTTACAGCACATTAAAACCTTCTATTATTGATCTTTCTGAAATGCTGCTGCATCAAAGAAAAAGTATCCATTTGTTTCCATGGTATTTCACCTGTCTGGTCTTAACAGAGCAGGATAAGAGACATCAGTGAGACAGTCTACTCAATTTTATTTCCAGGGCTGTCAATCACCTGATTTTACAGGTACTTCTGCATTCTGCTAACAGAAAGAAATTTTCTCAGAAATATTCAGGTTACTTGGTTTATATAATGAAAAGTCAGCATTAAAATTAAACTAACAGCCTTTAATGAAAATGTCACTAACAGCCTTTAATGAAAATGTCACAGAAATTCATCTTTGTTTCAGCCTCCACAAAGTCTGATATAAAAAAAGAGAGGTATCTGAGGGGTTCTCAGTCCTGTGACATAAAATCTATTCTGGCCTTGACTCTTAGGATGATATTCTAAATATTCTATGATTCTATATTCCTTTTTAAAGACAGTCTCCTATAAGAGGTAGTCCAGGAGGCACGGGTAGATGAATGAATGAATGACTTCATCCTTTTGTGAAGTCTTTCATATTCCTTATTTGTTGAAAGTCATTCTTGTCTGACTCTCCTGGAGACAGCAGTGATAGTTTCTGGAATGATACCTTCCCTGCACTTGCCTCCTCCTTCAGTCGGTGACCTGGTGTGTGAGTCGGGGTGCTGAGGATCTCCACTCAGCCTTATACTTCAGATCTGTGTGCATGCTTACAGCTGTCCTTCACACAAAACCATGCTCAAAAAGATAGATGTAACTTGTGATCAGCTCTTATCTGAGCTCAGAGATTGCAGTAATTAATGATGGTGGAGTGTTGGTGTGTTTGGGACAGCCTGATTCTTCACCCTAGGAACACAACAGTGAGGTAAGAGAACCTACCCACACCGTTCCTTGTTCTTATTTTCTCCACACTTTGATTATAGTAAGCTACAAAAAGCCCTCTGTTTGTAAATGCACCTAGTAGTAACCTTACTGCTTAGGGGGATTGTGAGATATTTTCCCCATTAATAAAGTGCTTTGAGATCTACAAAGAAAAAGCTACCACAGAGGTGTGAAGGAGCTGATGACAGAGACTAAAGGAGTGAATGGCAGTCAATAAGATGAAAAGTCTAATTTATTAAGGCAGCTTGGATCTGTGACCTCTGCTGGGATAAGTCACATGCTTCATAGCTTGGCTGAGATCTGGGTGAGGTTGTGACTTCTGCCCTATCAGTGCAGTGCTACCATCCCCATCCCTTGCATTTTGTGTTTGAGAGGAATACTGTAGCACCATGGAGATGTCTCCATCGTGCCAGTGCTTCTCTGTAAGCTTCACCTGGTTCAGTTAAAGGTGTTTATTCACCTGTATCTCACCAAAGCACAAGGGAAATCTCTCTAGGGACTTTCTTGGTGTATCACCCTATGTATAAATGCTGTTTTTGTCTACATGGCCACAGAAATTATCATGGGGAATGCAGCAACAAGACTGCTCCAACACCCAAGAGTAACTACACTGGCATGATGTTTGTTCTGGAAGCAGGAGAAAGTGAAGTAAGGTCAAACTGTTCTTTCCATGTACAATGTTTACATTGTATTAATGTAGTAATATGTTTTTGTACCCCCAGTGCATTGCATCTCTTTGATCTCTGCAATTCCACAAACAGAACAGGGTCTGCAAGGAATAATAGCGTGTTTTGTGCCTTTGTTTGCAGTGAGCACAACCTATCTGCATTTCAGTTAGGTCTTCAATATAAGAACCGCGGCTGTGTTGAGAAACAGGTACCACAGAATAGAAACAGTAAAACCACTGTCTACTATTTTTAAGTGGAATGTCCTACAAAGGACATGTGGCAAGGTGTTTCAGGTAAACTTTGAATCAGATGAAAAATGTAGTCAAGGTACTTAGCATCCTATACAATATTTCAGGATTCTGTCCTGTAAAATAAGCTTTATTCTCCTTTGAAAGGCTGCTTTTCTTAAATATCTCAGCTGACTCTTAACAGGAGCAATATGTGGATGGTGCTTTGAGCAGCCTGGTCTGCTGGAAGGTGTCCCTGCTCATGGCAGAGTGGTTGGAACAAGATCCCTTTCACCCCAGACCATTCTAGTATTTATGATTCTATATGTCAGCATAGGCCCCTAGCAGAATTTTAGGGATTTTTCCATCAAACTAATGAAGCAAAGAAGCTCAAAGTGCCTGATAATCCCGCAGCCTTAAAGCAAAAGATAGGTTTCTATGGTTCACCACTTAAACACACTTCTTTACTATAAAGAAGAGGTGTCAGTTGGTCATGTTTTGATTTTCAATGATCTGATGCTCTACCCCTCATCTGCTACGTTTCTCTTGCCACCCTGGGGACTCACACTGGCAATGGGGAATGTGTTTGTGTCTGCGCACAGCAAAACATATGCAGTCTTGGGGGCCGTAGGGAAGAGGTGGTGCTGAATCTGAACAGTGGCCATTGCCTCTTAGAGCAAACAGCAGCGATGGTGGTGGCAGCCATCCTTGGCCAGGTTACTACATATTTTGAGTAAAATGAAGTGATTTTCTTCCTCTTTCAAGATGGTGTTCCATACTCTTCAAAGGTTAATAGAAGACTAATTTGCTTTCATGTACATGGTGTCCAGAGTAGAAACTCAAAATAATGGGCTAAAGAAGAAACACTACTTCCAAAGTAAACAACATGCCTTGATCCTCAGCCCAGTTTTGGAGATAAAAGTGCCCTGAAGAGTAATTCATGTACTTGCTAATGGAGCTCACTGATGGCAATGTCCTTCTTTTATAGGAAGAATAGGCTTCTCGTTCAAAAGCTACTACCATTTTTAAATAAGACAACATTGAGCAAGAAGATTCACAGACTCTTTTGTAGCCCATGCCAGGTCCCAAAGACTATTCTGGGTGTTTTGAGTGAAAATTAGTGTTTTGGATTTTATCCACGATTTGAAATGTTCAGTGTCTCCTCAGAGACAGAGGGGTCCCTCTTGACAGAGGGGTCAAATACACAGATGTAATTCAATTATAGAAGTGAAATTCAGCCCCATGGGATCACCTTCAGAAAAGTTTGGTTACGCCCTAGATCTCTGTTGACCAGGTTTTCATACCATTGGCCTGAGAACAATTTTTCTGGCCTGACTATATATTGCCTTCTGTTGCTGTGATCCAATCCTAAGATAAGGTAAGGTAAGCACAGATAACTAAGACAAAGCCTGCATAGAAAAAGGCACGGTTGAAAAAATGCCTAGGTACACAGAGCACGCCTCCTTCTCCAGGAGCAGGTCAGACTGCCATAATACTTTGGTTTTGTTATGTACTTGTATTACAAAGGGTAGTTGAGTCCCATCAGTCAGTTACATGGATATAACTTGTGACTTTTGCTTCTAGTTCCTTTCCAGAAATGAGACAGGCTATCTCAGTCCTTGCTGAGGCATTGCTAAGTAGCTCTCACACAAGGCCAGGACTCACCCAAACACTGAATCCTTTGTTCCACTGTCCTTTCTTTACGAGGAGCAAATAATCAGACCACTGTTTACTGACAACCTGTTTTCCTCAGAGTAGGCACAAAGAGACTGAGATCAAAAAGTTTGACAGTGGAGGCATTTTCTTTGCCAAATCTAGCCTCCAGTATTTCAGCATAATTAAAGTGCTAAGCTCCTAAATGGAGACAGCCATACATGCAGTTAACAGCATTAGTGTTTTACTCTAAATAGGATGTATGCCCATGGATAGATACACAGAAATACTGATTTCCTTTGGAAAACACTTTTGTTTTGTATTAGCCGTAGAATTATTTTTCTTCTCACTGCCACACCACTGAGAACAGCTGGAGTGTGCATGTTCTTGAAAACAGAATGGTCTCTAATAGAAGTCTTTCTCCTCTGTGCATATCAATAAATGTACTTCACTTGCTTACCAGTACTCTAGCAGTGTAGCTTTGCTGTGGTTCAACACGGGAGGCAGCTAAACACTTCCCAGTTGTTTGCCCATCCCCCATAGTTGGGATGGGGAGAGAACTGGAAAGAAGGTAAACCAGTGGGTTGAGATAAAGGGAGTTTTAATAAGACAGAAAAGGCAGGAGGGAAAAGAAACCCAGAAAACTCCCCCTCCCCCCCAAAAAACCTCATCCCAATAACAACAACTGCAACAGCAACAACAATGATGATAAAAGAATATGCAAAACAAGTGATGGTCACTGCAGTTGCTCACAACTCACTGACCAATGCCTAGCCAGTCCCTGAACAGTGATTGGCCCCTCCTGGCCAGTTTCCCCAATTTTATTTTTCAGCATGATGCCATATGATATGGAATATCCCTTTGGCCAGTTGGGGTCAGCTGTCCTGGTTGTACCCTCTTCCATCCCTCTTGTGCACCTCCAACCTCCTTGCTGGCAGGGTAGTGTGAACAGCTGGAGTCCTTGACTTTGAGTAAGCACTACTTAGCAAGAACTAAAACATCAACGTATTATCAACATTATTATCAACATTATCCTCTTCCTAAATCCAAAACACAGCACTCTACCAGCTACTAAGTAGAAAATTAACTCTCTTCCAACTGAAACCAGGATAAGTTGATATCTCATACTTTGAAGCCCTCTGTGTTATCTGTGCATTAAGTGTTACAGAAAAAGTGAAGGATTCATCTAGGACTGCCCATGTCTCACCTCTGTTAACAACAGAGGATTGCATGTGTGATAAAAGAAGCCATTCAGACTTCCTGAAACCTAAAATAAGAAAAAAAAATCATAATCACATCAGCCTTTCATTGCTGGGCTCAGCTTGTTCAGTTGTCCTTGAAAGTCCAGCAACAGAGATGAGCATAGCAGCAGGCTGTGCATGCTACAATATTTGAGTAATTTTGGTTTCAGAAGATGAGGGACTGATTTCCAATGGCAGATTGCAAAATCCACTTGACTAGTACCTGCCAGAACTGGTACAGGAGCATGTTCCCTGCTGTAGCTCTACTAAGATGGCTCAGAGACCTCAGATTTCAGGCCCTCCAGATTCAGTAGAAAACAGTCCAAACTCCATCCCCTAATCTGCATGCCATCAGTAGAGAGTGCAGGATCTGGGGTTTTGTGCAGCACAATGATGCTACAAATTCCTGTGATTCAGCCTGGTGTCCTGTGTGCCTACAAGTGTATCTACAGGACCCTGTGGAGGGAGAGTCACCAGGCTGCAGGTAGCAGGGTGCTAGGATTGCTACTCATAGAGAAGTCTGTGTTGTCCTGGATGCAAGAAGTAGATGGGACTGTGTAAGGACACTGGGTTCAACATGCATTTCCAAGTATAGAAGGGAGAGTACAACAACTTGGCATTCTGCCAGTAGTAATTACTTCCGTCTGTACTGTGTGTACATAGCTGAGGACATGTGGGAGAAGTAGCTTTAACCTCTACTCTTGTTATAGATTTCCCCTCATTGAGCTTGCTGGTTTAGCTGAAGTGTGTATAGAACATCTCTTTAGTTGCCTCTTTCATGGCAGTGCTTTTACACTGACTTGGCTTTGGGGCATTAAAGCTTTCAGTGAAGGGCACAGTAAATCTGGGCTTTGATGATCTTCCTGTGCATTGCTTCTTTAGTGCTTCCATAACTAGAGTGTGGGAATCTGGATGGGAGGATGGAGTCGATGCTCACGTGTATTAGCAGAAGGTGACAGCAGAGCCAGCTCTGCCCTCCTGCTTCTCCCTGCTACAGCAAAACCCAGATCCAGATAGATAAAGCAATAACCATATGAATTAGGATGGTGTAAATACATAAAAATGACAGTTGTAATTCATTCTTTTTTTAGACACTGACATGAAAAGGTCCACTCTACAGTCTTTTAACAAAAAAAAAAAAAAAAAAGCTGTATTAATTTGTGAAAGACTCACTTTTCTTGTAACTCTTAAAAAACATTACTATACTGAATATACAATGAATACTGTATTTTTTCTATGCTGCACAAAAATATACATGAAGAATGGGTATTTCTCATCCTTTAGGATCATTTATCCAAGCCTCTCCAGCCAGTTATTTTTAGGATGGGATGAACCATGGCCTGTTTCTGCCCAGTGACTATAAAAGGAGTCTAAAATTACTGTCTCAGATGCAGGTGCCTTTGGAACCATTTTTACTTTTTCTTAATTTAGTTTCACAGTTTTTGCAGGAAAATCTATTTGTAGACCAGGCATCAGATCCGTTATACCAAAACTAAGTACACCATTAATTTATTGTATATAATAAAATATGATCTGGAGGGTATAAAAAGTTGTAGGGGATAAAGTAACCCACACAAAGATCTCCAGAGTCTCCAGAGACTTTGCTAAGGTGGATGCTTTGGCATCTCTTGTCTCCAGTGTGTGGTGCCCATCATCTTGCCAGCGGTGAACCTTCCCACCCTCAGCCGAGGAAACTGTTCCTCAAACTTTCTTCTGACCTGTTTTAGACATCTGTGCTCAGGTAAACTGGGGATGCTTGGAGCACTTGTTTCCATCCCTCTGGGCTCTTGATGCATTGGGGACCATTGCGGAGGTGAGGTGTCTGCAGCACCAGCATTCCTCTGCAGACCTGGTCAGATGTGGGATGAGGAAGGTGACTCCCCAGCTAGGCTGTGTCCTGGAGTAGTTCACACGGGGAAAACATGAGGTGCAGCGTGCTGGGATGGTGGTGCAGGCAGGAGGTTGTGCCTCATACAGCACAGATGTGACCCGATTGTTACTTGTGATTTCACAGAGGGATTAGCAGCATCTTGCAAAATCACTGTGGCTGTGCTGAAACAGTGGCTGCTCAAGCTCTGCAGCCTGAGAAAGGAGCTTTCACCCGGGCTGCCTACAGAGGAACATTAAACCTGGCACCAGAATGGAACTGTGCAACCAACTGCCCTGCTCTGCCTAAACAAATGAACAGTAAACAACAACATAAGCTCATTAGGGCAGGGAACATCTCTTTTGTTCCCCATCTTGTTCTCTTTTTTCCTGTACTGTCGTAGTAGAGATAATAATGCTGCTATTAAGCATATTGGAGGATCGGTGAAACATCATTTTCTGACTAAAGGTATTGGTATTTATTAGCCTCTAGGCACAGAACACTGTAAATGAATTAATTCTAATGTGCATACAAATGAAATACTATTTGTTTATAAAATAATTTATTATTGCCTATTATTTGGTAAAATTTTGTAATGTTTTGTAATTTGTTTTTTTTCATTTTTGAAAAAAGAATTAATAGAGTTTAATGTCATACTAGTCATTAAGCTGATTTGGATACTTTTAGTAGGATTAATTTTGCATTCCAATGGTGAGTTCTCTGCTGGGCAAATAAAAAGCAATTAGCTATAATGACTTTTTGGATTTGCTATTCATTTTGCAAACCCAGAAGAAACAGAAGACAGTAATACTAGCTGCAACGAGACTTCATCAGTCCCACTGGACCCATCAAGAAAGAATAATTGTAGATTTCCCTCCGTATTTCCATTTTCTCCATGCACTCCTTCCATACTGCAGGAGAGAGGGGATTCAAAATGGCAGAGAGGGTGAGGAAGGCTCAGAATTGGGAAATAATTATCAGGAAGACAGTATCAGATGCCAGAGATCATAAACCAGGTAGAATAAAGACTTATTTTATTGCATTACCCTGCATTTGTGGGATGGGGTTTGGACAGTGGTTGAGCACTGGAAGGAGGGGACCTCACTGTTTTTGTTGTTACTGGCTCATAAGGCTAAAGCTTTGAATCAGCACTTGAAAACACAAAAGCAGCCTTGTGTAAAGTTCTCATCTCTGGTTGTAAGTAGTCATTACCTCTGAGAGGGTGCTCAGAACTTGTGTAGGAGTTTCCCTCTGCCAAGAGAATATTTTGAGATGTCTGGTTTTTAACAACCCAGTTTTCTTTCCACGCTTCAACTCCTTCCTGACAAGAGAGATGTGTCAAGAAATTTAAATAGTTTTTTATTCAAAGTATTAGTAAGTCTAGCAAGGGAAAAATCCTGTTTAAAAACTAGTCGAGATGGCTTTCTATTTTTTTTTTAAAATATTATTGGTATTTTTTAAATACAGGTTTTAAATACAAATTTAAATAACATTTTTTAATTTACAATGACAGCTGCACGTCATCTTGTCTGTCTTCTAGCATTGCTCAGAATGAGAATGAGATGCAAGGATTACTCAGACATACAGCATAAAGATGATTGATCCTCTTTGTGTCACCCACCTTTCCCTGGCAAACACCAAGCATCTCTGAAGTTCCTCAGGAGCACCTACACTGTTAGTCCATAATCAATCTCTTTACTCCCTAAAAGCAGATGCTAGCTGCTGTTTGTTCCTTGTCTTCTGTTCACTATGAATATCCTTTTGTTTATCTCTTGTAATGGGTTTTAAATCTGCTCAAATTATTTGGTAATCTTTAGAAAGACTGTGGTTGGGATTTTTTTTCATACTTTTAGTGTGCAGAAGGGAAATGTAGGGTCCATTGGCATCAGCAGTTAGCTGAAGGACATTTTGGATCTTTGCAGAGAGATAGTGCTTAAAGTCACAGTGGGGCGCAATGGGATTCTGTAAGGAACCACATCAGGCTGCGTTCTGTTGCTGACTTTCCAGTGGGGTTTGTTTTCATGGGATGGCCTCTTTGCATCTTTCCTAATCCTTACTCTGGGGATTATGGCATTGCGCTTCCTGAGGGGCACTGGTTGATGTAATCCACTGCTGAATGAGAGATTTGCTGTAGGATGATGCTGAAACGCAAAGTAGTATTTTTACTCAAAAGATGCTGCTGTGTTGCAGCAAGCCTATTATGTTTGGAGCCATGAAAGATCCGTGCAGTGTAACAATGTGTGCTTTGTTGCAGTGTGTGCCAGTGGGAATTTGGGTTATGTGTTGAGCATTTCGGTTGAGTCTCAATTCTCTGTTATAATTTAACAACGTGACAAGGAGTGTTTTACCAGCATCTGCCTCCTCTGACAGAGATTTGCAGGGCTCCTTGGGTTTGCTTTCAGTGCAGTTGATTCTTGATTCTGAGACTTGTTTCCATAGTCCTTCAGAAGACTCCTGAATGTTAATTCAGTGTCAATGACCATGTTTAATCACCATAGAGCACAATCTTAGGGAGGTGGTGATCCTCCATCCTGGAGACGTGCCCTGCCCAGCACAGCTGCACTCTCAGCAGCATGGCCTCGATACTGGTGCCCTCTGCCTGTTCCAGAACAGACACATTAGTCACGTAGTCACACCAGTGGATGTTTAGGATTGTACGGAGGCAGCGCTGGGGGAAGCATTCGAGGAGTCACAGGTGGTGGCGGTAGATGACCCAAGATTCAGACCCATATAGAAGAGTAGACAGTTCAATGGCTCTGTAGACACTCATCTTTGTACTTTTCTTCAGGTGCTTATTGTGCCAGACTCTTTTATGGAGTTTTCTGAAAGCTCTGTATGCCTTTGCTAACCTGTTGTCATTCTCTTTGTTAATGGTGAACTCGCCACTGGCTGCCGCAAGAGAGGAGCCCCCAAGAAGAGATACAAGGACTGCCTGAAACAACACCTCAGCCTTGGCCATGCTGACCACCATCAGTGGTCCACCCTGGCCTCCAATCAGGAGATGTGGAGACACACAATCTATAACGCTGCTGTCTCCTTTGAAACCGCATGCAGAATCAGTCTCGAGGAGAAAAGACAACGCAGAAAGAACCGTGCCTTGACAGTGCCACCTACGGAGACTTTCTGCTGTGCCTTTTGCAACCGGACTTGCCTATCTCGCATTGGCCTTATCAGCCATCAGCGCGCTTGCAGCAAGGGTAGAGCCCTTCCAAATCTTTGTTCGCAAAGTCTAGCCACGATGACCATATTTAATTGTAGGTTTAGAGTTGAATTTTTATTCTTCTCTTATTTTTGTTATCTTCATAATTTTTGTAAGGTAGTATATTTTGCTAACGGCAAAAAAAGAATTGTCACTTCAGGCTCCTTGAATTTTCTTATGCTTCACCAGAGAAGATACTGTTGCCACAAATCAATAAGAACTAAGGTATTTCTACCAACACTGGCTTGAAACAATGTTATTTCATTTAAAACAGACTTCTCTAGTGAAATTGAAAGGAAAGCAGACACAAGCCTCTATAGTCAAGGTTTAGAAGGGAGGCTGCAATTGTATCAACACCATGTAATGATAGACTCAAAATTTGATTTGAAGTGCCTGCTACTCGCTTGGCTTTACAGCCCTGAAGAATTTCATGGGTAAGCTGGAGCAGCTGGTGGTGCTTTTACTGTCACAAAAGCTAGAAGCTCCTAACTCTTCTGAGGCAGGTAAATAGGCATGAAATTTTTCATGTGCGTTTGACAAGAAAAAAAAGTTTATTTTCTTTGTGAGCACATTAAATGCTACTCTTTGTGGGCTAACAGAAACCACTCTGTAAACCTATCTTTTTCAGAAACAGTAGGACCCGCAGCGCTCATTCATCTAAAACTGAGCATTGTGTCTGGAATAACACTCAGTAAAGTCTAAGATGAACAGAAAGAAGTGGGAGATGCACTGTGCTCCTCAGTGCAAATCTTCAGCAGAAGCTGAATGTTTCTTTTCCAAAGTCAGGTTTGATTTTGCTTTTTCTTGTAGCAAATTGTTCTGCAATCATGGTTTTCTGTCTTTTTTAAAATAACATTTATTTCAATCATTTTTAACCAGTCTAATCCCTCATAAAGTATTTGATTTCATGAAGCACATACTTAGGTTTATATATAATCAGTACTTTTGGGGGGCAACAAGCAGGGGAAATGAAGACTAGAATAGCACAGGTGGTAAAATTAAATGAAAACTGAAAGAAAAGGAGTGTGACACATGTAGTGAAGGTAAAATAGGATTAAGAGCTGTGTAACAAATGAGCCATATGGAAGAGGCAGGGAAAGTGGGGGTTTGGGGCTGTAACTGCTTTTTTATTTAAAAGCAGTGCCCTTAGCACTGGGCTGCAGCTGCACATGCCTCTCCATGAGCTGAGCTGTGGCTCAGTCCCCTAGGTGGTGTTAGAGCACTGTAATTCTCAGCTACCTCCTACTGCCTGATCTGCACTCTGAAAGGATCAGCTGATAAAACAGACGATATCCTAAGAGGGTCTTTGGAGGGGTCACATCATTCTGGTGGATGCCACCCAATCTTATCATCCAGTATTGGGCTGTTTTTCTCAAATAATAGTGTGAACTACAGCCAGATTCTTTGAAATGTAAAGTTTGCTTATTTGGTAGCTATTTCTCAATTATGTTAGTGAGCCCTTAAATTCTTACCTTTTATATGAAACAAAATGCTTCTGCAGAAACAGAGGCTTGTTTATATCTGACCTTGCAGCTGGTGTGCCAAATTTCTTAGACTGAACAAGCTTCTGCAGATGACAAATCTTAATAGAAATGCTGAGAAAAAGTTCACAAACCAAATTTTCCCCATAAATTGTCGTTCTGTGTGTCTCCACAGTCAGGGACTGCCCATCAAGTGTTCTTTTTTGTAACACATCTGGGCTTTTAAATTCCAGAGAGCAAAGCCTGCTATTGGGGAAAGCCAAGCTATGTCCTTGCCACAGTCACAAAGTAAAAAAAGAGATGGTCTTTGAATGAGTGTAAGGGATTGCTTTTCAATGTTACACAGTTTGTATCTGCAGTGTAAGCTCCCGTGAACAGAAGTTCCTTCGCTGCAGGAGCTGCTTGAGCTACTGGTCTGTAGGGAATGACACTGGACTGCCTCTTGATCAAGGTGCGGCAGCTGTCAGGAATGACAGTTCATGTTTTCTGCTGGAGGATGTTTTTGATGAAGGTCTCTTTATGATGACGCTATATTTTTTTTGTCTTTAAAGACTTGATAGTTTTTGTGGTTTTTCTTAATCTTTGCTAAGTTAGTGCTGGTGACCTATCAAAGGGCAGTGAAGAGCATCTTCAGGACACCTGTTTGCTGTTGCATTTCTGCAGAAGTGCAGAGCTTGCAGACCTGTATAAAACAGCCTAAAAGGAGTCAAAAGAGCAGTGGGATTTTTCATATGAAATATCCCAATGTGTGAGGTTTCTCCGAGATGTCTCTCTTTGCTTATCAGGGTCGGCCAGTATTGGTGCTTTATCAGAGCCAAGGTAATAGTGCTTGTATTCATGTGCCTATTAAGTCCATAATCATGTAAAGACCTTTTACATTCTTTTCAATTAAAAAAGATGACCACAAAATTTTAATAACAAATGAAGGCGGCTTCTCCTCTCATCCTGCTTCTCACTCTCCAGTGCCATGTTTGCTTTTGGTGTGCTCTTGAGTGAGTGAACAGCAGGTGTCAGCTCACATGGACAAAAACAAGGGACTAGTCTTCTCTTCATTTAGATCTTATCTCTGAAGATGTTTCCTTCAACCATAGCTATTAAGCCGCATTTCTACAACAGATGATTATCAGCCTCCAGTAGCTGCTGTGGGGCACTTCCTCCTCTTCCATCGTCTTCCCCAGGACTGCTGAGATGTCTGTTTTCATGAGCCTAGAGCTTGTGTTAGGTTTCAAGCTGTTTGGGGCAGTTCCTGCTGGGATGCTGTGGAGCCAGAGGTGAGTGCTGCAGTTTCATGACTGCCTGTCTGCCCACTGAAGCAGTGCAGTGTCTGTGTGTGCCCCTCACAGGGCTGAGCTGTGAGTTGTCAAACATCGGCACTCACATCAGCATTCCCTGCAGCTCCAGGTGTCTGGTTGGATGACACTCACGTGGGCAAGCAGCAATGTCAAATGGATGGGTTGCAGTGGGGTCAGTTATGGTAGCCTGACTTGTAGTTCAGTTCTGCATTCTCTGCTGCATCCCAAACTCCCCATGCAGTAACAGTAGTGAATTACAAATTCTAAGACAAAGTTAACTACAGCTTTTCAGGTACAGAACGTCTCACCTGTGAGTAGACAAGAAAGTGATCACCCTGGGCCATGGTGTGTCACATACTTTGCAATGTGGTGACTTGGCTGTGTGTGAAGAGAAACTATGCTAATTGTGGAGAGGGGGTGGGGGGAATGAGTGGCATCAGTAGGCAGTAGGACAGAGCCAACTTCTTCAGTCTGTCTTCTGATAATGAAATAGGAAAAGCTAATTTTTGTGAAAAAATTCTCCTGGGCACCAAGGATGCCAGTGGGGCTGCACAAGGGCTAATAGATAGATAATAGATAAAAACCAGCCAGAGTTATTCCTGCCTCTGAGGGCAAACTGCACAGCTCCATTCCACATGGCCAAATGCTTTCCTTGCCCGAAATCAGGTGATCTGAGTGTTGCTGCCTGCCAGGGATGTTTCTGGATGTGCATGCTTTAAATGATAAAACAAGGGTGATAGTAGCTGCAGATGACTGTGTCTTTATGCCCCATACCCTATCTCAGAGCTCATCTGAAGCTGACTTAAGAAGGAGTGAAACGTAACTGAACCTGAACTTTTTTTTTTTTTTTTCAGTAGCCTGAGCTCCTGCCACATGTTTGGAAATAGGAAAACAAATAAAAGGGGAAAAGAAATTAAACAAGAAAAGAAAACAAGATCTGACACTGCTTTTGAGTTTCCCAATCTAGTGTTCACGACTTCATTTGCATTGGAGATGGTCTCCAATGAAGTGCTCTGCTGCAGAGTTGCTGGAGTGTGATGAACCTGGTTGAAATTCCAAGCCAGCCTCTGCCAGCAGCTGGCACTGCCTCCACGCCTCCATCAGAATTAAAGTATGCAGGTTGGAGAGCTGGTTTTGTTCCAGCTATGAGCTCCCTGTCCTCAGAGAACACAGGAGTTCTCTTGAAACATGTTTTCATTGAATTGACATGTTTAAAATCTTGGTCTTTTGAGCTGAAACTGTAATGTGAGTCTTTGCTCCGTGATTCACTTGTCCACGCCTCTCTCTAAACATGCCACTAGTTTCTGCTGGGCGGGAGATAGGTGCAGACACGGGTGTCGTTCAGCACTGATCCTGACGGGCAGCTCAGTGCTGACTGCATGGCCCCGTTCTGCAAGATGACTGAGTGGCTCTGTGAACTGTCCCATGGATTTTACACAGCTCCATGACACCTCAGTTTCCTTGAAAAGCTACACTCATGATCAGAGGAGAGCCGAGATGGCAGGGCTGGGTGACAACTTATTACTGACCCAGCTGCAGGGACCCACCCATGGAGAGAGCACTGGATGGGGGCTTGCACAGGTCCTGCACCCACAGCTGCTGAACTGGCATCTCTGCTTTGCTGGTGCTTGTTACAACCACATTTTCTAGCTTCAGCTCCTGCTAGAACTGGGTTTTCTTGGGGTAACTGCTTTTGACCTTAGAGTTCCAGAATGGTTTGGATTCAAAGGTTCCCTAAAGATCATCTAGTTCCAACCCCCTGCCATAGACAGGGATACCTTCCACTACATCATCTTGCTCAAAGTCCCCTCCAACTTGGCCTTGAACACTTCCAGGAATGTGGCATCCACAACTTTTCTAGACGGCCTGTGTTGTTGTTGTTGGCTGGACTTCGCGAACGAAAATCTTGGGATAAGCCTGCGCAATGGATTTTTTAGGTGAGGCACAGTGTGCGCGGAACTGGCCCCAGACAGCCTGTGTCAGTGCCTCACTGTCCTCACAGTAAAGAATTTCTTCCTAAAATCTAATCTAAACCTACCCTCTGTCAGTTTAAAGCCATTTCCCCTTTCCTATCACTGTTACCCTTGAGAAAAGTCCCTCTCCAGCTCTCTTGTAAGCCCCCTTCAGGTACTGGAAGGTGCTGTAAGGTAACCCCAGAGCCTTCTCTTCTCCAGACTGAACAATCCCAACTCTTTCAGCCTGTCCTCACAGCAGAGGTATTCTATCCTCTGAACTCACTCCTGCACATACATGTTTGAAGGAGGCACATCTGTCTGCAGAGAGTCATTTTCCACAATCATGGTGGCCAAAGTGACTGTTGCCACATCAAGAAGCTGCTGTTGTACATGCTACAGAATGCAGGTATTCCTGCAGATCCTTTATAGAATCATTTTTGAAGCAATGTAACTAATTACCCCAAAAATTCAGATTTTACAAGAAACACAAAAGCAACAACAAAACTGGGAGGTTTCTGAGAATTATACTTGGTAGTTGGGATATCACACTGGTTCCCATCTTGGAGAATGAGCAGCAAAAGGACATTTGCAAAGTCAGTGCATGGCTGGATGTGTTTACTGCACATGATTTTGTTCAGATTACAAGTGCTTGAGCACAGGGTGGCATTCCTGTGGGCAAGGCAGAAACACTCAAATTTGTTGCACAGCTGGGGTTACTGCCTTTTGTTTATTCAGGTACTTTTTTTTTTTTTTTTTGATTTGAAGAAAATGCAGTGTGACTTCTGGCCCTTAGGGAGGAGAGATGGAGACAGAAGTGAGTGTTGACAGTGCAGAGATTGGAAACTGTAGTTATTTTGGATGCTGGTACCAGCATGACTGCAAGGGAGGGGAGCTACATTCTGCCCCCCAACCTGCACTGCAAGTTTGCTCCCATGGCTGGGCTGTGACTGCTTTTGGAGAAGCTGATTGAAAGCTATGTAAAGATTATTTGTGGCGCAATCATTTCCTTATTTTTTTAGGGTAGGGGCAAAGATGCTGAGGAGGGAGTGGGATGGAAGTGCAGTGGGTGCAGGAGCAGTAGCTACAGGGACACGATGTCCTGCTGCACTTCCAATGAAGTATATTTGCTTTAGTTTTGCCCCAGAACAGGATTAAAGTGAGCATGCTGCGTTTGCTTCCTGGCCTGGAAGCATTGCCATCAGAGAGGTCCTTCCCTTCATGCTTCAGCATGTTTGATCCTGACAGGATTTGGTCTGGAGCTGAGTCACCAGTTTATTCAGCATGGTCAATTTGGGCAGATATCTTCAGCTCTGCTATATGGATTTTATTTTCCAGCTGTCATCTTGTATGAAAAAGAAATTTGCAGGATAACCAGATCAGTCAAGATTCATAAATATTTCCCATTTCATGAGTAAAACTGTGTATGTGTTTAAAGCAGTGGAAAAACCTCACCATAAGGAGATGTGTGGGAGTGGAGCATTGCACCACCACCTACATTTCTCTTGGGAAGGACATGGGTTCTGTAAAATTTATATCCAGATTTAATTATAATATGGCTTGAATAACAAACACTAAGGCATCTGAGACTGTGTAATGGGTAGGAAGGGGCATGTGACAGGGGCAAGAGCAGAGAGCAGGCAGTGTTGCCCCCAGGACTGCCTGGCCAGGGACACAGTCCTCCTGTGCAAGTAGGAAGACCAAGTCAGAGACAACCTCTCCCTCTGCAAACTGGATGCTGGAAATACTTCAGCCTTTTCTCCAGAAGTGTGGTGGTCTGCCAAGTGGTGGAGGAGATTTTAACAGGCAGACTTGGCCCTGGTGTGGTACCAAAGCCAGTGTGAGGTACCTGTTCCTTGGGGTCACCACGTGTCCTGCTGGCACTGCAGAACTTGAAGACAGAAGGAGTGGTGTGTGGGGTGTCTCAGTCAGATCTCATGAAGTAGCTGACACAAGAGAATACTGTAAAACCAATTAGCTTTTTCGCTTCACCAGGAGATCAGAAGTCAATTCTATCTCCTTTCCTAAATGGTCGTTTGAGGGCGAATTAGGCCAACATCAGTATGTTTCTTGATTTTCAAAAATAAGCAGATGGTTTAGTTAGACAATTAGACAATTATTTAGACAATACTGTACATAGTAATAGGAAAAGTTTGCCCTGTTATTGACACATGGACAGGAAATCTGTCTTTCTTTACAGATTCTCTCCCCCATATTAATTATTTCAAAAAGGTTTGTCAGCATTGCAGAAGTGCATACACCAGTATAGATGGGTCACATCTTTGATTTGAAGTGACTCATCACTTTGTATTTGCCTTAGAGAAATCTGCCCATTTAGTTTGATTTTTGTGCCTAGGAATGTCAGAGGCCAACTCCAGTACTGGCGAGATTTCCACTTCAATTATAGCCATAAGCCAAATTATTTCCTTCAGAGCCTCCATCAGCTCTCAGAGATTGTGCAAAGTGAAGGAAGTGGCATCAGGCATTATAAAAATCATAATGTAGGAAATGTAATAATGCATTAGCAGCCCATCAAAACCACTTTATCACTAAATCACTCCAAATTTTAAAATGTTATTTCACATTTCATATCTCTCCTGTTGAGTAATGCTGGTAAAGACCCCACCAGTGCAGAAGGCTGGGTAATGGGCTTGGTGGCCCACCCTAATTCCAGCATCATGAAGTAAGGCTTTGCTAACACTGCTGCTGTTATTGCCATGTCTGCCTTCCTTATTAGGGTAGTCTGAGGTTTAATTTCTACTTGGACTGCCTCAGAAAAATCAGATCATCACTGAACTGGAAAATGGCAAAATCCTTACTGCCACACTCCCAGCTGACCTGTACTTCAAGAAATGGGTAAAAGAAAAGGGAGCACAACCTGCAGATGCCCAGATTACCTCCAACCATGGCTAAATTCTTGCTGAAGAGCAGAAGGTGGTGACTCATCTGGTCATCCTGGTTACACAGCTTGGGGCTTTGGTCCTGCCCGAAAGTGTGTGGCTTTAAGGGGCAACCCCAGAGTCTACAGGCAGGGCATAGAGGAGCCCTAATTGGGCTCTGCATAGTCGTGCAAGGCAGAAGAATGAGAAGCAATGGGCAAAAGGTAAAATATGAGAGGTTTGGATAGGAGAAAGGAGAAACCTTTTCCCTATAAGGAAACCCACCTTGCCTCGCAGAGAGGCTCTGCAGCCTTCATCCTCAGAGGCTTTCAAGACAAAGCTGAGTAAAGCGCTGAACACCTGGGGCTGATCTTGGAGATGACATCCTGAGGTCCCTTTCAGCCTGAATTTTCCTCTCATGCTATGGAAAAACCTAATGTTATCAGGGGAAATGCAGGCGCACAGGAAAATATCATTTTCAAGGACTAGATGAGGTAGCGCACCTCCTCCTTTGCAGTGTTGTGGTGATTCTTGAGTGTGATGGTTTCAATAGCCAACTAACAATGGGATAGTTTACAGGTGAATTACAGATTTAATGAAGTATTGGGGAAAGTGTCTTTGTTGTGAGACTCTTAACGAGCTCATCTACTTAGCTTAATGAAGTGAGGTTTGAGAGTCAGCCTTGATCCCTTTCACTATATACTTGAGGAATAAATTCGATTGTGGAGTGTCCAATGTATCAGATAAAGTCACAGCAAAATCCAGTGACTGAAGTCAAATTTAGATGGATTTAGGAGCTCATGATAGAAAACACATATATTTTGTCCTTGGTGTGTTTAGCCAGAACTCAAGATGTACTCCACTTTACAGAGCAGTTTTCATCAAGAGGTTTAAATACATTTATATGTTAATTAATGGACTGCCCTAGCATTTTTATTAGAAAGAAGGTTGAGCAATAGTAAGATAATGGTTTGATTTTTGGAGCATGTGCTGAGGATGACCAGTACTCTGAGCATAATTCCTCCTGTTAACACCAGTCTTTGCAGCCCTGGGCACCATTTTTCAAGAGTTTTTTGATTTAAGAAAGTGAATTCACATTTTAATCTACCTAATGTGATGGTTCCCTCACAATCCACCAATTCTTACAATTTAACTAGGATTTAACTCCACATTCACCTGCTGAATGCTTGACACAGAGTTCAGATGGCTCAGATGCCTATATAAATTTTGTGGTTGCTGTAGGCTTCACTGTTAAGACAGTGAAGGCCACAGAGTTCCAGGAAGGAAACCAGACCTTCTAAGAACTGACCCCATCAGTGATAGTCAGCATATGCACTGGGCCCATAGAGATCCTGGGGCAGGACAGGATCTTCAGGACTTAGCTGCTTCAAGTGCATGTGAGACAAGCCTGAACTTAAATTCACTTATATTCATGAAATACATTTTACATACATGCCTGGTTATGTGCCTTTGTTTTTTTCTGTTGTTTCAAGACCCAAAGTATCACACCTGTGATCTGGAGAAATGTATCCCTTGGTTCCTTGCATACACCCTGAATGGCAAGGAGAGATTTACATCACACTGAGCAGATCACAGAATCATAGAATCGATTGGGTTGGAAAAGACCTCTGAGATCATCGAGTCCAACCCTTGGTCCAACTCCAGTCTGTTTACTAGATCATGGCACTCATGTTTGGCATCTGTATAGAGCCCAGTGGAGAGAGCCAAGCTAAAGGGGAGTAAGCTTATTCAGTGGGCATCTGCCATCACTCAGCATTTTGAGAAAATATTTAATTCAAAACCAGATCATATACCTGGACTGAATGAAGCAGTATATGACTATTTTTAGCATCTCATAAAACTTGCCTTGCTCTAATTATTTTACAAACATTTTCATCTTTTTAAAACTATAAATATAAATTGAAATTCCAACTTGCTGACAAAGTCATTAGTTGCATTGCAAAGAGTGCATAGCAATCCATATTAAACTTTTTTATTGCTTTAGGATGATCACAGTTCATTAAAAATAGAAGACATTGCATATAGGACAATTTCACATGTGTAGTCTTAGATTGTAAAGGCAATTTCTGATACATGTTCCTCCTGGAGTAGAAAAATATAACTGCAGAATTTCTCTGAAAGTAATTCACATAAATCTGATTCCATAGTTTCTCAGAGCAGTTCTGCATTGCTGCCAGTACAGTTTTAGAGTGAAGCATAATAATAACTTTAATGGCCAAGAAACTGTATTAAATGGCTATTGCAGCAGGTAATATATTGTGAAATCATGCATAGAAGAAGTGTGCATTTAAATATTTCATAACATTCAAAATTAGAAGTGAAGGTCTCCTGGAGAAAAAAGACTTTCCTAGAATACACACAAAGGGTTGCCACACCTCATATAGGTGTCTGAGCTGTGAGACAGGAGACAGGGGAGGTGAACGTGAAGCCAACAGCAGAGACAGAGGCACTGTCACTCTCTGCATGACCCTTCACGGCATATGCAGCCTCTGTGTTTGAGTGATTTCATGCTCATATGCACAAAATGCTCCTCCACCCCCTGCAATGCAGGCTCAGTGGGCACAAGCAGCGCTGCCTGAGCAGAAGCTCTTTGCTGATGTTCAAGGGGTTCAGGAAAGCCTTGGGGCTAGCTGAGCAAGGTGCAACTTTGTGCAGTTCCTGGTGAATTGGAGGGCTCATTTAAGGTATGGAATAGGATGCTCTCTGCAGGTTGGAAGTGGGCATAGGGAAGGGAGGTGTTGCCAAGCACTGCAAAATCTTCCCCGAAAGTCTGCAACTGCTGAAAAACTGTGCTGTGTGGAATGTGCCTGTGGTCTGAACCTGTTGTTAGTGCACCTGTGAAGGGCTGTGAAGAGTATCACTGGCATTTGTAGAAGAAGACCTAGTGTTCTGGGGGACTGAAAGCCTTGGTGAGGGCTGGGCTGGAAGCATGGCTTTGGATCCCATGTCATCTGGAACCATTCCTTCCAGAAAAAAAGACAGAGCCTGTAAAAGCAAAACTTTAAATGTATTTGCGTATCTGCACACAGCACACATACTCAGGCAGTCTGGTGAAACAAACAAAAAAAATTTACAAATATTTAAATGCTTGTTCTCACTTGTCTTGAAAGATGACCAAATGTAGAAGGCATCACAGCAGCCATCCCACAAGGCAGCATTCCACTAGCACAGCAGGCATCACTGCAGGCATCCCACCACTTCATCCTAGCAGGCACGGGAGCCACCATCTCACCAGGCATCACTCCACATCACCTCACCAGGACAGCACAGCAGGAACCATGACAGGACGGTGCTTTTCTGCCAGCCCTGCTTTTGAGCCCAGTGGGAGCAGACGGCTGAGGAAGGCACGGCTGTTTCAGGAAAACACAGGAAGTGCAGTTGACTGATCATCCACCAGATTAGCCTGGGTGTGATGAGGAAAGGCTCAGACAGCCTTTGAAAGCATCCAATTGTTGTGTTGGTGGAAAGAGGAGTTCTGAAGGTGTCATGACTTCTTCTGAGATGATTTTCAAGGAAATTTATGCATATTTAGTCCAAAAATGATAAAAATGCCTTTCCTTCCACTGACTGTATATATAATGTTTGAAAAAATACAGTTTTCATTGTGAAATTGAGCCTCTGGCAGAACACGCAGAATATGACCTTGGGTGGCCTATACCCAGCAGCTATGAGGAGAGCGATCCTGTGACAGCACTGTGTACAGGAAAAAAAGAAAAAGAAGCCGTGGTAGTGCAGATGAAAAAATGACCATTTACTTTTCTCAAATGTTTCTTTCATGTAGTCTGGTTAGCCTGTGAGCACCCCATCCCCATGAATGGGGAGAAAGAGCAGGCCCGGGGAGCCAAGTCTGGAGATGCCTGACCAGCTCCTCTGCCTAGTGAAGGCAATAAACTCATACTGGGAAAAAACTATTTTCAGACATCTCACTGGAATCTCAAGGCTGCCAATATACTCTTGCTCCAAATCTCTCTCACATTAGTGAGGGGAAAACATCTGGTTTTATATTTAGAATGAGGAGTAATCTGCTCTTCAAATTAGGACAGCTAAGGACTTTGTATGCCCAGGGTAGTACAGCATCAGGAATGACGACATATAAATATACATTCTGGTGTTCAGGCACAAACTCCTCACTAATGCCTTGAGACTTGGGGCATAAATAGACCGCATGTTACTCTGCAGGCACATACATTTGACTCATGGGTTTCTTTTCAAGGTCGTTTCTCTATTTACAGAATTCATTTACTGTCTCTTTACAGGAGATTTCAACCAGTTCTTAAGACGTAAAGTTTCACTGCATCATAGGTCTATTTTTGATACATAATATGAACACTGAATTATGAAAATATATTATGTTGAAAACCTTTCTAAACTAATTCTGTTTTTAATCTGAATACAGAGGTAACCTGGGTAAGGAAACAGGCACTGGCACAGAGTTGATGCAGTACAGAGTAGGATCAGATGATCATGTTAACACCCACTGACACATGGGCTGGAGATGGAGGTAGTGCTCCAGGTTTTGCTCTAGTCTCAATCTGTGCAACGCTAGAGTCAATATTCTAGCTGTGTCCCTGCCACAGGGACTTGTAGGGCTGTGCTCAGGCAGTGCCTGCCATGCAGATTTGGCTCCCAAAACACATTATTTGTAATGATAAACTAGGAATAAGCCTTTTCTGTAGGGAGTTCATACATTTTCAGTCCAGCCTCGATGGACACCAATGTCTCTCCAAACTGTTTCCCCATCTAAAGCACAGCATTTGGCTGTGCAAATGCAGCACTGAATAACACTCCCATTGTGGTTTGGATTTTCTGTATTATAAGCATTGCTATTCAGGTAATGAATCCAAGGAGGCAAAAAGAACGTCACACATTTCTAGTGGCAGTATTTTGTCCATTTCCTGTTCATATTTCAAATATTAAGAATCTAACAAGTTGGTCGCTTCATTTACAGATGGTTTGGCTGATACTGGCATCCAGTATTTGCCTATTTCTTCTGTTTCCTGTATTTGTCATTCTTGCTGTGTTTTGCCCACATGGTGGTCCGAGATCTTTCCCCAGTTATTATCCACAAGGTGGTTATAGGAAAACTGAGACATATTTGACTGTGAGTTTAAATACTGGCACATGAACATCTGATATGCTCTTAAACAGTAAGAAAACTTTCTGGAAATTATTTACAAGAAGGAGTGAAGGGGGAGGGATGGCACAAGTTTATCTGAGGGCAGGAAGAACTGTCAAGCCCAAAAAGTACCTGATGTTATTGATATATCAATAAGAGATTTCTCAATATTGAAATTTAGTTCACTTCTTACTATCTTGCCATACTCAGTTGGATCAGACTTTCTTTAAATCACGGTGATGGGGTTATTAAACACATACTCTTCCTGCAAAGGCAATACTTGCATTTTTCAAATTCTTTCCAAATAAGTAAATTAATTTCAAAATAAGAGCGGGACTCTTAACAGCATGAAACTGAGTTTGATTCAGTATTTTCATTCCCTGAGAACATTGCAGCAAAATAATTTGCGGGCTGAGGAAAGCTATGGGAACTTCATCCATCAGTATGCAATACTTTACATTTTTATTGAAATAACTTACTTGTAGAGCAAACAGCTCACTTGCAGAGGCGGTGAGGACCAGGAAATGGACATCACCTTGCAATATCATACCTTGAATTTTATCCATGACCTGATCCAGACTGCCCTGGAAGTACCTGGACAAGGGCTGGGTCTAGCAGCATCTGACTTCTGTGGATCCCCATTCCTGTGTGGATCGAGACCTTGAGCACTTCAGTTGTTGGAGCTGCATGTGGGAACAGGCTCAACAGCCACTCTGCTTCCGATAGCAGGTTTCCTCATGCAGCAAACTGGTTAATAACAGTAAAATTTCAAAAGCCATTAACTATAGAGAATAAATAGAGCCAAAAAATGAACGCGATAGTGGTTTTGTCCAGGACAGGTTTGAATTCAGCATCTAATTTAGCCAATATCCTTTGAATTATATATAGATTTAGCATTTATTCTTCAGAAGTTTAAGGTTCATTAAAAGGTCATATTTCATTTTGTATTACAACATGGCATGTTGGCTTTGTGCTCGTGGTTTTTTTGCACATATGAATGCTTAAGGTAAAATGCTGTTTTCAAAAGCAGCAAGTGTACAGACACTAGATGAAAAAATAATTTCTTCATGCCCATTTCTACTCAGTATGAATGTTTCCTCTATCAAGAATTAAGGCTGATTTCTTCAGGTTTCTATCTCAGATTCTCCAGAAAGCAATAAATATCATAATACTACAAAATTAGTCTTTGTGATCAGCACCATTCCTGAACAGTTTGCCTCTCTAATGCATCACACCAATCTCGGTCGTCTGCTTTGTTTTTATGAATTCTGGGAAATCCAAACATGAACCAATTTTGCTTTCACAACTGTAACTTCAAGCAGACCAAAAAAACAAAGCATGTGTGAGTACTCTTCCCTTCCCCTTCAGGTTTAAAAGCGTGACTGAAGTTAATGGAGTCACTACTGTGATATAACTACCAGAGCAAAACAGAAAAGAATGAGGCCCATGATACTTACACTAAATTTTACAAGAGTAGTCTAGTTTTGTCTCTGTCAAGCTGAATATGGACCCAGCTATGCTATGCCAAATGCTCAGTACTAAACTGAAAGGTGGATCTGCTTAAACATGCAGCATTACACTGGTTTAATTAAAGTAGCACAACCCTGGGTGTGCATTCCTCTGACAAGAGTGGCTGTCATATAATTTGTGGGTCAAGTAATAAAGCTTTGGCAATCTGACCTGTTTTGGTTCAAGTAGCCGAGAACATGTGTCTGCAGGTCCCGAGTGCAGATACAGGAGGCTGTGCTCAAAGCAGGGCACTCACCCACACAGTTTCTCTGGAGGAGGTCATGTTTTGCAGATGAGCTACAAAACTGCAGCTCCTGTGTTTGAAGAAACTCTTTATGAAGTTCCAAAGTAAAGTGTCAGGACAAACCAGTAAAGGTCCAGGCAGTCATGGAGCTGTAAAGCAAAAATCAACTCTGGAGAAGAAAAATCTGGTGTAGAGGAAGGTGTCCCTACCCATGGCAGTGGGGTTGGAAGTAGACGATCTTTAAGGTCCCTTTGAGTTCAAACCATTCTGCGATCCTATGATTTGATTACTTCAGGTTTATTAAAATCACCTTCTAATTGTAGTCCAGAGAATAGCCACAGTATCCCACTTGCTTCCCTGGAGGTTTGTGGATGACTCAACTGAAATGTGGTATTTTGGTTTAATGGTAGGCAAAAGAATGTCATTTTTCTATCTCACCAGTCTGTGAGGAAGCTTTTATCTGGAGCTGGCTGTTGCCTTGTGTGGATGGAGCTACCTCATGGAGCATCCCTGTGCCATGCTCACTGACAGATCAGTCTGCCTGAACACACCAGCAGCGGAAACAGACTGAGGAAATACCCAAAGGGAAACCACAGTGCATCTGAAAATGTCAGGAGAAATCACAGCTTGCATACCACTATCTCTTTCTGGGAAAACCTTCATAGCTCATCAGCACGCCTCAACTAGCAGGCATGGGAGGGTCATGTGTGCATGCTTAATTTAGCTTTTCAAGTATGTCACTGAGCACTGGGATGGGAATCTACCTAAAGTGTAAGATATTGAAAGAATTTAGAAGATCACAACCTTTAAATGCAAGAAATACAAACCAGAGCTGAGTGTAGGTGCCACAGCTTCAGCCCTCCTGGAACACAGACACTGCAGGGAGTGGCCACCTTCTGCCAGGTGTGGCTCATCTCAGCTGGCCATCTGAGTGCTGGTGTCAGTGAGGTGAGAGAAGGGTGCAGCTTTTGAGGGTGAATCAAACCATCGTAAGTCAGGAATTCGGAGTCATTAATCTCACCTTGAGAGCATGCTCCTCCATTCTCACGGGATGAATTTTAGAGCTTAAAAAAGGTGAAGACAGCCTCATCTGTGTATCTCTTCCTGATTAGAAAGTTTTGAAAGCAGTTTGCAATTGTAAGTCCATTTTGGGTGGGAATAATCTCCCCTCTTTAGGATATCCAGAAGTCAGATATCCAATCATGAAGTTGTTGCTTCAGTGTTTCTTTGCAATCAGGGAAGGAGAACAGGCACCTCTGGTGGGAGAGTCATGTTCTAGGAAAGCTGGTAGGCTCTGGAAATGCTCATGCCTTCTGATAAGGCAGGTCACTGCTAACAAAAACTGCTTCAAAGTAAGGACAAAAAAAAAAAAAAGAAAAAAGGCCTTTTGGGAAGACAAAGACTATTTTATGAGCTAGAAATGCAGGGGTTTGCTAGCAGGTGGAGAGCCTGGGGCTGCTGAAAGAGCCAGACAGAAGTGCAGGGCAGATGAGCCTAAAGCTGACTTACATGTGTACCAAGAAATAAAATCCTACAAGTTTTTTGATCTTGGAAAACATAATGAGTGTGACTCCCAGAGTAGTCCCTGGGCATGGGACTTCAGTGTTCAGTCAGGGTAGTTGTGCAGCAGTGGACATTGGAGGCAGCTTCACAGGGCTGACACCTGAGCTAAGGTGTCTACCTGTGAGCTGCTGTCTAGCTCTTGGAGGGGGGAGGAAGAGAGAGAATGAGACGTATTTCTGTATATACATATACACAGAGAGAATTGAAATGGACCAGTGTAGAAGGAGCTGCTGAAGCCCACTTTATGCTCCAGCATACAGGTTAAAAAGAGCAAAGATCTCAGTGTGGTTGCACAAGACAAACCAAATTTCCTCACTGAAACCACTGGGCTGGTGGATGGGAGGAGAAGCTGCTGTGCAGCACCATGTGTGACTCATATGTCCTGTTGCTACAGTCTGAATCTATGCTTGTGCACTCCAGGTTGAGGAATTGATACTGGTAAAAACAGCAAAGCAATTTTATCTAAAATAGGTATTTCTATATCCGAATTTTATTGGAATGTGGCAGCATCATTCAGTTTTGTGCCCAGGTACTGCGTAGGTGACGCTGGTGGGAGGTGTTCGTTGCCCTATCACTCCATAAATGTATTTTCTTAGCTACATACTAACACATGTGTAGTAAAATTGGTGTATGCTCTACTTTTATGGATGATGTGGTGTTAACTTGGCCGAAGTTTTGCTAGTTTTCATTTTTGAATTGCATGCAGAATCTATAAATAGCAAACAGAAAAAAGGCTGCAGATCCTTTGTTGTCTTTGGCATCTTGCTAGACAAAAAGTTCAGCTGGATGAAGTGCTCTGAGTTTGCTTTTGTATTACTGTTATCACAATATTAGTGAGACAGTACTACAGCTTCAGACAAGCTTGTGATATGTTTTAAACCTAAGTAATTGCATTCATTTGTTATAGCGCTCTGTAATTTCATAAGGAAGGAAATGAAATAAGGGGTATTAACTTCTACTGATATAAAATACATATTATGATAGTTTTGAAAAGAAGAACATACTTTTAGATGCAGAATACACATAGATACAGCTAATTACACAACATTTATGCAAAGGTATGTTTCATTTATTAGTAGTCTCTTCAATTTTAATAGGCCTACATGCTAAAATAAAATTAAGCAGATGTATGTTTTCATGTTGGAGCCTTAGGGTATATATCAGCCAAAATGCATAAAACAGCTCAATGCTGTATATACTGGTTACAATTTCTCTTTTAAAAATAGATTCCTGGGTTAGAAAAGGGGGTGGAATCAAACTCTTTAAACTGAAAGAGAACATAGGCTTAAGAATAAATGGACATAAACTTCCCATGAATGTATTCAGATTGGCAATTAGAAGAATGTCCTTAACCATCAGAAGGTGAAAACATCCTTCTAAGAGTGAAAATGAATATAGAAGATTAAAGCTGTGAGATGTGCCTCTGCTGGGTTAGCACAATCTCATGATGTGATTCCTTGTGGCAGGCAGCAACGGAGTATGATGATCCAGGAGCTCTGCTCCAGCATCTTCTGGTTCTAGTATAACATAATGAGTGCATCTTAGGTTCTGCACAAGGCATGCTTGGATCCACAGTAATCACCATCGAGCTCATTATGTTCAAGCACTGTGACAGGAAAGCTGTGAGGTAGAATCAGATGCCCTTCCACAGAAGTAATTGGGCTGGTGGAAATGGCTGATGACCTTCAGTGACTGTGGTGGGCGGTGGGAAGATGAAGGTGCTTGTAATGTGTCCCTGAGCAGCATCAAAGAGGACACGTTAATCAAAGGGGGAACAAAAGAGAGCAGAACGACTGATCCAAGAACAACACCAAGTCTTTCTTGTTTGCTGGAGAGTCAAATTGCAGCAAATGCCTCAGCAGTCACAGATTTTGAAAGCCTGGGAGATGACACAGAGCAAAAGATGGTTGTGAAACAGGTAAATTAATGTTTTCTCTTCATCTTCTGGGGGAAGCTGCCTCTTTTGTCACTTCCCACTCCTTTTGTTTGGAGGTACTTTCCTGTCAGGGCTGGTCTGGTGAGTGGGAGCTGCAGCACCGCCTGGGGAGGGAAAGTGGCAGCAACGCAAAGCCATTGAGGGAGTCTGTGAGCTGGGACTTGCTCAGCAATACCTCCCCTTCCACATTACCACCATGTAGACGGCATCTCTGTCACCCCACAACCTTCTACCAGGACCAGCAGAGTCAGGACCACCAGCTCCATGGGGCTGTGGGATTTCAGGACAGGTTCCTTTGGCCATGTCATGGGCAGGCCCGGGGAGGCTGCCTGCTTCTGTGCTGCAGCAAAGCACAGTGCGCCTTGATGGGAGGTTATTTCTGAAGGGGTGACGCAGCATGGCAGTGGCACTGGTGAAGAAACTCCTGGCTCCAACCCCTGCCCCGGGCTTGGGTCAGAAGTGGCTGCAGGATGTTGTCTCTCTCCTGTCAGCCTGGCAGTATGTTCCCTCCAGACCATTTTAGGACTGTGCTAATTCCCTAAATTTAACCAGTGATGTCAAAGGCTCATGTTTAGCTCCCTGCACAGAGTCCTGTGCCCACACACACTGATGTGAGCCAGGAATAACACCACCAGCACGTAGTGGATTTGAATACTCTCTCAAGGGATGGCACCCAATGCCCAGTTTTGTAACAGAGACCCCTGAACCTTTGCTGTGGAGGTGGATCAGCCCCACAGCTGGGAGGAAGCAAATGCTGGGGCTGGGAAAAGTCACAGTGGGAGAGCTGGATACAGCCGACAGTGCAAGGAGAGACCTCTCGAGGTAAGCTGGAAGTGGAGGGCTGTTATTTATTGACCCAGTAGTGGCCAGAGAGCAGGCACAGGGATGGCTGTGTATGGTTCGGCTGCTGAACTGATAAACTGGAGGAGGAAAGCAAACTCTGGTGTGTATCTAAACCTGTTGCCTAAAATTGAGGAAAGAAGCTTTTGAGACAATATCAGTATAGGCAAAGCAGAGGGCAGTTCTTTAATGAAAGCTTTCAGGTACACGAAGTATATAGGTGCATGCACAGTGCGGGGTTCTGGCAAATTACTTACAAATTGCACTACTTAATTATCATATCTAGTGGGTTTATCCAATGCAAGAACCTTTTGTCCCTGGTACGGCTCTGGCACCACCCTCAGACCTGCCCCATTGGACTGTCTCCAAAGGTTCGGGGCCTTCTATCTTGCTTTGCCTTGTTAGTCTGGTCCAGCTGCATGTGTCCCAAACACGATGTCCTTGCTGCTATCTTGTCCATTGAAAAGACAGTTACACAAAATTCAGGAATGTGGCACAAACCATGAGAAACTGTGAGTAACTGTTAGCTGCTACCTCGAGTGTGAGAAACCACACAGCTATATAAAAATCTACTAATATATAAAAGTTCTAAGGCATCATTTCCCCACTTAGAGACTTGACAAAAACTCTATCTTGTCTAGCCTCTGCCACTTATATGTAACATTATAGCATAAAGACAAGCAACAACTATAGCACTGAATCCTGCAGCAAGTTATTATGCAAACACTAAAGATAAATACTATGAATATAAACAACTTTTTTAACAAGATCCAGTTTCGTAACCATGAAGTAAGTTTATGGAAGATGTCTTCAAAGCAAATGAGACATCTTTGAGTTATCTGATGGAGAATTTGTGTTTGTTTCCAAATTTCAGCCAAATGCTTTGAAATTCTTCCACTCTGATCTGTGTAAGAGCAACAACTGGAGTTAATGATGGTACACACACCTTCTTGTGAGGCTAGTAAAAAGATTGAGAGCCATTCTGTTTTGCAAAACCATATGAACTTCTTGTAGGGCCATGATGTATGACAGTGTGTTCAATAAAGGCTGAAATGTCAATAATTGCTTTTTCCAATTCTATTACTCCAAAGAAGGAAAAAGAGTCCTAATCACATTGTGAAAAGTCATGGGACATTCAGCAAGAGGTTGCTGGATCTTTTTATCCTTCTTACATAAGTCCTTATCCAGCCATTTTGTTTTTCAATTTGATCAAATATTGTTATGTTTGGGATTACAGCCCCAAGAGCACAAGACCGATCTTTACTGAGGGGCAAAACTTTCCATGCTTCATTTTTATATATCCAATACTACCCTGAACCCTGTGGGGGAATCATTCTCCAGGGTGTATGTGCCAGTCATATTACCATTTCTGGCATTAGCCTTACTTTAGATTCAGTTTTATGACAATACAGAGGGAGAATAATTTTTCCTGGGGCATTAACAGTCACGCAGGTACTGCATAACTTTCTTGGTCAGGAATTAAGCTGCTTAGGGCTATAGGCATGTAGGTCTTAGTGACTCGTGTCCAACTTCTACATGCTAAAACTCTTGAGTGATCATTGCAATTAGGGTCCTTATTAATGTTTGTCTTGTTTAATAAGACACTAATTAAAGGCCAGTTGTTATCCTGAGCAATTGTTGGCATTTGAGTACAAATCCAACAGTCATTTTTATGAAGGCTATTGGATACATTTTGGACTAGAGCCACATAAAAATTTTGGTTCCATAACTAAATCATGGTTACCAGCTGTGTAGGTAGTATGCTGTAATCAACGTAGCAATGAAACCTCTGAGCCTCCCCTGCCGACCCCAGCAGCTCATCTTTGCGGGGTTTCCATTACTGGACGACCCCGAACCTTTCCCGCAGCTTCTGTGCATCACGGGAAGCGGTCGGCGGCTCCCGTGGATCACCTCCCTTCCCAGGATACGCTGACTCAGTTGCTCCCGCCAGACCCTCGGGGTGCCGGGCGGCAGCCGGGGAGGCTCAGCACGTCCAGGTGCTCTCACCTGCAGCCGCCACCTCTGGGAGAGTCTGGAGCTCCCCACAGTCCACCCGAGGAGGTGCCGCTCTGCCATCCTGCAGCCCCTCCTCTGTCTCGGCCGTAGCTCTGCTGGGAGCTGTCGAGGAAGTGAAAGTTTCCTCCCTTTGGGTTGCCGCAGACATTGTCAAGTTTGCAACATCTCCCTCTGTGTTTGGTGCTACTAACACTTCTGTGTCGTCTTCCAAATCCTTACCGCAAATGTGACGGATACAAAAGATTTTACAAGCTGCCAGTCCACCCCCCGTGTCAGGTTTAAGACCGAGAGCAGCACCCGTGCCCCTCTCCCACCCTTCAGATGGAGCGAGACAAGCCTTCAAACCCTAAGCAGCGACCAGAGAAGTGAGCCAGGCCAGGCGGGTATCCAGGCCCCCCTAAGTGGAGTGCCTGCAAGTAAACCAAAAGGCGGTGTGTGTGTGTCTGTGTGTGCCTTTAACAACTACTTTCAGACAGAAAAACAGCAGCCAAACTTTCCAGCTGGGAATCTGAACCCACAACCTCTGGGTAACTGAGCCCCTTTACAATACCACACAGCACTAGCAGCTCTCAGCACAAATCTGCCTCCTCTGGGCTACAGAGCGAGTTCCCGGTGTCCGCAGCCGAGGAGAGCCCTCCCCCGCCCCGCACCCCCCGCACGAAAGTGCAAAAGGAACCGCATCAAGCGCCAGCGCCCACCGCCCCCCTCCCCCGCCCCGAATAAAACGGGCCGGTCTAAAACACATCCCAGACGAAACTCGAAGTGCAGAAAACTCTCTGGCCAAGTCACGCAACAAAAGGACACGAGGAGCTATCCGTTCCCTCACTAATCAATACCCTCGCTGGCCTCTCCTGCTGCGTTGGGTCGAGCCTTCACCCTTAGACCGGAAAGGCACAACCGAATTTTACGACACTGAGGGATCCCACCAAAAGTCACAAGCCTGATCCCGAAAAATGTCAAGAAAAAATACAGTTTGCTGTATTTTGCTAGCAAATAATAATAATAAGCAAATAATAAGCAAAAAGAGCTTCTCTTTACCTTACTCTCACTTCTGTGTATCTGTGTGGGATTCTTAGGATCTGGGCTTCTTGGGTGAGTGCGAGAAATTCTTTTAAATGTGCCAGCAGAAGAATGTCTTGCAGATGAAATTTCTCGATTCGGAGAAATCACAGGTCCTGTATCCTGCCACGCTTGCCAGTCTGTTGCCTAAAATCGAGGAAAAGAACTTTCAAGATAATATCAATATCAGTAGAGAGCTGTTCTTTAATGAAAGTTTTCAGGTACATGAAGTATATAGGTGCATGCATTGTAGAGGGTTCTTAAAAATTAATAACACTACTTAATTACCAGATCTATTGAGTTTATCCAACCCAAGAACCTTTAGCCCCTGGTACCACCCTCAGAACTGCCCCGTTGGAGCATCCCCAAAGGTTCTAGGCCTTCTATCTTGTTTTGCCTTGTTAGTCTGGTCCAGCTGCATGTGTCCCAAACACGATGTTCTTGCTGCTATCTTATCTGTTGAAAAGACAGTTAAACAAAATTCAGGAATGTGGCACAAACTGAGAAACTGTGAGAAACTGTTAGCTGCTAACTCGAGTGTGAGAAACTACACAGCTATATAAAAATCTACAAATTTATAAAAGCCCTAAGGTATCAAATTGATGCTACCTTTTGGTGGTGGTGGTTCTGTCAGTAAAATAACAAAGAACAGAAAGTTCTTTTAAAAAGAAAATGTTGTGTTGGCCTGGAAGTTACTGTTTCATTTTCGATGCCAGGTAAAGGAAAACAAGGAAAACAAAAGGCTTGTTTCACAAAAATACTGGAAGGGTGGCAGCCCCCCAGTGCCCTGCAGCATCCTATCCCACTCTCTCCTTCTTTTACCCCGTTCAAGAGGCAGTGGTGCAGCACCCCACCAGTGTTCAAGACTAGCATTCACCCATCTCTTCCCTGAGCTGCCCTGTGAAGTGAAGCTCAGAAAGGCTTTGCTAGGAAAAAGTGCCTGTTTTCAGACAGAATTTGCCTGGCACAGTGGGCTGGCCTTTTGCATCCCATTGCCTGGTGCAACCCTTTCTACATTTGTTAGCTTTTATTGTGGAAGCACAGGGATTGCAGCTGGGCAGATGTTTAGCAGAAGACCTTTCCCCCACCAGTTTCAGAAGAACTGGTGAGCAGGATGAGCTGCGAGGAGCAGGAGTTTTGTCATGAAGGTGTTTCAGTGGGATGTCTGCATTTATGAGGATGGACTCATTTGGTGCCAGTAGGGAAATGTAGTCACAGCCATGAGTGGTGTTTTGCTGCCTGGGCAGGATGTGGGTGGGTGGAAGGGTTGAGTCAAGTTAGCACAGAACATCCATCACCTCTGCATTTCAGTCTGGCCAGAGGCTATTTGTCACCCACTGGAGCCTGGAGCCCTTCTCATCTCCCAGAGCTGAGCAGCAGAGAACTTGGATGGTGTGATCTTGGCTCAGGACATGCAGCATCATGGGAAATGTGTGGAGAACTTCCCCAAGGAATTAAACTGTCTGATCTATGGCTGGCAAAAAACACTTTTGTAGCTTTCTGTAGTTCCCTGCTCACATGCTCCCATACCTTCCCCCCACCCCCAACTTCACAGAAGGATCAAATATCATTTTTATATTTTTTATTTATTAATTTTGCTGGGAAAAGACTTAGACCCCAAGATCATAACCAAAGCGTTAAGGATCAAGAAAACTCAGATCCCAGATCCCCCCTCGAAACAGGCTAGCTGAGGTCCTACCACTGTCCTGCCCTAACTGGTGATTGCTGCTGCCTCCCAGGTGTTTTTTCCAGACATGGACTAAAAATTTCAGCCTAAGAAACTTTTCCTGGCAAAAGTTTTGTTGAAAGTAGTACATTCCTGAAATGAGGAAGAAGGAGAAAAAAAAAAAAAAGATTAGTTGATATTTTCCAGGGAAATATTGATTCCTCCAGCAATTGAGAGTCAGTGGAGTGGGCACAGGGACTGCAGGAGCTGCTGCTGACCCACATATGTACAAGTATTGAGTGGACAAGGCTCTTCCATGGGCAGGGAGCATCCCTGGTGCTTCTGTGTGTCCAGACCACTGCAGACACAAATGACAGCCCTTTGGAAAACTTCAGGGACTGGTGGGCAGGCTCCAGTGCCTGGCAAAAAAACAGCAGTGGAAACCCCACTGGCCCAGCCCAAGCCTCAGACAGCCAAGAAAAAGCTGTTACAGCTTGTTCATTAGGGGAAACAGGTAGATTTTGTTTCTTTCAGTCCCCATCTATAGCACATATGTAAAATTTCATCCTTCATGAAAAAATCTCGAAGGAAAAGCCTAGATCTTGGTACTGCAGATAACACAAGCTGTATGTCCAATATGCTTCAGTATCCCCATAGGGGAGGAGAAGATGGGCTTGCAAGGGACCCTGTCTACTTGCTGGGGCGAGATGAGGATGAGATATGGAGGGAAACAAGGACTGCCATAATTGCTTTGGGATGTAGTTTGGGTTAATTGGAAGGAAGGAAAAGGGAAAGGGTAGAGTCTGTCACACCATCTTTTGGAGAAGAGCTATGGAATTTCTCCATACCCTAGAAGAAGGTGCCTTCAATTTGTTCAGACCTACCAAGAATGTTTCCAGTATATGAGTTGAAGAAAGAAAAGAAAAAAGCTTGAGAGCAGTTGCTTTCTTTGGGGGACAGGGAATCAGGAAAAAAAAAATGATAGAATTTAAAGCTTATTCTTCATTTATGAGTGGTTGCAAAAAAAAAAAAAAAAAAAGAAGAGAGTTCATCTCTGCAGTATTTCTGATTAGAGAATGAATCATAATGAGCATGGGTAGAATTGACTGTTACAGTGAAGAGCCTGGTAAAGCCACAGGAAGGTTTCTTAGTTTATTTGCAACTTAACAAACATCCCAATATTCAAAGAGGTGTCTTCTTGGCTATTAAGAAGTGTAGGGCAGTTATTGTGTACCATGTAGTAAAAAGAAAGAGCTATTCCCGTTCATTCACTTTGTTGTAACTGGAGGGTCTGGTCCATCATCTCTTGAAGCCAACAGAGAGAACACTACTGACCTGACAAAGTCTCTCTTTACCCCACACCTGAAGCTGTTTCCATTTGAGATGTGCTACCACCAGTGTTGGATTGCTGATGAATTTTTCAGTAATGTGCATGTGAAAGTAATACCACCTCAAGGGATGATTAAGTCACCTGGTGTCTCAGTCTCCAGGATGCAGCTGAGCACATCCTGTTAGACACTGTTCTTCCATAATTGGCCTACGTTTTTTATGGTTGCTTCTCAATGATAGCTCTCGCTAGTTACATGGCATCAGTGTGTTCATCAGTCTCTAATGAATCACCAGACCATGGGGTGGATAATTGTTACTTTGGTTCCTTGCTGAGACTTTAAATAACATGCACAAATCAAAAACTACTTATTTCTACAAAACGCAAGTCTAACGAATACTCAAGTGGTAACATGAAAGGAGAGGAGATGACAGCTGGAACAAATGCCACTGCAATGCTGCTATTTTTCTGGCGGTAACAGGGTTTTTTAGTTAAGCATCAAGTAGACCTGGCTGGAAAATGGCATTTCTCTTTTGTGAGATATTTAGAACTTTCAGCTTTTGGATTTGTTCTGATGTGGAGCAAAACCAAGGTCTTCTCTACTTTTTCATGAGAACTAAAGAGAATGAGCCAGGGACTTGGTGACAGCAACTCACCCACCACCACTCTGTATCAAAGACTGGTGTCTAAAACCTTGCTCAGTGTAATTAGTGGTGGAGGTTATAACTGTGCAATCCTTATGCCCAGTGAGCAGCTACAACTCACCTGTGCCAGTGGGAAGAGGGGACCATGAATTAGGTGGGGCTGAGCCCTGGATGCATCCAGGCCCTGCTGCACATAGAGGAGAGACCTGCAAAGGATGTGGGGTGGGAGGTGACCACAGCATCCCTCCGCACAGTTCGCAGCAAAGGGCAGGTAGCCAGGAGAAAATCAGGAGAAAGTAGATGGCAACTGCATTTCTTTGATCCCTGTAGAAGACATTAGGTGTCTGTGCCATGACTGACCCCAGAGGCAGAGATCACACCATTATAAATTAGCACCAGACTCTTGGATGTAAGGAGACAAATGAGATTTGTTTCTCTTCTCCCCACCACCACAGCAGGACTTTCACATTGAATATTACTTGCTAGACCTGAGCAAGGTTGCAGCTTACTGTTATTTCAGGTCCCATTTGGTCTGTTTCATAAACATTCCAGCCTACCAAAGCAAGACTTATCTTCTGTCTCCCACCTGTGGGAAACCATCAGTGAAAGTGCACCTGTGTGTCTGCCCTACAAAGCATGCCATGAGGCCAGCTGGAGAGTTGGCTGGGATACAGGGCCCCCACAGCAGTATCTCCTGAGAGCCAGCATCTTTCACTGGGAGAGCTGACGTTGGGATGTCCAGCGCCGGGCTCCTGCAGCCCAGGAGAGGAGTACTGGGTGAGCTGGAAGTGAGCATGGGCTTGCCCTTCCATGGAAAAATATGAGGCTGGGGGAGGTCAGAGTTGTGCATGGGTAAGCTGCAGAAAGAAGAGATGTTGGGTCAGCACTGAACTGAATGAGGAAAAATTAGGAGCCAGACCAGATGTGGGATGCCATAACCCTTATAAGAAGTCTGAAGGAAGGAAGGACAAAACATCCTTCATACAGGCCACTGAGGTCTGGTTTTGCCATTAATTCCTTCTACAATCACCATTATAACCTTCACGTTACCAGCCTCCTTTCTGCTCGTCTGACCCTGGAGAAGCAGTTCTTCTAGAGTCTGGTTGGATTCCCTCTGTATATTTCCTTTCAGAGCTCTGATTTTGTTGAGCATAGAAGCCATTCCCAAAAGCAGCTTTCTCTGAAGAGGAAGATACTTTATATCTAACTCAGTCCTTTCAAAAATACCCAAGCTTAAAGAAAAAG
The DNA here is from genome assembly GCA_013399695.1 of Formicarius rufipectus. NCBI lineage: Eukaryota > Metazoa > Chordata > Aves > Passeriformes > Formicariidae > Formicarius > Formicarius rufipectus. Next base: position 259,453 of record VXAU01003158.1, read on the forward strand.
TTGAGAGTTTCCCACCTGCCATCAGAGATCATGCCTGAACCTCAATTGCACTGAAGGATGTACTTGGGTTTTGGAGTAAATAAGCCTCCATAGCCTGCCCTGTCCTTCACCAGGGAGAAAATGACGGTTATTATGGCTGTGGTGTTCATCAGGTATCGATGACATAGAACTCCTCTCTGACTCCCACCACTGAATAACCCAAGTGCTGCTGTCTCTGCCTGCTCCACATGTAACCTGAGACTCCCTGCTGCCTGTGACTGGCCTGGCACTTATCTCCTTCCTATCACTTTTCTATCACCATCGTTTCCTCTTCTTCCTGTCTTGGAAAAGCTAACCCAGCAGTGTTTCTGAATGAAATAGCATTATACGCATGGCGTGGTCTGGGGATGGGGACAAGGGACAAACCAGCCCTCAGCTGTGAGACTCCACTGCTACTTGAGAAGCAGCAGTGCAGGAACCCACCAGTGTTCAGGATATGGACAATCTATCCCTAAGCTGCCCTGTGAGGTGAAGCCCAGAAAGGTTTTCCTAGGAAAAAGTGTGTGTTTTCAGACAGAATTTGCCAACAACAGTGGGATGGCCTCTCTCATCCTGGTGTGATCATCTGTCTTCGTTTGCTCCACTCCTTTGGGAGGGTGCAGTATTTGCATCTAAGTAGATGTGTAGCAGAAGAAAGGCCCCGTTGTGAAGATCTTTTCCCCACCTATTCAAAAGAACTGGTGAGTAGGACAAGGTGTGAGGGATAGAAGTTTTTACATGGGCACTTGAGTGCAAAACTCAGGTGATGTGGCTGGAGAAAGGACAGGAGGCTGGTGATATCCAGCACCATCTCCTGTCCTCAGCACAGGATGGGAAGAGAGGAACGATATCCTCTTTGTGGGTAAACCTTTCTGCAGCAGATGCAATGCTACACAGTGACTGCTCATGTTCATCTCACCCCAACTCACCTAGGAGCTCGGCTTGGGCTGAAAATACCCGCTCCATTTGTCCTCAAGGCAGATCAGTGCCCCTGGCTGTAAATCTGCTGGGAAACTCATGACTCACAGCATAAGAGCCATGGAGGGCTGTGAATTACACGGCACCAGCTGCTCACCTTTCTGAAGGCAGTTTTGGCTTCCTGAGATGTTTGTGCCAGAATAAATGAGCCTCTGCCGTGGTGGGGCAACCACAGTCCCACACAGACATGCTGGGAGGAGGGTAAGAGTGCCCCAAGTCAACAGGGCTGGAGAAGCCATCAGAACTTGGTGTTGCTATAATTATAAGCCTACTATGTGGATTTTTTTGAGAAAAAAAAAAAGCAGCCTAACTCAAAGTCTCCTTTACACAAATGCCCATCAGTTGACTTCTGTCCAAGCAGAGTGGTTTCTCCAAGTTTCTCCTACTACAGAGTTGAAGCCATGTGGCATCCCCATTCTCAGGATGCATCCTGGTGCACCAGCACCTGAGAGGGTTGGTGGGAGAGCTTTGACACTGCCAAGGCTGCTCCTGCTGCTTTGCAGCTGCGGTGAGTGAACCTGTATGTTAACATGGCCTTGGGACAGCCAGGGCTCCTCTTAGCTCCTCACCTGTGCATGAGTGGTGGCACAGCCAAAGTCTTGCCCTGCTCCACAGCATGCTGGCAGTCCCCAGAATGCCTCTTGGTAAGAGTTTGGATGCTTCTTCCTTTGTGGCTAGAGCTAAGATACACCTTTGGAGGAGGTATGGGAGTGCAGAATATCTGACAGTCTTTGTTCCCCAGCTGGTATCTGCTGCTCCTGGACCTGCTGGCTTCCTGAATACACAGGCAGTCTGCAACCCACCTCATACCTGGCAGCATTCCAACCTGCTCTTACCGCACCAAGGTGCCAAATACACTTTCTGTGTCTGGTACTGACAGAGACATTAGGCAATGCCAGCCAAAGCTGGAATGGGCTGATAAAACCAAGCCCCAGAGTTGGCTCAAACGATGCACAGCATATTTCTCTTTGTCATTCAGTGCATGTGGATGCTTAAAGACCCCCTCACCCTGGGAATGGGAACTGTTTGCCTCCTGGGTGTGATGTTTTCTGTCTAACCTGGTAGCTGGAAGTACTTAAAAGCTGAGCGCAAAATTTTTAAATAATCTCTTGAGTACCATAAGTCATCAAGAGAGGTGATGAATGGAGCTGGTCTTTCAGAAAATGGAGTAAAATGCAAGATCTGCTTGCATCTGCTGGAGGTGCATGGCTGCCCTGTGCTCAAGTAAGCTTGCTGCTGTCATGTAGGATTGGGAGTTTCACTTCTGAGATGTCCTTGCTGTAAGTCATCTGGGAAAACTGGCAACTCTGAAAAAACATTGCAGAGTGTGAACATATGCTGCTGCCATTCTCACCATGTAAGACCATATTTTCCCTTGTGAGAAGACAGTGTAATCAAGGCCCCCTTCACTGTTTGCTCTTCATTCTTGGTCTTATTTCCTTCCTTATGCTTAGTAGAAGGGACTCCTCTGGAAAGCTTACCTACATGGTCTTTCATTCTCTCATATTATTTATTCCTCTTCTGAGACTGCCTGAGGTAGCATTTGATCATGGCAGATATTCTCTTCCTGGTATTACTTTCCCCAGGTGCTCCTGACTCAACGGAAAATCCAGGAAGACACCCACCATCCTTTTCAAGATGCAGCTAGCCCAGACACTGCTGCATCACATAATTTTTTCATTCTACATCACTGATGACTCAGCCTTCATTAACAGCAGTCATCAGGGACTATTTCACCCTGGCTAGAGGCCACCCCATAACCTGTGCAACAAAATGAGCTTCAGATCTGCTCTTCCAGTGCTGTGGCTGCTTTTGAGACTGTGCTGCTCCTTCTTCTTGATACTGCCCACATGTGGTGCTACAGACTGCTAAGGAAGGCAGGAAGTGAGCAGCCCAGCATCTCTGCTAGCTTTGGCATTTGGTTCATATTGATCAGCAAAGCCTCTGTTTGAGCAGATCTCTTTGCAAGGTTGCTGCTGACCATTGAGGGATTTATGTAGCTGGTTGGGTTTTATTTCCTCTGCCGTGCTTCCATGGGTTACTTTCCCAAAGATAATTACATGACTCAGGAAGACAGACGCATACCTCGCATACTTGTGGCAACCATAATGCGATAGGTGGTGTAGCGCATTTCGAAGCTCTTTGAACACACAGGAGTAGCTGAATTCCCGTAACTTACCTACTCAAACCAAAGCAAGTCCAGGCAATGGCTGCATAGTTTTTGTGAAGCTCTTACCTAACAGAGGACAAACATTTCCCAGGAAAGATTTGGTCTTACAGCACCGAGGCACAGACATTTCTCGTCACCAGAGAAATCACGGGTGTTTTGTCAGGTAAGATTTACCATTTCTAATTTCCCATTTTTTAAAAGATCTTGTCTGAACTGGGGCTGTAACAATAACATTTTCTCCTATAACTGAAAAAAAAAAAAAAAAAGGCAGTTATGTGTTTTCTAAGAGGTCCAGGCAACAGCACAGAGAAATTATCCTGTCTTAAGTAGATAAGTGATTGTTATGGCTAGAATAACCTGGCAGCTAATTGTCTGTGAAGATAACTGGCAGAGCTGAGGTGTGGGACTGTTAATTTAGTGCAGGCAGCTCTGCAATAGACTCGGAGACACAAGCTTTGCTTCAAGTGCTTTAACATTTAATTGTTGAGTTGCAATTCAATTCACTGATTTTGGAAGAAAACCAGAGAAGTAAGAAGAGAAGTTTTATTCCACATGGTGACTTGGAGGATCTTACAGATCTTAAACCCACCCCAAATCTGTGTTGATAGGTGCACCCAACACATCCTGTACTTTGTAATCAGAGCAGTGGTCGTGGAGAACTGTGAAGTGGATCCTGGCATCCTGCCGTATCTGTGGGATGGCTGGTACAGGTTTGTGAGCTCCTTTGGGACCATTTTGGGGGGTACTGTTGCTCAGAAGTGAGACTAAGAGCTTGGCTGAAACTGAAGATAGTATTTTCAAAGGTTTTCAAGATTTTTTCTGGTTCCTGGTTATGTGTGTAAATGGTTGCTCCTAGCCAGCAATGTGCTATTCAAAGGAAATCATTACATGAAAATAGGACTGTATTTATTGATTTCCCTCCTACTTTTATATCCAAAGGGATATAAAGAATAAAGAGCTTTTAGAGCCCATTGCCATCAGTGCAGGTGACCTGAAACTACTCACCCTGAGAGTAGACCGGGACAAGTCCTTCAAAAGGGCTTTGTCATACAGAGAGCTTATAAAAAATGCCTTGGGGTTCCTGAGCAATGCTGGGATCCTGACCCTGAGCCCCTTCCCATTCTGGTTTTCTTTGCAGCCCTGAACCAAGGCAGTGAGACAATGACTGTGTTTGGGGGAAAACTTCATTTGGAGCAGATCATGTGTTTCCCAGCTTCTAAATGTTTCTGTTTGTCAGGGCAAGGGGAGCAATGCAACTTACTACTTGCCCTGACATGTGCCTGCTGTGTGTAAACCCACAGCTTTTGTATAAAGGGCTCCTGTCGTGGGGACTGTGGAGTGTTCAAATGCTTCTTAGCTCTGGGCTTCTCCTTTAGCTGTCGTAAGATCAGATTAATGATGTATTAGTTTGAGATAACTGCCATGAGATCATGTAATTAGCTTGTGATCATGCTCTGTGCCAGTTGGCTGAAACTCGATGCTTTTAAAAAAAGCTCTTTCAGACCAACTACAGATAGGTCTTTTTGATTGATGACATTAACAAATAGCTCATTAGTCACTTTGTGGACTAATTAAAGTAGAGCACATTCAGTGCACAAAGAACAGTTGTGGGTGAATAAAGGCAGCCATCACAATGAGGACTGGGTTATGAGGGAAGCAGTTTGTCACCTTGTGCCTTTTGCTGTGCCCACCATGCTCCGCGTTAAACAAATTTGTTTAACGTCCCCCTCAAAAGCCCGATCCTGCCCTGCTCAGCTCTGTAAGGCCTTCTCATTCCTGCCTGCATTGCCCTTGGGCAGATGAGCAGCTGCAGGAAGGCTGTGCCTTCCCAGGGCAGCCATACCCGCCCAAGAGCCGCTGCTGCTTGTTCAAGTGACGTGACTTCCTCTCAACACTGCTCCCACATTCAGCATGAACAGCCTTTTTGACACAGACATTTTACTCCGAGTAAAACTGTGTGTCAGGGGATAGTTTAACCTCTCTGTAGTCATTGTGAGTGGGAAGAATGTGGATTATTGTGTAGGCACCATAAGGACATCTATGTCACTTTGGTAAGCATGGGGCTGGACATTCCTAGCTCGTGCCTGATGAGAGGAAGGCTGTTTTGCTGACCCTGTATTATTGCAGGGCATTGGGAAGCAGCCCAGGAAAAGGGATCTGTCTAGTAGCATTTCATCCTATGCGTGGCTGCTGCAAGGCTGCTGCCTGAGTCCTTCTCCCACAGTGTGGCCAAGCTCTCTCCCTCTTCTCCATCTGGACCAAGCCCTTTTCTTCAGTTATTGCTTCTTGTCTCAGGCTCAGTCCTGCCTCAGCTGCCCACCTTGTCCCTTTTTTGTGGTGAATATCCATCCCAAGTCCCACAAATTTCTTGGAGGCACAGGTTAGGGTCAGTGCCTGCTCTTGCTGGAGAACACACTAACAACAGCCAGCCCCACTGTAGGGTCTGCAACATGGACAAAACCAGTTTTTTTCTCTCCTGTCCCAGCCTCCCTCACCAAACTGATACCCAACCCCACTCTCCTCACTGTCCTCCCTGCTGTCCCATCTACCAGATCATCTGTGACTTGTGACCACTTCAGCTGTTGTGTAGACTTTTCTCTTGCCACAGTCCCTGACAGTGCTTACTCTTACACCAGGCTGCAACAGACTGGTGGTGGCTCTGCAGTCATCTGCCCTGGCTTGGCCGCCCAGCAATGTGGTGGTGTTTCTTGGGGCTGCTGTGGTCCCAGGAACCATCTGTGTGCACCCCACACTGCCTGGCTTCCCCAGGGCAGATGATGCTCAGAAGGGTTCACATTCTTCCCAAATGCTACAAAGGGTTTGGAAAGGTTGCTCATATTAACAAATAAATCACAAAGGTCTCCTGTTTGCTGCTCAGAGGGCCTGGACCAGCAAGATGGTGTGTGAGTGTCACCAGCCCTAAGTGATTAGCAGCCCCAGGTGGTCACCAGGTCTAGCAAAACCTGGATCAGATTGGACTGAGCATCTCACAAAACTGTGCCCTTCTTTGTTCCTCATGGAGAAGAGAAGTAGCAGAGCCTGTGTCTTCTGGAAGATGCCAAGTAGGTGGATGCAGCTAGAGCTCTGAAGCTGAACCATATGAAAGGAGATACGATAGCTCAAAGAAATGTGAGATGGTTTGTACAGAATCTGCAACTTCACTCAGCAGCACCGGATTTTGGTGAGCCATGTGAATGGAGCCAATTTTGAGGGCACTGCTTGGGCAAACACTACCAGCCTTTACTTGTCCTCCAGATCAAGTCCCTGCATGCTGTAGCATTTAAGGTTTGATGCTTTATTTTCTCATCTCTCTGGGTTAGCCTCAGAACTCAAAAACCTCAAAAGAAGTTTTCTTGCTGTTCTGGCCATGTAAATTCTACAGTTTATGGTACCAAAAAAAAAGCCCCATGAAGCTGGTGAGTGCCCAGAGAGGCTGTGTCAGATTGTCTTGAACTGGAAATGCTCCAGAAGAGGAGCTTTATTTGGGCTTGCGCTCCAACAGCCACTTCTGACAGATTGGAGGAGTTGTAAAACTTTGCTGAAATGGTCAGTACAATATTATGCAGTTTTTTTCTGAGGTTTGGAAGAGATTTGCATGTTAGGCCAAAAGTGGACAGTGCTTTGTGATCTGCATGGGTGTTATTGAGGTATAGTAAAAGCTGTGAAGTGAAAGGGGTCTTAACTCATTCAGCCTTTTATTATATTGCATCAGGATATGACATATAGCAGGAATGTGAGTCTTTCCTCACCTAGTTTTACCTCAGAGGGCTGATGGAAGCTGTAGATATGTAAAATGAGCCCCTCTTGGCCAAGGTGAAGGCTGAGAAACCCAGTGCAGGCCCTTTGGAAAAAATCTCACATTTGATTTGTCATCTTCTTGAAAGACAGCAGTAAGAGGTGTTAATTATTGAGTGCAGCAACACTGAGCCTTCAAGCAGCTGGAGCTGCTTTTGTCCCAGCCCTTGTGAGACACCAGGTTGAGCAGCAATGCCTCCTGCTTCAGTTCTGCATTATACTGAGAGGTCTGTTGCACGAATGTCAATGCAGCTAGTGGGTCCTGTCCCATCTTTGTACCCATCCCTTTCCCTCCCATCCCATCCTGTTGGGTAGCCCCAGGGAAGGGTGGGCATGATGAGTGCTCTGTGGTGTGACAGGGACTACAAACCCATCCCTGATCCTGTGATGCTGGCCATGCAGACTTGACACCACCAGTCCCTGCTTTGACCAGGCTCTGCTGTGAAGGGAAGCAATGGATGTCCCAAAGCTACAGCAAGGACTGAGGTTTATGGTCTTTTAGGTTTTTCTCACTGCTGGTGTTATTGCCTTATGTGTCAGTGAAGTCAGAAGGTTTTACATTTGCAATTAATTTTCTGTGTGATCGGAACTCAGGACTTGTGTCTGTATGATTTCATGTCAATATGATTCTGACTAGATTGGGACACCAGGCAAACAGCTGAGGTCTGGACGTTTGCTTTTTCCTTCTTTCAGAGAAATGAGTAAATATGGAAAAGCCATTTTATTTTCTATGCTACATTGCTAAATTGAGCTTTCCTTCTTTCTCTCTCATACTTTTATTGAACTCTCAGACAAACCCCTCCCTTGGCAGGTAAAAAGAAGAAATTGCCAGCAGTGCACATTGATGAGATGCCTTTCAGTAGTGTAGCTGTACAAACAATAGGTTTTTCATTTCAGTGGCTGAAGGGAAAAATTGAAAATACTTTTTGTTTGGGTCACCTCCTAGAGGAGAATGTTTCTTTTCTTGCTTGATTTCTTTTCATAAGTGTTGCATGAGACATTCTGGTTTGAGATTATTTACTGCTTTTCATAACTTAAAAAGCAAACTAGGTCACTTTCAAACCAAAAACAGCATTTGAAAGAACAACAAAATGTTTCATTTTTAAAATGTCAGAATGGAGCCTTGCTGCTCTTCTCAGAACTCTTTTTCTTCTCTTTCAGCTAAAACTAATTACATATCCAACCCAAATTTGCCTGGAGTCTCAGCACCTCTTAATTGCACTTCAGGTGAATTTACTGCATCAAAAAACCTCCAGTCCAGCTCTGCCTGCACGCGCAGTGACCTGTCCTTCTTGCTGCTCAGCAAACACATACAGACAAGTATTTAATTATGCTTAACTAAGATGTTGAGCAACAGACTGTGTGAAATGACCTCTTTCAGGTCTGGCCAACCAGAGAAGCACTGGCACAGTCACGGTTCATGCTGATGAGACTTGGCAGTGGGCTGAGTCAGTGGCTTGGGCTGTGCTGCATTGGGAGCCACTGGGGCAATACGTCAATGTGGGGCTGCTGCCCCTGTCTGCAAGCCCTTCCACCCACCTCACCAGCTGCACCATCACCCCTCTGAAAAGATGGTAGCTAGGAGGTATCAGTGCTTGGGAAGTGCAGTGGTATGGCTCAACCATTCTTTGCTTCCCTGTGGAGACAGGGCCCCACCCATCTCTTTCTTTGCCTCATTTCCTAAGGAGATGGTGTCCCTCCATCACTATGTGCATGTCCCTCCCAGGTGTGCCCTGAATTAGGGTGACAGTATTAAATTACAGAATAATTCCTACAAAAGGTGATGAAGAAAATCAGGCTGAGTAGAGATGACCAGCTGCCAGTGTGATGGGTGTCATGGGACTCACCTTATCATGAAACCAGCTCCATTGGTGCCATTTAGGGTCTTGGTTTGCTTCAGACAATGCTAGGGAAAATCCTTATTGTCACTTCCTTTTCAGCATCTTCCCACAGAGACAGAAAAGCTTTACAGTAACCTGTTGCATCTCAGCACTGTTGTGTTATTCCTTAATAAATGAGAGGTTGCTGATGTTGGAAGGACTCTTGCCTCCCAAATGTCTGTAATCCTGAAGACCCAGAGATGCATTAAATGCCCCTGTGTGCTTATCCCAACAGGGATCATGGAACCATAGAATCATATGGGTTGGAAAGGATCTTAAAGGTGATCCAGTTCCAACTCCACTGCCGTGAGCAGGGATGCCACTCACTAGGTCAGGCTGCTCAGGGCCTTGAACACTTCCAGGGATCAGACAGCCACAGCTTCTTTGGGCCAGTGCCTCTTTACCCTCTGAGTAAACAATTTCTTCCTAACATCCAATCTAAATCTTTCCTCTTTTAGTTTAAAACCATTCTCTCTTGTCCTATTACTATCTGCCCATGTAAAAAGTAACTCTCCCTCTCTTTTATAAGCCATATTTTGGTACTGGAAAGCTGCAATGAGGTGTCCTGAGAGTCTTCCTCAGGCTGAAGAATCCTAACTATTTCATCCTGTCTTCATAAACAGGATGCTCCAGTGTAAGCATCTCCAACAGATCTACGTCTTTCTTGTGCTGAGACCCCAGAACAGAACACAGCACTCTGGGGAGGGGTCTCATGAGGGCAGCATAGAGAGGGAGAGTCACCTCCCTCGACCTGCTGGCTGTGCTGCTTCTGAAGCAGCCCACGATGAGTTGGCTTGCTGGGCTACAAGCCCACAGTCTTGTTTGTTCATGTCCAGCTTTTCATCCTTGAGAACCCCCAAGTCCTTTTCCGCAGGGCTATTCTCAATGAGTTATTCTCACAGTCTGTACTCATGTCTGGGATTTCCCAGATGCACAGGTCCAAGGAGTCAAGGGAAGGAAAATGCTGCCATGTGGATTCCCAAGTGCATCAAACCTGTAGGTTGCACTGAGTGACTGATAGATAGGAAAATAATTCAGTCTCTACACCAGAAAGGAACTTTTGAGGGTAGGGAGCTTCGGCTTTAACTGCTCAATAATCTCCATCCTTCCCTGGTAGCTCACAGCCACCACTCCAGGGCTGGGGCAGCTGCAAGAGCCAAGTGGCCAGCAGTAGCATTGGCTTGTAATGTGTAACTGATATAACTCCCAGCCTGCCACTCGTGCCCATGGAGGGGCTGGGAACAAGGGCCAGCTCCACTCCCCTCACTGGGCAGGACCTGACAGCTGGGCATGTAAAGCCAAGCCACGCATCCCTGATGGATGCCCTCATGAAACACCACCCCACTCAAAAATAAACCCCCACCCCTGCAAGTCACATGATGGATTAGGAATTTCTAAGTGTTACTCAGACTGACAACACAAAATGGAAGAGATCAAACCATTGGTGACCTTCTGACACAGCAGTGAGACTTGTCAATGTGATAAGTTGAGGCTTGGCAGAGTCGGCTACTCCTTGGTCCAAGATTTCCCTGGAAGCCATATGAGTTTTTTCTCAGTTTGTTTTTGTTTTGTTTTGTTTTGTTTTATTATTTTTTTTTTCCCCTGAAATATCAACAAGACGTTGTTGACGTAAGCTTCTCAGCAGCTGACCATGGTCTAGCAGCATGACAGACAGACTATCTTCTGGTTGTTCCCCAGAGAGAGCAGCAGGAGGCATTGCAAGCAGATCTTTGATGCTGTGGATCAGAGATGGACCCTGGTGAAAACTGGAAGCTGGATGAAACAAACTGGTTGTCTCATGGTGGGATCCACCCCTTTTCCAGTATGAAAGGAGGTAGGATATGATTGCTGGTTTTTAATCCACCCGGTGAAAGTGCTGAGAGCCTTCCCAGTGTGCTGCTTCCCGTCACTGTGCTTGCAGTGGTCCCAGAGATTTTGCTGGGCTATATCCAGGAAAAGGCAGTACTCAGTATGAAACAGTCACTTTGACACAGGCACTGGATCTATGGCTTGTTTTCCTTCTATGGCTTGTTTTCCTTCTCTAAAGTGTCCATGTCCCCCCCTCCGCAAAAAAAAAAAAGGCCCATCACCCATCTTTTGGAAAGTTCATATGGCACTTGTACTGGATATGACTGCCTCACTCTCCACAAGCAGGACTTTGCAGATGACTGTGGTTGGGGAAGAGTGACGAGAGAGGTGATAAAATAGTCTCTTTTCTCTTCAGTCATATTTGTGAGGGACAATTTAGGATGGCTACAGGGATATATGCTGTCCCAAGAGTGACAGGGCAGCTGGGGGCTGCCCCAAGCTGGGCTGCTTGTGCAGAACTATTCAAGGTTTTAGTCCCCCTTAGCATGATGGTCTCTCAGCTCAAGGCTAGGGTCTGTTGCTCTCCAAAAATTTCTAGTGTCAGGAAAGCACTTGGGGGCAGATACAATGGGAAGTAGCCAACAGACCCATTTCCTCTATTGATTCATTTCTACCTGATTTCCAGCCAGATGCTTTTATTTACCTTTTAATCCTCATTTGAACATCCAGAAGTGCTCCCTGCTCAGCCCCAGCTCATTTTTGTCACCTGAGGTCCCTGTCTCCTGGGCCAGCACAAGCTGCCCCTTCATGGGCAAAGCTCCTTTGTCTGGAACGTTCTGTGCCCCAGACTAAAACCAAGATAAACTCCCAGCCTTCCAGATGGCAGCACCTTGGGAACGGAAATGCTTTGCTTTGGTAAAGGGCTCACTTATCTCCAGCTGTTTCCCTTGGCTTCCCGCTGATAGCCCAGATGCTGGGGGAAGGGGAAAGGGACAATCCAAGATGTGGCATCACCTCCTTTTCTGAGAGAGCTGAATTAGATAAGTAGCTTTCTGGTTTTGAACCCATAAGTAGATTTATGCTTTTAAGCCCTGAGATCAGTCTCCTCAGGCAAGTATCACTGGGCAGCAACCTTGTGATAGCACATCTGCTTCTGCAGGTACCCAGCCCATGGTGGCCACAAGGAACCAGCACAGGGATGCTTGCTGCCATCCTCCCTCTTCCCCCATTAGAACAATCTCTGCATCTGTTATTTCTTAAAAGTCTTTGCTATGTGCATGGTCTGTGTTAATGTTTATAGCTGTAGCAGTCAAATGCCTGTGGAGTTCAGGATTGCACTGTGCTTGTGTGTGTAAAGGCAGAGGACAGCAGACTTTCTGCCATTAGGAGTTTATAAAAATCCAAAATAATTGAATGTGGATATACATTGTCTTTTGATTTTGTATGCAGCCCATTGGTACCCTAGACTAGTGGCTTACAGCTTTTTCTAACTGGTGGGCCTAAGAGCATTTTATAGTGTGGGGCACAATCTCTTAGAAACGCCAGAAGTATGGATTGCTGCATGTCATCATGCACCTTCCATTCTCAGATATCCTCCTGGAACCCCTAGGAACACAGGGGTCCACAGATTTCAGACCAAAAGAATTTTAAGTCTGGCTCATGCATTGAAAAAGTACCAGGAACCATAAAGCAGTAAAAAACCCAAAACATCAGACCCTCCACCAAAAATCAACAGGAAAAAACCCCCACCTTCTGTAATTTTAAAAAATTATTTTAATTTGCATTGAGTTTTTGCAAGTTAGCAGAAGAATTTTTGACATTGAAAGAGATGTTTGAGAATGACAAAATCGCCACCTACTCCAAGGCACAAATGGCACTCAACACTTGGCCACATGTTCCTGTATGGCTGCAGATCTTTCTAGCAGTGAAGGATCCACGTGTGCTGTGCTCTGCACCCGAGAGCAGACAAGAATTGGTGAGCTTCTTGTGGGATTGCTCTTGGGATCCAAAATATTCTCCTACAAGCTTTTGGTGAGAAATGTCACCAGCTCAGGGATTTCCAGGGACCCTAGTCTAATCCACCACACACTGAGTTACAGCAGTGCTATTATCAGGTTACTCAAAGGTTTGCTCAGCCTCTGAAAAATTCTGGCCAGGCTGTTTTCCTGCTCCCATTGGTTAAACCTACCCCAGCTACTGTTGCTGGAGACTGTAGCATGCAGGAAAGCTCTGCTGTGGGCAGGATGCTCCTGGCCATGCCCTGAGTGCCAGATGAACTGGGGAAAGGGAACAGAGAGCTGTGGCGTGGCCAAAAAGCAAACCACTGCTGGGAATCTCAGTGAGGGCAGAGATGGGGCAATGGAGCTCTTGCTCTTCAGTGACACTGGAAAGGGAATAAGGGTTCATCCTGACAAGCCTCTGTCTTGAGCTGATTCTGAGGTTTTTCAGTAACAGCTGAATTAAAAGAAAACCCACAACACACATGAAAGCTGTCAGGGTGAACTGGGAGCAGACTGAGGAGGGGCGTATCTGCAGTGTGATTACAACAGCAATGTCATTCCAGCTCTCCCCATCTACCTCTTCATCTGACCTTTCCGAGAATTTGTTCTTCTTCCCTCAGACAATGAGCTCTCCGAAGGTGCCCCAGCCCACTTTGCTCTGGATCAGCTAGGTAAGTCTATGCACGATACATTTTCGTCTCCCTGTTTTTTCTATATTGAGTAATTAGGAGATGACTTACACAGGACAGCTGCTGAATGCTTTTCACTGCATAAATTTATCAGCACTAGTGCCTCCTTTCTGTGTTGCTTTTGAATGCCATCCATCAGAGGGATGGAACAGCTCGACTCTAGATCTGTTTAATACCTTTTTGTGTTAAATTGATGTAAGGTTTTTTCCTCTGGGAAAGAAGCTGTCACCTTCCTGGTGCAGAGCACTATAGGGCGATGCTGCTTCTTGTCTGGGGATCTGAGGCTTAGCCTGTGGCTGGCAATGGAACATGTGACATTTTGCAAGGCACCTTGCAAAATTACAAGGGGTTTTTTTCCCCTAGGGGGCAGAAGTAGAGGTGTGTAAAGAAATAGAAATGTATAAAGAAATGTATAAAGACACTCAGGGAGAAAATAACCTCAAATAGGCAAGGGAAGCCAAAGGCTTCAGAGGCTGAATCCATGGTGGAACCCCATCTGGCAGTGATCTCCCTTTAATCACAGGGCCAAGGTCAAAAGCTATGTGTTTCTCAGGGTATGTTAGAGGGGCTTGAGGTAAGGTGGGGGTGAGGATTTGAGCTGTGGGATAGAAAGCTTCTAAAGGAGGTCTTCTGGCCACCCACTTTTGGAAGTCTGACATGTGAGGAAAAGGGAAAATCACAGAATGGATAAGGTTGTAAGGGACCACAGCAGGGTCATCTGGTCCAACGGCCTTGCTCAAGCACAGTCAATTGCACAGGATTATATCCAGGTGGTGTGGCATATCTCCAGAGAGGAGACTCCACAACCTCTCTGGGCAGTCTGTTCCCATGCTCAGTCACCAGCACAGCAAAGACAATCTTACTTATGTTCAGGTGGAACTTCCTGTGCATCATTTCTGCCCATTGCCTTTTCTCCTACTGCTTAGCATCACTGAGAGGAGCCTGCTCCATCCTCTGACACCCTTCCTTCGGATACTTACAGACACTGATGAGGTCCCCCCTCAGTCATCTCTTCTCGAGGCTGAACCAGCCCCCAGCTCTTTCAGACAATCCTCATAAGAGATGCTCCAGACCCTTAATCCTCTTAGCCCTCCTCTGGACCTGCTCCAGAAGCTCCATATTTCTCTTGTACTGAGGAGCCCAAAACTGGACAATCCCCCAAGCCTTCCTGAGAAAATTGGTGAGGGCTGAAGATGAAGCCTTCACACTTTTCTGTGTGAATCTGATGTGCTGGGAGAAATGCCTGTCTGAGGACCCAGCACCCTACCTTGCTCTTTGACAGCATGGTGGGACCACTCCAGCACACCTCAGTGTCCATGACCATAACATGACTGAGCACTGGGTCTTCCTCTCAAGACAAAGGCACTCTCCTCTTCACTTTCAGGACAATGAATTCTCCATACATGGAGATATTCAAAAGCTGTCTGGATGTGGATTTGGGAAATGGGCTCTAAGTTGCCCTGCTTGAGCAGAGGGTTGGATCAGATAAACTCCAGAGGTCCCTGCTAAGCTCAACCTGTCCATGATTCTGTAACTTGTAACTCCCTGCCACTCTTGAAACCCGCTTTGTCTCTAGTACAGATGATCCATGTGCTTTCGCTGGGATGCTCACCACATATGACACTGGTGGAAACTTGGGATAGGAGGGTAAAACTGCAGGAGCCCAGACAGTGATTTTTATCATGTATAACTGTCTCTGATGTATATTCCTGCTGGTAGAGGACAGGTTCTTGAAAAATCTCCTGTAAATGCAAAAATGCTTACAAACTGTATGATGTCTTGCTAGTGCTAGAATGGGTGGCACAACCAGTGTTGTCCTCACTGGTGGTTCCATACACTTGATTGTATTTTAAAGGCGCCTGTGTGAGCTTCCTCCACTTGGTGTCAGGATAGAGACTGTTCTAACATGCATTCACCCAGAGGAGTGTCTTAGCAGGATATGGGAACAAAGCCAAGAGCCTTCCCTTGGCTACCTCATTCATTACCCGATTGTGGTTAAAACCAGTCAAGTAACTTTAAAATGCATTTTCTGTGACAGAACTTACACCAGATCCTTGTTTTTTCTCTTGGTCTTCCTTGTGTTATCCCTTGAACAGCATCTTTCCTCAGTGACATGTGCTCACTTCCCCTAACCCTGGCAAACCCTCAAGGTCTTAGCAAACATATTTAGTGGCAAAGAAAAAGCTCTGTCTCCCCACTAACAAGATTTCGTTGACTTTAGTTGAGTAGAAAATAAGTGTAGTAGCAGTTAGACAGATGATTTAGATACAGAAAATGAGTGGCCCCTGGTCAAGGAACTGGACCTTGGAGGGGCAGGGATCAAGGCTGACACATGGCAGAAATGGCTTGCTGACATACTCCTTGTGTTAACAGGAAAACAGTCTGTGCCATCCAATGTGATCCATTACCTCCTGAGGTGGTGGTTGGCATCTTCCAGGGATTCTGTACAGCCCTGCTCCCATCTGAGGGGCAGGAGGAGCTCCTCAGACACTGATTTCCTCTGCACAGCAGTTTAGACATCTCTCAGTCTGAAAAAGATTATTCAGAGCAGTGCTTGTATCACCTTACATTTCCACTCTGCTTTCCAAACATAGCACAAGATGTGATTGCTCCAGCCAAGGTAGAAAGACAGACAAAAGATGTGAGATAGCAGAACAAGTAATGGAAAACTGATCTCTCCTCCTGCTCCCTCCCAGCTGGCAAATTTTCAGCTGGATCGGTCTTCTAACCCAAGTCAGGCACGGCTGACTGGTCTGTGGTGCCAGGCAAGCCAGGCTGTAAGACAAAGCACATGTTGGAGGGAGGGGGAGAGTACAAGACCATCCTAGTAGCAGCTTGGATTTATCCTGTGTTGAACTGATTGTGTAACCAAAGAATACTGGGTCAAAAATACTCACCCCTGGTCAAACCAGCCACCTGAACAACAGGAGTTATTAGTAGAGGAGCAAAGAGTAAAGCAGTATTATAATAACAACATCCTGAGACTAAACATCAATATTGTAACAAAGCATCATCAGGATAAAAGTCACAGAAAGGCAGTTCTGAGATGGACTTCAGGAGGACAGCTACACCCTTCTCCTGCTTGAAGGCAGAACTAGTGCCTCTTATACACCTATCACACTGTGTGTAAGCCAACCTGTCATAGTAGCCTTCCCAGGCAACCCCCTCCAGTGCTTCACTGCCCTGGAAGGGTTTCCTTGGTGTCCAGATTTCTGTAACCTTAGCCAAAGGCAGGCATAAGCAGGGAAAAGGCCTTCCACAGATCAGACTGAGGGTTTCTTGTGCACTCTGCAAGGGCTGAGAGGGCATCCAATGGAGGATCAGTGAATTGTATTCCTTTTTCCTGATCATCATGTCTTCCTTAACTTCTAGTCCTGTGTCCAGCTTTCTGGTAGCTTGTCCCAGCTTGCAAAAAAAAAAAGTTGTGCTTGGATTTTGTGTCGTTTGTGGAAATGTTGATCAGGCCCAGATTCATGAGAGGGGTTTTTGCTCACATCATACCATGAGTAACTAACCTCTCATAAAAGTTTTGACCAGTCATGCATCCATCTTTTCAGTAGTACAGGTGTTCCTCTCTTGTTTATAGTGGTACCAATGGTGTAAGTCGCTGCCTCTGGAGCCGGCTCCTCCTCTGAGGACGACGGTTCGAATCCTGGAGGAACTTGCTGTCACTGTCCGAGCTGCTCAGCCGTGGCAGGATGAACCTCAGGAGTAAAGGGGGTGGGGCCAGTTCCGCGCACCCTGTGCCTCACCTAAAAAGTCCATTGCGCAGGCTTATCCCAAAATCTTCGTTTGCGAAGTCCAGCCAACAACAACAATAGTAGTACCACATGACACAGTATCACAAGCCATACTTACACATCAACACATACAGCATCTGCACCTTCTTGCTCATCTGCAAGGTTTATTACCTCATTGCAGAAAATCAGATGAGTCCAACCAGCTCAGTTCTTGCTGAATCTGTGCTGTATGTTACTCATATACTCCTTTACTACACGTTTGCAAAAATTTTGGTAATTCTGAAGCTTCCTATGATGGAATTAACAATGATGGAGAAATCACTTTGTAACTCTTCTTTCTATCCTTGTCTTAAAGATTGGTGCTCTGCTTGCCATGCCCCACCTTTGGAAATCTCTCTGTGGTCTGTTGCTATGTAAGTCAGTGCATGGCTCACCTGTACCTCAAGCGGTGAGCACATTTCTGAGGTTACCTGGACAGGTACCAGGCAAGGGAGGCAAAGGGGACCAAGGGGGAGAGCAGCTTGTACAAAAGGAGACACTGAATAAATCACAGCTGGATGATGTGGAAAAGAGATGCTTAAAGGAAGATACAGTAGAAGTACAAGAACTATGAATGACATAGAAATAAATAAGTGCAGGAGAGACATGGATATAGTGGAGATAGTCTAGTCAAGGGACACAAGGATGGAGAAAGGACTGAGGCACCTCTCCTGTTAGAAAAACCTGGAAGAACTGGCTCTTCATCAGCCATCAGAAGGGATGGCTCTGGAGATCTCATCAATGTCTACAAATAATTGTAGGGAGATTGTAAAGAGGTCACAGTCAGACTCTTCTGTAGTGTTTTGTGCCAGGGCCAGAGGCAACGGGCACAAATGGAAACAGGGGACATTACCTATGAACATAAGAAACACTTTTTTACTGTGAGAGTGACTAAGCACTGGCACAGGTTGATCACGGATGTTGTGAACTCTATCCTTGGAGATAATCCAAAGCCATCTGGACGTAGTCCTGGGAAATGGGCTCTAGGTGGCCCTGCTTGAGCAGGGGGGTTAGACTAGATGATCTCCAGAGGTCCCTTCTGACCTGAACTGGTCTGAGATTCTGAGAAATAAGGAAGTACTTCCCAAAGGAAGTATGTCTTCATGAAGTGCACAATTTCATTGTGCAGCTCGCTGCCACAGAATGTCCAGGGTGCCAAAAAGCATGAATGGGCTCAAAAAGTGATTAGAAATCATCACAGAAGAAAGGTCCATGAAATGCTCTCAGACTTGATGATATGGCTAAAACCTCTGGCTCAGGAAAGGAAACGGGATCATGTACTAGAGGAAACAGCACTTGTGATTTTCCTTATATTTTCTCTGTAGTCATCTGCTGGAGGCCACATCAGACAGAGGACACTTGGAGCTCTTAAACTTTGCAATAATCCGAAGTGGCCCTTCTTGTCTTTCCTTAGGTTCACAGTGGCCTACAAGAAGAGAAAAACAATACAAATCCACACCTTCTCTTCCTTTCTTTTCTTCATCTGTCACTGCTTTCCCACAGCTTTAGCTGCTGGATTTCAGAAGATATGAATCAGATGGTGACTGTTGTGTTCCTTTTTTTCCTGTAAATTATTAAAACAGAACATTTCACACTTGCTTTGTAGCCCAGCAGAGAAATGCTGCATTGTCTCCTTGGCAAATCCTGAGGTGGAATTTCTGGCTGTGGAGAAAGTGAGGTCAGGGAGAGAAAAAACTCTCCCCACAAGGGAACATGTGCAGACTGTTTTTTTGTCTCTTTCCTGTGCTTGGCATGTCTTCTCCCTGTCTTCCATTCTCTCATCCCTCCCCTCTTTTCCACCTCCTTCCCACATCACTGGCAATTTTTCTGCTTGCTGTTTTAAGATGATTTAACTGAATATCAGAAAAAAAGAAAGCAAACTGATTGGAAAATGCAAGGTGAAAGCCCCCAGACCAAAAAGCTTTGGGTAGAGTAATAAGAATGTGATGAAATGGAAAGTAAAGTGGGGGAGGGGGTTATGAACTTCACCCTGCCAAAATCAAGATGAAAATGCTTGTGTAGGAGATGCAATATCTCAGTGGAAACCACTAGGACCTGCACCTCACATTTCCTGACAGCCAACCAGAGAAGGGATTAGCTGGCTATGCTATTTATATGTGCACCCTGGGCACAGTGAGCCTGCTGGAGGAGGCCTCCAACAATAGCAGATTGCAGGAAACTGCTTTGGTGATAGTGTCTGCTTGGAGAAATATATAAGACCAGTAACAAAATCCCATTGGATAAATAAAAAGGGAAGGAAAGAGAAAGCCCTGGTTCCTGTCCTGTTTGTTCCCAGTGCTTTGTAGCCATCCAGCTGTTTCTTTTTCTTTGTTGTCCTGACCTCATCCCATACTGGAGCAGATCCAGAGACCGAGTGTTCTGCTTACCGATCTTCTGCCAGAAACCAAAGAGGTCAAGTTATTAGAGAAAAATGAAAGCTCTTTGGCAGATCTGTAAAAACAGATGTGCAGAGATATTTCTGCTGCCTTCAAATGCAATGCTGCCTGTGAGGTGTGTATCAGAGGCAATCCGATAAATATGCACAGTTGTAGAAATCTTAACAGTGGCTAAAAATTTAACAGGATGGATTTCTTTGGGGCTCCCTGAACCACTGAGTTCTCTGCCTGCCAGGTTGCAAGATTACTTGAAAACCTTCTGTGGATGTGGTTTAGAAAGTGCCGATCCAGTACTGCAAGAGGATTTGCCTCTGCTCAGTAGAGATGCTTCGGAGATGGTGAGGATGGGGAGATGTGTCTCTGTGGGTTAGGTGAAGTCTGTGACTATCAAGAAGAGATAGGGTATTCTTCACCTGAGGTAATGGTAAGGGCATCTTTCATGTCAAAAACTTTATGACTTTCACTTATTTAATTTACTTGGGTGAAAGTTTCTACTCAGTGTATTTCTAGATCCAGCCCCTGCTGTGGTCTCAGCATCACAGGGTGGTTATTCCTGCTGTCCCCAGCAGTGGTGCTAACAGGGCTGTCATTCTCTGGCTACCCATCAGCCATCGTTAAAAACAGCAACCACAGCAAGAAGTGGAATTGTGTGCAGGCATTTGGGGTTGCTGCAGTGTCAGGCAGAGCGGGACAATTATTTGTTTGCTTGTAGCTTTAGGAATCTGTGGGATTACATGCATGGTTGGCTGCTAATGTAATGAGCATCAGTACCCGGGTGCACTCATGGTTTGGGATGGCCACATCCCTTTTGTAGGGCCTCAGGGATCCAGCCCTAGGTTTGTCAGTAGCAACTACTGAGAGATCCTCAACTGGTGGGTGTTTGGAGTGGTGCAGGGATGCTGAGTGATCCAAGGGGCCGTTACTGGCTGAGCTATGGCAGTGTCTGGAAATGCTTCTCCATTTCCAAGCAGCTCACTAAAATGTTTGGGAAATCCACGAGAGGAGTTTATTTTCCATGGCAGAGTATAACAGACATGGGATGTGTAGATAACATGTGTCTCCTGGATCCATAGCTACAAGGCAGAAACAGGAGTGAGACAGTGACTAGAGATGGCACTGTCAGCTCCACCTGCTGACCTGACAGCTGGAGTTGTGGTAGCACTTGGCCCTGGCTGAGAAGGTTAGAACCAAAGTAGGTGGAAGAATTACTTTTTTCCTTCCCCAAATTCATTAGAAGAACTATATAAAACAATTAGACAGACAAAGAAATATTAAAATATTTTCATATATAAATAAATAAAAGAATAGTAAATACATATAAAAATATATTAAAACAGTGGAGCTGCAAAGGAGAGAGAAGCTTGAGTGGCAGTTGCCTTGGCCTCCTAGGCAGACACAGTTCCCCAGAGGTTTTCAGATGTATCAAACCACGAGAGGTTAGAGAACACCCTCTCCAACATGCCATCTTTTGTGGTCATTTACCAGTTTATCAAATAAACATGGAGTTAAACAGGAAAAAAGGTTTTGAAAATCATGTGGAAATACACAATAGAAAATGAACAATGTGAGAGAAAATTTAAATGACATTTTTACTTCAGGAGGAAAACCGGGTCTTTTCCTTGCAAACAGAACAGCATGGTTCACCAGGTCCTTGCAATGCTACTGAAAGACAGGACAGCAGATAATCCTTTTTCTTGATATATTAATTTCTCTAGTGCTGAAATCATCACCCTGCAGCAGTAGGTGAAAGGGGAACACAGATTGAAGCCAGGATGAGAAACAGAATGAGCCCTTGGACAGGCTGGATCCCTTTGGCCAAAGACAGTATAGCCAGATTGTCCCCAGTTCCCCATGACACAGACTGGGAAGCAAAATAAACAAAATAATGTGTCCACTTTAGCCCAACCAAATGATAAAGTTAGAACACGACAAAAAGTAGCACTTGAATTGTCATTTTGAACTGGGCTCAGACAGCAGTGCCCTCATCCAATGCTATGAACAGGCACCTGACAAGCCAAGGGAAAAAATTTCACCTTCATTTACAGCTGTGTCTCTAAGCAAGGCCAATGTTTATCTGTGGGAGAGGTAGGAGAGGTCAGATATACAATCTGAAAATTCCAAGGCAAATTCCTTGAGGGGACCGATATGCCTGAACTATCATCAAGGTTCCCCATGTCTTTGCGGAGGATTTAGGCATTCAAAAACCTGAATTTGGGCTTAATTTGCCCCCAAATACTCAGGGCATCTGCAGGTGACAAGGGAACTGAAGATGCCTCTCTCATCCAGGTCTGATACTCTAAGCTCTAGCCTGCTGTTTTTCCCTTGAAGAGGTCAAGGATGTGATGGTGCTCCTTACCTCCCACCTCAAACAGCAGCATATTTGCAATTCACTGCTCCCCTGCTTGAGCATAACCCCAGCCTGTATTGGGTGACCTCAGGGAGACAGATAATAGATGCCTCAGTTTCAAAACTTCAGAGACACACTCACAGGGGCAGCATCTGACTGGCACCTCACTTTGCATGCCAGCATGGTGGGAAGGGCACCTCTGAGGATGCTCAGCCCCCACTGGAAACATCGTTCTGGGATAACTGCTACCATGGGAAATGTGCCAATGTAGGAACTGAGGAACCTGATTCCACCACCAATATTCTTTTCTTCTTTACCTGTTTCCCATATATTATCATTTTCCCACGTCTTGCACCTAAGCAAAACACAAGCTTTGATCAAAGCAGGGTTTTGAGTTTCCAAACAACAGTGCCTCAGACTGCTATGATTTAGAGCACTCTCCCAGTGCCTGGAGCTGTCAGGGGTCCTCTCTGCATCGATGCAACCCTGTGGTGATGGCACTAGGCACTAGCCAGCCCCAGTCTTGCTGTGCCTGTTCACAGGGCACTCTTCAGCCTGTTGCTGCATTTCTTTCTACCTGCTTTTATCCCTTTGGTACAGTGTTTAGGGAGTAGAAGCCACCATCAGTCCCTGGGAGAAAGGAGTACAAATCGAGTGGATAATTCTGGAATTGCTGTGCAGCTTGCTGGACTGAAGGAAGTTGAAGCACTAACATGTGGAAACCCAATCAGTGTCCTGGCAGTGTCAGTTGTCTGAAAAGATGCCTAACCTGCAGGGCAGTGCTGGGAAAAGGGTGTGGCAGGACTGCCCAACCCAGTTTATGCCCACACAGCTGCAGTGATAGGAACGAAGTGCGATGAGAACACCCAAAGAGCTCTCTTGCTATGTCCTCTGCATCAGGCCCTTGGCAGCAGGACTGGAGTGAGCCACTGCTCAGTCTCCTCAAAGCACTCCAGCCCTAGTGAACACTCATTCCATGGAGTTAGGGTGCCAAACCACAAAGACACCCTGACCTGTCAAATGTCCTGTGTTCCCATTACCAGGACGACTGTGTTTGGCATCACCTGTAAACCCTTTGACATCAAAGGAGACGTGCACCCACCGCTCATGTGAACATGTGTGATGGAGCAGGTGGGCAGCCGGGGAAGGGGCTGTGTTCAGGAACGAGGAACTGCCTCGGTGACACATGGCCCAATCACTCCCCAGACACCCACTGGTTCCTCCAGGCACAGGGAGCAGCTGAAACCCTGGGAGACCCTGTAAATACACAGGCCTGGGGCTCAGGGTAACCGCCATCAAGAGTCCCGCGGGCGACCAGGGAGCAGGACGGGATTTAGGTCCCGAGCATCCTCCGCATGAGGCGGGGCGGCTGTGCTGCGACACGGGCTCACCCCGGCCGCACCCAGGTGTCTTTAGCAGCTTCTCGTGGGCTTGGTTGCGAGGCTCCAGCAGCACCCGCCCTTCCCCCGGCCGCTCCGGCCCCACATCCCGAAGCGGAGCGCCGGCCAGAGCTGCCGCCCTTCGGCGGGAGGCACCCGGCCCTCCCCCGGCTGTGCCCGCCCCCTCTGCTGAGCCCGCCCCCGGCTGCGCC